>OZ019977.1:8528261-8741194 GCA_963970395.1 Ephialtes manifestator | reverse complement strand
CCGTGCGTGCGTGCGTGCGTGCGTGCGTGCGTGCGTGCGTGCGTGCGTGCGTGCGTGCGTGCGTGCGTGCGTGCGTGCGTGCGTGCGTGCGTGCGTGCGTCCGTGCGTGCGTGCGTGCGTGCGTGCGTCCGTGCGTGCGTCCGTGCGTGCGTGCGTGCGTGCGTCCGTGCGTGCGTGCGTGCGTCCGTGCGTGCGTGCGTGCGTGCGTGTGTGCGTGCGTGTGTGCGTGCGTCCGTGCGTGCGTCCGTGCGTGCGTGCGTCCGTGCGTGCGTGCGTCCGTGCGTGCGTCCGTGCGTGCGTGCGTCCGTGCGTGCGTGCGTCCGTGCGTGCGTGCGTGCGTGCGTGCGTGCGTCCGTGCGTGCGTGCGTGCGTGCGTGCGTGCGTGCGTCCGTGCGTGCGTGCGTCCGTGCGTGCGTGCGAGCGTCCGTGCGTGCGTGCGTGCGTGCGTGCGTGCGTGCGTGCGTGCGTGCGTGCGTGCGTGCGTGCGTGCGTGCGTCTGTGCGTGCGTGCGTGCGTGCGTGCGTCCGTGCGTGCGTCCGTGCGTGTGTGCGTGCGTGCGTGCGTGCGTGCGTGCGTGCGTGCGTGCGTCCGTGCGTGCGTGCGTCCGTGCGTGCGTGCGTCCGTGCGTGCGTCCGTGCGTGCGTCCGTGCGTGCGTGCGTCCGTGCGTGCGTGCGTGCGTGCGTGCGTGCGTGCGTGCGTGCGTGCGTGCGTGCGTGCGTGCGTGCGTCCGTGCGTGCGTGCGTGCGTGCGTGCGTGCATGCGTGCGTCCGTGCGTGCGTGCGTGCGTCCGTGCGTGCGTGCGTCCGTGCGTGCGTGCGTCCGTGCGTGCGTGCGTGCGTGCGTCCGTGCGTGCGTGCGTGCGTGCGTGCGTGTGTGTGTGTGTGTGTGTGTGTGTGTGTGTGTGTGTGTGTGTGTGTGTGTGTGTGTGTGTGTGTGTGTGTGTGTGTGTGTCAGAGTAGTGAAATTTTTAATGTGAATATAATGCATTATTTTTTACAAAAAAAATGGATTATGGAATTCGGATCCACTACCCATTACTTTATTAATGAGTAATGGAGCAGAGATCCATCACCCATTACTTTATTAATGAGTAATGGAACACACATCCATTACCCATTACATTTTAATAAGTAATGGAACTCGCATCCACTATCCATCACTTGATTAATGAGTAATGGAGCAAAGATCCATCCCACGTTACTTTATTAATGAGTAATGGAGCAGGGATCCATCACCGATTACTTTTTTAATGAGTAATGGATCTCACATCCATCACCCATTAATTTTTTAATGAGTAATGGAACTCACATCCATTATCCATTACTTTTTTAATGAGTAATGGAACTCACATCCATTATCCATTACTTTTTTAATGAGTAATGGAACTCACATCCATTATCCATTACTTTTGCTTCCTCATAGAGGAAGCTTTGTTTTCATGAAATTTTTCTCTTTTTCGAGATTTTCATGTCAGTATGCTTAGAATCACCTAAAACGTCGAGAAAAGTGGTTTAGAAAAAATGTCCGTATGTATGTATGTGTGTGTTTGTGTGTGTGTGTGTGTGTGTGCTGGGCTTCGAAAATTCAATCTCCTCTCACTCGGTAACCGTTCGAGCGATCCGGCTCAAATTTGGCACGCAAGTAGAGTAGCTGCCCCTCTTTGAATGTTGTGATTTTTGCCAAAATATGTGAAGTCATTAAGATTTTATGTTGATTTTAATTTGTTGAAAAAAGGGCGTGGTCGCTCTAACTTTCGTAAAAGTTCGCCGATTTGGCTAAATAGTTCTTCATAACTGAAGATACGTTCAATGTTGTATGGTATTGAATTTCGACGAAATCGGTAAAGCGGTTCGGATTTTATAGAATTTTGAATTTTTCGAAAAAAATAGATTTTGATCTAAATTACGTCGAATTTCAACAAATGAACAGAAATTTTGTACAGATGAAAAATAACATTCAGAAATGCCATGTACCAAATTTGGTGATGATCGGTAAAGTCGTTCGGATTTTACACCATTTTTCATTTTAAAAAAATGTAGATTTTCGCTATAACTTCCGGAAAAGTTGAGAAAGTACGACAAAAATTTGTATCTAATCAAAATTACATGTAACGGTGTTTGCAGAGGTGATTTATAGCTGTATAAAACCCCTCTGCAAAAGAGACACAAGGTATAAAAAAAAAAGATGCAAAGTAGAACCTTGCACATTGCTTCCTGATTATTTTTCGCTTTTTACAAAGCTTCCTCTATGAGGAAGCCAAAATTGAATAACATACTGCTTCCTCACAGAGGGAGCTTTGTAAAAAGCGAAAAATAATGAGGAAGCAATGTGCAAGGTTCTACTTTGCATCTTTTTTAATGAGTAATGGAACTCATATCCGTTGCCCATTACTTTTTTAATGAGTAATGGAACTCACATTCGTTACCCATTACTTTTTTAATGAGTAATGGAACTCACATCCATCACCCATTACTTTTTTAATGAGTAATGGAAGTCACATCCATTACCGTTTTTTAAAGTAATGTGTAATGAACGTGGTAATGGATATATGATAGTCCCATTACTTTAGAAAAATTAGCTTAATAAATAAATATATAAGTTCAAAAAGTTAATAAATAAGTAGATAAATAGCAAAATCGTTTGAAAAATTTAAAAATAAATGAATAAATATAATATCATTAGAAATCTGCGGTTAAAACAGGTCGCGATAGACAGACGAGCGATCTCTCAGAGACGAGCTATCCGGATACCTGAAAATCTTAGCAATAGTCCTTTGCGACCTGTTTCATTTCTAACTTTTGCCTAACTTTTGACTAACTTTTAACTAACTTCTAGCTTTTGACTAACTTCTAATTTTTGACTAACTTTTGACTGACTTCTACCTTTTAACTAACTTTTGACTAACTTCTAACTCTTGACTAACTTTTGAGTAACTTCTAACTTTTGACTAACTTCTAACTTTTGACTAACTTTTGACTAACTTTTGACTAACTTCTAACTTTTGACTAACTTCTAACTCTTGACTAACTTTTGACTAACTTCTAACTTTTGACTAACTTTTGACTCATTTTTGACTAACTTTTGACTACCTTTGACTAACTTTGACTAACTTTGACTAACTTTTGACTAACTTTTGACTAATTTCCAACATTTGACTAATTTTCAACTAACTTCTAACTTTTGACTAACTTTCAACCAGAGTTGGGAAAACGCATTATTTTTTTAATGCATTATCGTTTTTTTACCCATTACCTTAAAAATGCATAATGGAATTCGGAACCATTACCCATTAATTTAAAAATGCATAATGGAATTCGGAACCATTACCCATTACTTTATTAATTAGTAATGGAGTAGAGGTCCATCACCCATTACTTTATTAGTGAGTAGGTAATGCAGCAGAGGTCCATCACCCATTACTTTTTTAATGAGTGATGGAACTCATATCCGTTACCCATCACTTTTTTAATGAGTAATGGAACTCATATCCGTTACCCATCACTTTTTTAATGAGTAATGGAACTCATATCCGTTACCCATCACTTTTTTAATGAGTAATGGAACTCATATCCGTTACCCATCACTTTTTTAATGAGTAATGGAACTCATATCCGTTACCCATCACTTTTTTAATGAGTAATGGAACTCATATCCGTTACTCAATACTTTTTGTTTCCTCATAGAGGAAGCTATGTTTTCATGGAAACATTTTTTTTCGAGATTTTTATGTCACGACACTTAGAATAGTCCAAAACGTTCAGAAAAGTGATCTAGAAAAAATGTCCGCATGTATGTATGTGTGTGTGTGTATGTATACAACTCCGCGAATTTGAACGCCGATAACTCAAGAACGGTTTTGTATATCGCGCTCAAATTTGGCACACTAGTGTAGCAGCGGACCCTCTTCAACTGTAGCCATTTTCGACAAAATCTGTGCAAAAATTTCGATTTTATGCCATTTTTAATTTCTTTTAAAAAAGGACGTGGTCGCTCTAACTTTCGTAAAATTTAGTCTATTTTGCTAAATAGTTGGTTATAAGAGTAGGTGCACTCAATGCTGTTTGGTATTGAATTTGGCTCGAATCGGTAAAGTGGTTCAGATTTTATGGAATTTTGAATTTAAAAAAAATTGATATTATCGCTCTATTGTAACTTTTGCAAAATTTGAAATAGCGAGCTCAAATTTTGTATATAAATGAAACAATATTCAGCCATTATATATGTATAATTTAGTGACAAACGGTATGAAATTTGTGATTTTATGGAATGTTGAATTATTTTTAATAATATACGTTATCACATTTATTTTCTAAAACGCTCTAATAATAACGGAATAGAAAAAGCGAATTCACAACATGTTTATTTATCTAATTTAAAAAAAAACTGCAAAGTAGAACCTTGCACATTGCTTCCTCATTATTTTTCGATTTTTTAAATGTAGGATTCAATATGGCCGACTTATATCCGTTATTTACAATTTATGGATCGATTTATCGATTTATCTACTTATTCGTCAAGTTTTGAACGATTTTCCTATTCATATATTTATTCATTAATTTTTTAAACGTTTTTTCAATTTATTTTTTTTTTACGTTTTGTAGATTTTTTTTAGCAAAAGTTTCTAAAGTAATCGGACAATAACCATTACTTTAAAAATCGGTGATGAATATGAGTATAGTTATCTATTTAAAAAAATGGGTGAACGATGTGAATTCCATTACTCATTAAAAAAATAATGGGAGATGGATGTGAGTTCCATTACTCATTAAAAATCATGCAAAGTAGAACCTTGCCCATTGGTTCCTCATTATTTTTCACGTTTTACAAAGCTACCTCTATGAGGAAGTATGTTATTCAATTTTTGGCTTCCTCATAGAGGAATCTTTGTAAAACGCAAAAAATAATGAGGAAGCAATGTGCAAGGTTCTACTTTAAATCCTTGTTTTAATTAGATAAATATACATGCCATGGATTCGCTTTTCCTATTTCGTTATTACGTTATTTCGTGATTATTAGAGCGTTTCCGAAAGTGAATGTGATAATGTATATTTTTTAAAAATAATTCAACATTCCATAAAATCAAAAATTTCATACCGTTCGTCACTAAATTATACATATATAATGACTGAATATTGTTTCTCATTTATATACAAAATTTGAGCTCGCTATCTTAAGTTTTGCAAAAGTTACAATAAAGCGATAATATCAATTTTTTGAAAAATTCAAAACATCATAAAATTTTAACGGTTCAACCGATCTTAACCAAATTCAATAGCGATCACCGGCGTATGAAAGCTCACATTCATACCAATTTTAAGATCAATATCTCGAAAATTAAAAGAGCTATCTCGTAAACAGACATTTTTCAAAAAATTAAAAAACGCGTAATAATTTAACGATGAAGTGGATTTTAACAAAAATCTGTATGAACGATGAGGCTTGATCCCTCTACCTATAGTCCAAATTTCAGCTTGATATCCAAGGCATTCCCGAGTTATAAAGGTTTACATTTTTCGATCACACACACACACACATACAGATATTTTTTCTAAATCACTTTTCTCGACGTTTTGGCCCATTCTGAGTGTACTGACATGAATATCTCGAAAAATTTTTTTTTCATGAATACAAAGCTTCCTCTATGAAAAAGCAAAAAGTAATAGGTGATGGGCCTCTGCTCCATTACTCACTAATAAAGTAATGGGTGATGGACCTCTGCTCCATTACTCATTAATAAAGTAATGAGTAGTGGATTCGAGTTCCGTTATCAATTTTTTTCATAAAAAATTATGCATTATTTTCACATTAAAAATTTCACAACTCTGCTTTCAACTAACTTCTAGCTTTTGACTGACTACTAACTTTTCACCAACTTTTGACTACCTACTAACTAACTTCTGACTTTTAAAAGTCAAAAGTTGAAAGTTACTGAAAAGTCAGTCAAAAGTTAGTACTTAGTCAAAAGTTAGAAGTTAGTTGAAAGTTAGTCTAAAGTTAGAAGTTAGTTGAAAGTTAGTCAAATGTTAGAAATTAGTCAAAAGTTAGAAGTTAGTCAACAGTTAGTCAAAAGTAAGAAGTTAGTAGTTAGACAAAAGTTAGTCCAAAGGTCAAAAGTTAGAAGTTAATTAAAAGTTAGTCAAATGTTAGAAATTAGTCAAAAGTTAGAAGTTAGACAACAGTTAGTCAAATGTTAGAAATTAGTCAAAAGTTAGAAGTTAGACAACAGTTAGTCAAAAGTTAGAAGTTCGACAACAGTTAGTCAAAAGTTAGTCAAAAGTTAGTCAAAAGTTAATCAAAAGTTAGTCAAATGTTCGAAATTAGTCAAAGGTTAGAAGTTAGTCAAAAGTTGAAAGTTACTGAAAAGTCAGTCAAAAGTTAGTACTTAGTCAAAAGTTAGAAGTTAGTCTAAAGCTAGAAGTTAGTTGAAAGTTAGTCAAATGTTAGAAATTAGTCAGAAGTTAGTCAACATTTAGTCAAAAGTAAGAAGTTAGTAGTTAGACAAAAGTTAGTCCAAAGGTCAAAATTTAGAAGTTAGTTGAAAGTTAGTCAAATGTTAGAAATTAGTCAAAAGTTAGAAGTGAGTCAACAGTTAGTCAAAAGTAAGAAGTTAGTAGTTAGACAAAAGTTAGAAGTGAGTCAACAGTTAGTCAAAAGTAAGAAGTTAGTAGTTAGACAAAAGTTAGTCAAAGGTCAAAAGTTAGAAGTTAGTTGAAAATTAGTCAAATGTTAGAAATTAGTCAAAAGTTAAAAGTTAGTCAAAAGTTAATGAAAAGTTAGTCAAAAGTTAATCAAAAGTTAGTCAAAAGTTAATCAAAAGTTAGTCAAAAGTTAGAAGTTAGTTGAAAATTAGTCAAATGTTAGAAATTAGTCAAAAGTTAGAAGTTAGTCAAAAGTTAATCAAAAGTTAGTCAAAAGTTAGTCAAAAGTTAGTCAAAAGTTAGAAGTTAGTCAAATGTTCGAAATTAGTCAAAAGTTAGAAGTTAGTCAAAAGTTAGAAGTTAGTCAAAAGTTAGTCAAAAGTTAGTCAAAAGTTAGTCAAAAGTTAGAAGTTAGTCAAAAGTTAGTCAAAAGCTAAAAGTTAGTTAAAAGTTAGTCAAAAGTTAGAAGTTAGTTAAAAGTTAGTCTAAAGTTAGAAGTTAGTTAAAAGTTAGTCAAAAGTTAGAAATGAAACAGGTCGCAAAGGACTATTGCTAAGATTTTCAGGTATCCGGATAGTTCGTCTCTGAGAGATAGCCCGTCTATCGCGACCTGTTTTAACCGCAGACTTCTAATGATATTATATTTATTCATTTATTTTTCATTTTTCAAACGATTTTGCTATTTATCTACTTATTTATTAACTTTTTAAACGATTTTCCGATGTATTTATTTATATATTTATTTATTAAGAAAATTTTTCTAAAGTAATGGGACTATCATATATCCATTACCACGTTCATTACCCATTACTTTAAAAAACGGTGATGGATGTGAGTTCCATTACTCCTTAAAAAAGTAATGGGTGATGGATATGAGTTCCATTACTCACTAAAAAAGTAATGGGTGATGGAAGTGAGTTCCATTACTCATTAAAAAAGTAATGGGTGATGGATGTGAGTTCCATTACTCATTAAAAAAATAATGGGTAATGAATGTGAGTTCCATTACTCATTAAAAAAGTAATAGATGATGAATACGAGTTCCATTACTCATTAAAAAAATAATGGGTAATGAATGTGAGTTCCATTACCTATTAAAAAAGTAATGGGTGATGGATACGAGTTCCATTACTCATTAAAAGAGTAATGGGTAACGGATATGAGTTACATTACTGATAAAAAAATAATGGGTAACGGATATGAGTTCCATTATTCATTAATAAAGTAATGGGTAATGGTTCCGAATTCCATTATGCATTTTTAAAGTAATGGGTAAAAAAAACGATAATGCATTAAAAAAATAATGCATTATTTCCAACTCTGTTCGAGAGCAACCAGCAACGGATAAAGATCGTTTTATTCGAGTAACGCGTGGTTTGCTATTTTTGCTGTTCGCGCATTTTTCCGAATTCCAACGT
The DNA here is from genome assembly GCA_963970395.1 of Ephialtes manifestator. Classification (NCBI taxonomy): domain Eukaryota; kingdom Metazoa; phylum Arthropoda; class Insecta; order Hymenoptera; family Ichneumonidae; genus Ephialtes; species Ephialtes manifestator. The sequence goes on along the minus strand of OZ019977.1, from coordinate 8,733,137 downwards.
TCGTGCGATAGCAGCAGTTATAAGGTTGTGTAAAAGTTAGCTTCGTAAAATAATTAAGTTTTGTCTTATATTGCGTTTTTAATAAACAGTAAAATCAGTGAAATTACATTAGAAGACAGTGTTGATCATTTAAAAGTTCCCGGTCCCATTGCTATATTTCTATAGTTAATTCAGCAGCGAATCCACAACGAACAAGCGGTCGTGGATGACCAATAGGAGAGAAGCTACATCCACCAACTGCTCCGGGACGTAACAGAAGGACTGGAACTGCGCCACTTCTCAGGTCGGTCCTAGAGGGGCCTAACTTTTTTTACATAAGCCTAGCAGCGCCGCCCGTGAGCGGACTTAGGAGTTACACCGACATTTGATTTTCGCTCGGACGCAAACGACCCCCCTAGGCAGACTAAGGGTTATTTCTGCTGCGTTGCGACGAGTAACGACGAGTAGTTGAACTTTGGGATCGGTCAATGTATACGCACGCAGGTCTATTGACATATATTCTCTTGGATAAAACTCACATTGCTAAACCGATTTCGTTCAACGAGGTCTTAATCGAAGCGTCAATGTCTGCAGTGCATTGGTAGTCTAATTACAACATTTGGTGGTCATTCATTACGCTACGACGAACAAAGAACGCTGGGATTGATCGAGATATATGCTCACACGTCCATTGACTTACGTGTTTTTTAAAATAAAACTCATATTTCTTAACCGATTTCGATCAACGAGGTCTTAATTTAACCGCCAATGTCCGCAGATTATTGGTAGCCTAATTACAACATTTGGTGGTGGGCCGTTTTTTTTTAAATTAATTAATCAAAATTAGTAGGTGAAGATGGCGAATTTTTTTTTTTTTTTTTTTTTCACGAATTTGATTTTTTTATATGTCCAATCGATGTATAATCGTTTGGTGGTCAAGAATATCATAATTAGAACATTTTGTGGTCGCTAGTTATCGAGGAAAATGTAAAGAATTAATTTCCATTCGACAGGCCCGGAAGCAAGGATATGGACATATGTTTTTATGGCCGATAAAACACATAATTCTAAACCGATTTTGCTTTGGGAGGTCTTAATCGATGCAGAAACGTTCCCTGATCATTGGTAGCCTTACCTTAACATTTGGTGGTAATTAATTAGCGTCTCAGCTGTCCCTAATCGTATACTCGTCCATTACGATCAGGGACGGAGTCTGGGATTGGCTGAGAATGGATACATCAGTATTAACGCACATGAAACGGAACATTTTAGACCGATTTTAAGCCACAAGGTCTTAATCAACGTAGAAACATCCAATAATCATTGGTGGAGTGATCAGAGCATTTGGTGGTAATTATTTAATGTAAACGATTGCGTAAATCATATTCGCACATTCACATCAGTAACGAAAGCTCGGATTGGCTGAGAATGGGCACAGAGGCATTCACGTTGAGTATCCCCTTCTATATACATATATAGTTCACGAGAGAATTCTGTTGCTTCCGTTTTGCCTCTACTACGCCTCGTGCTTCGATGAAGAATAATAACCGTTATATTCAATATCGTTGGAAGTTTTCGTACATCTACGTGGATACTGTGTTCATCGATTCGTAAAAAACGATCAGCTGTGGAGCGTTGTCGGTTAAGAATTATGCGTTTTATGAAACACCGCTCGTATTACCGCGGTACTCATTTGTCAGCCAATCACAGCGTTCGATGCTCTTTTGTAATGCTCGGGTATGTTTAAGGACATCTAATATGCTAATTAATAACCACCAAATGTTAAGATAAGGCTACCAATGATCAGGGAACGTTTCTGCATCGATTAAGACCTCCCAAAGCAAAATCGGTCTAGAATTATGTGTTTTACCGGCCATAAACATTTGTCCATATCCTTGCTTCCGGTTCTGTCTAATGGAAATTAGTTTTTTAAATTTTTCTCGAGAACTAGTGACCACCAAATGTTCTAATTATGACATTCTTGACCATCAAACGATTATACATCGATTGGGCATCAAAAAAATTAAATTCGTGAAAAAATCGGCTAACTTCACCGGCCAATTTTGATTAATTAATTAAAAATAAATGGTTCACCACCAAATGCTCTAATTAGGCCACCAATGACCACCAATCGATTCCGATAATTTAGAATCAGATTCATTAAAATCATCGGCTAACTTCACGGAGGTGTCCAAGAGTCTCGAACGTTCTTGTGATATTCCGGATTCCGGTAATTTATGTTTTGTTTCTCAAATCGCGTATGAGATGGCGCGAGGGAACGTTTCGCCCGTGGAACACTGAAGTGTTCGGCTCGGAGGCGCGGGAACGCAGGACGGGTTTGAAAATCAATATTCAGTGATTGAAGTTAAAGATGAAAGTCAAACTGTGTGTATATATATTGAATAATTAGCAAATACAAATGCAAACGTGGAACGTCCGTTCCATACAAAGGTCGAAGTTATTCTCCTCAATATACTCGTTAAGTTTTCGGCGAGGTCTCCGATGCGTCGTTGGATGGGGGTGGTTCATCCCTCCGTGGTGAACGCTGCCCAATCATCGGTCGTCGTTGTAGCGTCGGTTCTCCTACTCCGGGGTTGTTGTCCACTCCCGTCTCCCTGGCTGCAGCGGGCCCGGCGTCGATCGGCGTATCGGCGCCGGCCGCGGCCTGTTGGTCACCACATGTTGGCGTACCGGACTGTACGCGGGGCCTGTTTTTTGTCTACCCAAGTGGCGACTCTTCTGAGCCGGAAAAACGGGCAGAAATCACGTACGGTCTCCGCTGGTGGTACATGGCAATTGACAATAACCGGCGCGTCTTCGCGTGTTGTTCGTTGTCGGCTCAAGGATGCTGTTGATTACCCTCTTCCGGTGGTCCTCGAGTCGTGAAGAGTTTCTCGAGAATCGTAAAAAAGAAAGTCTTCCCCATGCGCTCGCTACATTTTCGTGTGACCAATTCTACCTCTAGAATATCTATAAGTTTCTATTTCTAGCATCTCAGTTTGAATTAATCTGCATTGCGCGCGGTTCGCGGGGTTCGCGGATTCGATAATCGACTGTCCTTTCGATATAGACGCAACCTTGCGTCACACCTCCCCCCTTACGCAAAAGATGTTGCCAATGTCAACAGCTTTTTCATTTGGTTTTCCTAGCTGACTCAGCCTAACACACCTATTCTTAAATTCTTTCTTATTCGTTTAATAGTTTCGACATCTCTATCGTTATAGAGTTATAGGTATGAGCTCTCTTAATTTTATTAGGGTATTGCACCTAGCTTGTCCTAACCTAAAATCGCAATTATTATAATTCACGTCGGGTGATCTGGCAGCGGTTCGGGGCGTATATACGCTAGTTTTTCTGACAACTGTCGCAGGTGCGAACGGCCGTAGCTACGTCGTCTCGCATTCCTGTCCAGTAGAAGTCGTCCCTAATTCGTCCGTATAACTTGGAGGTTCCTTGGTGGCCTCCTACAGCCGATTCGTGGTATTCTTTTACTATCCTCTCTTGTTCGGATTTTGATGGGAATTTTAATTCGTTAGTGCAAACGGTAATTGAATACCCTTGGTTGGAAAATGTATTTTTGAACAGAAGTTCTACATCGTCCCACGACAAATTGCTGAGATCGTTTCGATTCTTCGAAACGCTACAGGTAGTGAGACCGAGTTGGTCAATGAGGATTTTTAAACTTTTGATGCAGAGTTCGACGTTCGAGATACTGGGCTGCTCGTTGATTGTCTCTTTAACAACCAGGAAGAAAACGTAATATTTGTCGGATGGGAACGCGATAGCCTCGCCAACTGCGCTTTCTATTTCGAGCAGTTTATCCGGCGAGATTTTGTTCCGTGCGAGCAGTTCTTTACCGATCTTGGATGATAGGTCGTAGTTGGCGGGAATAAAGTGAATCAGGTGGTCTTTTCTCATGGTAAGTGGATCCTTCGTGTAGGTGAAACAGGAAGCGGATAGGATCAGTACTGTGCGTTCGTTTACTTTTTCTTTTTGATTTTTACTATATAAGGTCGCTACGGACAATCGTATCCCTTCCTTTTCGTCATTCTCACAGCCTTCAACCGCCCCCGATGATAGGGATACACGCCTATCACCGGTAAGCCTTCCATTGGCCCTGGGGGTGCCAGCAACACAATGGGAATCCAAGGAGAGGGGAATCGCAACCTCGTCCTTCTGCTGTTTGACTCGTAATGATAGGGATACACGCCTATCACCCGCCAGTCCTTCTGCTGGTCCGGTGGGGTTCCGCGACACAACAGGAATACTCCGGTCTGGGGGAGGGAAACTGCAACTCCCGCCAGCAGGATACGACGGTCCGGGTTCTATCCCTGAACTCCCCTGAAGCGGCGGTACGCACCTACATATCGGTGTTACGCAGTCGCCGTTCAACCAACAGGGGAGCGCCCTCCCGCATTGAGTTTGACCTCGTGACACGGGAGGCGTCTCGTCCTCGTTCGCCGTCTCGTAAGCGTCGCTGTCACTGTCAGTGTCTGAGTTTACTGGTGTCATTTCGTGATCAACTACCATACAAGAGTTAAATCTGTCACCGACCTTTTCGATTGACTCTATTTCTCTGACCATTTCGCCCCAAGCGAGGAAACAATTACTCACCAAATTTTTACATTCAAAATCGTTTGACTCGGGATCTTCGCTCACTTCGAAATCTACAACCCGTGTTTTGCCTGCGCAGACGAGCACTTGTTCCAGGTTTCTCGAGCCTGATCCCTCTTTTCTAGCCTTCTTCTGTCGGGGATCGTTGGGAACGGGATTGATTTTCGTCTCGGTTAATTATCCGCGACCGGAGCTTGTAGTGCTCTTCCTCGCTTACGGCGAGGTCGATGGCGTCGCGCAGATCCCGCGGATTTTTCTGTCTAACTTGGGCTTCGATCGTGCTGTCGAGACCCGTAATGAAACAATTTCGCGCGTTGTCCCTGGCCCTAATCTTGATGATTCTTTTGGTTTCCGGTGAGCATTCCCGGTCTATGGCTTCTAAGACCTCGTCCAAGAGTTCGCTTGTTCGGATCCCGTACTGAATAGCGGACTCTTCTTTCAGTTGGTGGATGTTAGAAAGGGATGTTTGCAGGGCGTCGAGTCTGTTTCTAGGAATGAAAACCCTTTCCAGATCGCCCAGGAGTTCGTCTACATCTTAACTGTCTCTACGTCGGCGCAGGTAGCCTTTTGCCTCGCCGACAATTTTCTTTTCAATTATTTTTATTAAAAACTCCCGTTCCGTGGGTCTGACCGATTTCCACACGTCTCTACAATCCTTGGCAAATTTCCAGATGGGAATTGTTTTGCCATCGAACGTCGGGAGGATATCTGCAGCTAATCTCAAGGAGATACGGCATTCGGCCAGATCTCCGCTGTGGTTGCTCGAAACGGGCATCTCATTTTCAAGGGATTGGGAGCTGTAGGTCGGTTGGCTAGAAAACTGGTGTCGAAAGTTTGGCGGCCTTACGAAAGGGTGATCAATTGCGTCTGGTAGTTCTACGAACGGCACAAGTTCTCTAATTTCGTTACCACGGCCTAAACCACGATCTTCGAACTCCGAGAAAGAGGGTAACACGTTTCCTGTATCCTCTTCTATCGCCCACGAGCTAGTCGAGAAACTGCGGTTACTCATTTTACCCGATTCTATGCGATTTACTAAAGCAATTCACGAGCCTATTCTCTAAAAAATTCCCTAATGGTCACAGCGAGAAATGTAGTTTTGCGACTTACTCGGTGATGTTTCCGGCGTCCGTTATTGTTGTTCGATGGTGGCTTCCTGTCTCCGGTTGTTCGCTGCAGCGCAGTTTTCTCCGTTGGTTTTCTGCGATGTCCAATAGGGGTGAGTTGCCTGTGATTTCAGGGGTTTGCGAGCACGGCCGCTGACAATCACTTCCCCCGGCATTCGCCCTCTGCTCCTGGGGAAACCGTGCAAAAACCCAGGAGGGAGAGAATGGCACTCACGGTGAACATTCACTGTTTCAGTCTTTTTTCACGATAACTCGCGATAATTAATTGTCCATTGTCGCTCATAAGTCTTTTTCACTTAAAATATTTTACGAATTTTCCGCGCACTCACGAGCTGGCGAATCCCACCGCTGTCACCACTGTGATATTCCGGATTCCGGTAATTTATGTTTTGTTTCTCAAATCGCGTATGAGATGGCGCGAGGGAACGTTTCGCCCGTGGAACACTGAAGTGTTCGGCTCGGAGGCGCGGGAACGCAGGACGGGTTTGAAAATCAATATTCAGTGATTGAAGTTAAAGATGAAAGTCAAACTGTGTGTATATATATTGAATAATTAGCAAATACAAATGCAAACGTGGAACGTCCGTTCCATACAAAGGTCGAAGTTATTCTCCTCAATATACTCGTTAAGTTTTCGGCGAGGTCTCCGATGCGTCGTTGGATGGGGGTGGTTCATCCCTCCGTGGTGAACGCTGCCCAATCATCGGTCGTCGTTGTAGCGTCGGTTCTCCTACTCCGGGGTTGTTGTCCACTCCCGTCTCCCTGGCTGCAGCGGGCCCGGCGTCGATCGGCGGATCGGCGCCGGCCGCGGCCTGTTGGTCACCACATGTTGGCGTACCGGACTGTACGCGGGGCCTGTTTTTTGTCTACCCAAGTGGCGACTCTTCTGAGCCGGAAAAACGGGCAGAAATCACGTACGGTCTCCGCTGGTGGTACATGGCAATTGACAATAACCGGCGCGTCTTCGCGTGTTGTTCGTTGTCGGCTCAAGGATGCTGTTGATTACCCTCTTCCGGTGGTCCTCGAGTCGTGAAGAGTTTCTCGAGAATCGTAAAAAAGAAAGTCTTCCCCATGCGCTCGCTACATTTTCGTGTGACCAATTCTACCTCTAGAATATCTATAAGTTTCTATTTCTAGCATCTCAGTTTGAATTAATCTGCATTGCGCGCGGTTCGCGGGGTTCGCGGATTCGATAATCGACTGTCCTTTCGATATAGACGCAACCTTGCGTCACATTCTACTCCTTCCGCGGAATAAGGCGCTGCTTTCGGCTTCGTCGTGGTGCGGTCGGCGTAGGAATTGGCCGCTGATCGGCCGGTGAAGATGGGTTCTGCCTTGATAATATTTCCCGAGAACCCGCTGGCGCTGACGACTGTGGCAAAACCGCCTCATATGTTTCATAGTCGTTCAGCGGTAAATTACACGGCGAAACAGTGTTGCCAACACGTACCATAATTATGGAAACGTACCAGAATTTCATTTCCCATACCATGTACCATAGTACATATGCCATACCTCGAAAAAGTACCATAATTTGGTTTTTCAAAATTCGATTCCATAATTTGTACCATAATTTTGTCGGGCCATGATAGGCCTTAATCTTTTATATCAAATTATCACTATTTATCTGCTTATAGAATATATTAATATCGATGATTCGCGTTCTGTTCGTAATGTAACGATCAGGGGTCGCGTATTTACAAGCCTTAGACTTTAGACTGCCTGCACGTGAAGCGTATTGTGCGTACGCGTAAGTTGCGCCTGCAGCCAATCACGCGTGATCGTGATGGCCAACTTCGATGCGTGATCGCCAGCTGGCGCCACTTCTGTGTATGTGTTACGTCCCGGAGCAGTTGGTGGATGTAGCTTCTCTCCTATTGGTTATCCACGACCGCTCGCTCGTTGTGGATTCGCTGCTGAATTAACTATGGAAATAGAGCAATGGGACCGGGAACTTTTAAATTATCAACACTGTCTTCGAGTCTACTTTCACTGATTTTATTGTTTATTAGAAAACGCAATATAAGACGAAACTTAATTATTTTACGAAGCTAACTAGTACACAAACTTATATCTGCTGCTATCGCACGAACGTTGGAATTCGGAAAAATGCGCGAACATCAAAAAATAGCAAACCGCGCGTTACTCGAATAAAACGATCTTTATTCGTTGCTGATTGCTCTCGAACTGACGCTCCGTCGTTTCTGTTGACGCTTCGAGCGTCGCTTCGACGCTCCGAAGATTTCAGAAAAGCGGGGGAAAAGGCGCGGAAAATTTAGAGAAAGTCCCGGCAGGAAAACGAGCGAGTGAAAAGGACCCACTTGGTCGCCAAATGTGGCTGACAAAAAACAGACTCGCGTTCGCATGTCGGCCAGGCCTGCGCGGACGCGCAGACCGGGCCCGCATGGCTCTTGAGTTTTATTGCAGGGACTTCCTCTTGCCTTTAATATATTCCTACTTGGCTTATGAATAGGCTGAAAATACAAAAGGAACGGAACACTGAAATACATGGGTATGAGGATTTTACAGAATGTGAACTTTTGTACGCATGTTTAAAAATACGTCGCTAAAATACAATGAAGAAGAAAGAGATCGGCGAATCGTATATTCGCGCCGAACTCGCGAGTCGGTATTACAGCGCGAGTTCTATCGAGTTGGGGCTGGAGGGAGGTGATCGCGGTACTCAACGCAACGCGCGTCATCACACTTCCCCCCTTATTTAAAAAAGGCGTTTCTACATTTAAGGGAAACGACTTTTCTATTTTCTTACTTTCTATTTTATGTCTAAAAAGGTTAGTATTTATTTAATCGTGAGATTCCGGATCGTCTCTGTTCGGTGGGAGAGTGGCAAGTTTCAGTTTGTTTAGATGTACAATTTTCGTTCTGTTATTATCGAGCTTTATTTCTGCATTTGTCTCGCCTAAGAGTCTTGAGAGTTCGTACGGGCCGATGTATTGGGGGTTGAATTTGCTCGTTTGGGGTTCCTTGAGGAGGTATACCTGGTCACCGACACGGAATGATTTCACATTTAGTTTCTGGTCGTAGTATCTCTTGGATTTCCATTTTGCTGAGATCAGTCGTTGTGCGGCTGTGGACTGTGTTTCACTCAAACGTTTCAGAAGATCGTCGAGGTAAGCTATGTACGTGAGCTCTGGTTCGTTTCGCGCGAAACTCGAAGGAATATTAGCTTCTTTTCCGAAAACGAGGGTGTGTGGGGCGAAGCCGGTGGTTTCGTGTTCTGAGGTGTTATATGAAAATATTGCGTATCGAAGCCACGAATCCCAGTTTTGTTCGGTGCCAAATTGTTTTAAATATTCAACAAGCGAGTGATGACTTCTTTCGAGCGAACCCAGAGATTGTGGGTGGATGGCAGAAGATTGTATTTTCTCAATACGGAAAATTCGGCAGATTGTACGGAAGATTTTACTTATGAAATTACTGCCCTGGTCGGTGTGAATCATTCGCGGGCAACCGAACCGTGTAATAAACTGTTCTGCAAAAGCGCAGGCTATTGTTACGGAATCGATGTCTTTGAGTGCTATTGCTTCGCTGTATTTTGAGAAATTGTCTTGGATTGTTAAAATATATTTGTTTTTTCTCTCAGTTATCGGCAGAGGGCCCACAATGTCCATTTGGACGCGCTCGAATGGCTCCGCCGGTGTGTCGGTTATCTGCATTGGAAGTCGAGTCTTTACGCGGACGAGTTTATTAGTTTGACAGTTCTTGCAAGCTCGTATATACGTGGCGATTTCGTTTTTCATCCCGCTCCAAAAGAAGTCATTTCGGATTCGGTGGTAAGTTTTCGAGACTCCTTTATGGCCGCCGACCACCGACTCGTGATATTCGCGAATTATTCTGATTCTGTCCGCGGGTGGGGGGAACTGTATTTTACCGGTGCACACCCTTATTTTTGTTTCGGAATTGGCAAAGATCTCCCGAAATGCTTTTTCGATTGACTGCCATGGGATGCGATCCAACCCGTTCCCGACTTTCGAAACGTCAACTTGTTTTACCTCGAGTAGATCCGTAACATCCCTGAGATCGTTAATGGCGTCTATTATGTTTTTCAAGTACGGCCTCTCGTCATACGTATTTTTAATCACTAGGTTGAAAGTGTAACGCCCGTTATCGGAGAAAAGGATCACCTGGCCTAGTTGTGGTTTCGCTTCTTTTATTTTATTTATATCGAGTAGACCGGCATCTGTTAATTCCCTGCTAATCGCGGTTGTTAGCATACAATCGGCGGGGATGAAATTAACCTTGTGCCAACCGCTTAAGGTAAGGGTATCTCTTGTCGTTAGTATGCACGAATCTTCGATTGCGTAGACTACGCCTATTAGTCGGGGATCATCACTCGCGGTTGTCTTTACAAGTTCTGTTCGATTTCCTAGTATTGTCTGACATTCATGGCCGGGTCTTTCATTCCATTGTGCAAAGGAGACCTCCATCTGACCCTTGCCGGTCACGACGTTCGAGGAATTAGCCATTATCCATCGGGGATGGACACCTGCATCTGACCCTTGATGGTCACGAAGTACCAGGACTTTTTTCGTGATAGTTCCGGCACCTTCCCCCTTTTTGTTACTGGAAACGTACGGTGTTTTTGAATTTGGATCATGCTGATTGTGTGGCTCTTGACGGATAGACACGGGGCTGTGTGTTCCGGGGTTGTTAGTGTTTGCATGCGCATTTGTTTCTGGGAGAGGTTTCGGATCGGGAGTATCTTCGGGGTTCCGGTGCCTCCCTCCCGTTGCCGGGGTTCCTATGTTCCCCCTGCAGTGTGCAGGGTCGTTTACGGACTCCGGGGCTGTTAACCGAGCCCCGTCCGAGTCATTCAGTGTAGGAGATTGGGTGGTACCCAATCGCCCGGCTGTCAGAAATACATGAGCGATCATATCCTCTAATGATTTAATTTGTTCATCGAGTTCGTCAATGTTCCAGTCCTCCTCCTCCTCTATAACGTTGTCGTCGTCGTTTCCGTGTGCGTCTAATGTCAATTGGGCAGATGGCTGGGCATCGATGCTCAGGATCTGCTCAACTTGCATTGTGTCTGTGAGTTGTTCGTGTCGTTCATTAAGATCGGGAGGATTTCTGGACAGGGCGTCTGCGTTCGAGTTGATGATCCCCTTTTTATACACGATTTCGTAATCGTGGTCACTGAGTTTGATTCGCCAACGAGCTAGACGTGATAATGGGTCTTTCAGATTGTTCAGCCAGATTAGGGGTCTGTGGTCGGTAACGAGGGTAAATTTACGACCGTACAGGTATGGACGAAATTGCTTGACCGCGAACACGATGGCTAACAGTTCTTTTTCTATTGTGGCGTATCTTGTCTCGGCACCGTTTAACGTTCGTGATGCATAAGACACTGGGAGGTCGCGGCCTATGGGACCCTGACTTAGCACGGCACCTAGAGCGAAATCCGAAGCATCTGTTGTTACAACGAACGGTCTATTGAAATCAGGGTACTGTAGCAGTGGTTCGGAGCAGAGTTTGTCTCTAAGGGTTTCAAAAGATTGTTGTTGATCGGACTGCCAGTCGAAATTCGTATCTTTCTTCAAGAGAGCTGTTAAAGGTTTGGCAATTTTTGCGAAATCGGGGATAAAACGACGGTAATACCCAATTAAACCCAGGAATTGTTTTATGTTACGCTTTTTCAACGGCACAGGGAAGTTTTTAACCGCATCCACCTTCCGAGGGTCTGGTTTGACCCCCTGCTCGGTGATTACGTGACCAATGTACGTGATTTCGCGCCTTAGGAAGCCGCATTTGTCTGGTTGCAGGGCTAGACCGGCACTTTTCAAACGCGCTAAAAGTTTCTTCAGTTTCAGCGCGTGCTCCTCCAAGGAACTCGCGTATACGACTATATCGTCCATATACACGAATAGTTCGATGCCTTGGAGGCCGGATAAAACCCTGTCCATCAAACGTTGAAACGTTGCTGGCGCATTTTTGAGGCCAAATGGCATGCGGAGAAACTCTAGATGAGCGTATGGGGTAGAGAAGGCGGTTTTTGCCCTTGAATCCGGGTCCATGGGAATCTGGTGGAAACCAGACGCTAGGTCTAGAGTTGAGAAGTATTTCGATCCACCCAGTTGATCAAGAATATCTGTAATATTCGGAAGGGGGTATGCGTCACCAACGGTTTTCTCGTTTAATTTGCGGTAATCGATTACCATCCTCCAACGCTTGTTCCCTTGAGAGTCAGGTTTTTTGGGTACCACCCAGAGTGGCGAATTATAAGGAGAGTCAGAGGCCTGCACGAGGCCTTTCTCAATTAAATCGTCTACTTGTTTTCTAATTTCGTCTCTGTGGACGGGTGGATACCGGTACTGTTTCGTATTTATGGGGTGCTCGTCAGTTGTGATGATTTTATGTGTAAGCACGGAGGTTGACCCTAGTGCGTCCCCAGGTAAATGAAACTGCGAGGAATAGTCGGAAAGAATGGGTAATAAACTCTCCTTCTCTTCCTCATTTAATCCGGCCAAATTTAGATTCTCGAGTAGTTTAGCGAGCCTTTGGGCTTCAACTTTGGCCGCCTCGACTGGGGAGCTGGGGGTGTTAGCTTGCCGTGCACGCGGTGGTACTACGTGACAAGCTTCGAGCTCTATTGGTGCTAGTGTCAGGTCAATATCGTGGGTATCTGAATTTATGGCGTATACTTTGGCATAGCCGTTTTTCTGGGATACTAATGACTCGCCTAGGAATACCCCGGGGCCTGCTTCGATCCTACGGACGTACCCATCATTCGCGAAGGTGTTGGCGACGGGGATATCTAGTAATTTTTTAGTGCGAGCCGGCAAATGCATGGTATGATATTCCACGAGAGGTAGACATTGATTCTGGAAACTTAATTCATTATCGGCGAGGTTTAGAATAGCCCTGTTTTCCTTTAGGAACTGCATTCCGAGGATGCCTTGATGTTTGATGGGAAAGTTTTTCGGGACTATGTGGAAATAAGCTTCGACGCCCTTTATGTTCGCTTTTATTTCTCCGCGAGTCTCGTACATTCCCGAACCGATTCCCGTGATGTGATAGACTGCGTCGCGATTTATCCACGCTCGATAATCGACCGCGCTTTCTTTAATCAAATTTAAATTAGAACCTGTGTCTACCATCAATGTCACTTCTCCCCGGTGGAACATTACGTCTTGTAAGCGTACTAGGGGAATGTCGGCTCGACCGTTGTTGCGGAGGTGGAGGACGTACCGTTGTTTTGTTGGCGCTGGAACACGTGGACCGCCGGGGCACTGCCCTGACGGTCCCGTCGCGGGTTTAAATGACCGATGGGATCGCTACTACGCGGTTTTTTTGCTGATCGTTCCGCGCGTTCCCTTTCGTGTCGTTGTTTGAGATGACAGTCTACCTCCTGATGGTTCTTATAGCTGCAATAATTGCAACCATTTTCTCCTACCCTTTTCCCGGTTTTCGCGCCAGTGTGCTGTTTAGGGCAATCGCGACGCATGTGACCGAACTCTTTACAGTTAAAGCACTGCAACGAGCTTAAGGACCTTCCGCGCGACGGTCAGGGGGCTTCGCAATCCGATGTCACGTACACTAATCGTCGCTTCTGAATCGATTTAAAATCGTGAGTGTCCGTGGGTTTAGGAGGGCTCGAGGGGTCTTCATTTGTCTGGCTGTGCGTGCTCGTCCAGCTGCGGGCTTCGATGTCGGCTTTTGACGCGAGGTTTATTGCCGTGTCTAAATCGGTAGGGTGCCTGTTCTCGAGAAATCCGAGCGTGTTCTGGTCAAGACCCCTAATAAAATGTTTTGCTGCCGTTCGTTCCATTCCCGCGGCAATTGATTTTCCGATCGCGCCTGGGTTTTCTCGTTCCAAGCACATACGGATCTCCGATAATAAGGCGTACGTTCGCGATCCATATTTGCCGATACTTTCTCCCGATTTGCGCGTGATTACCGTTATTTGTTGCAATAGTGAACTAGAGTCATTCGTCTGCGTACGACTCTCTATATGATCTAAAAGTGAGTCTAGCGTTAAAAAATCCTTGCCGCTCTCCCATACGTGCCTGCGGGCGTCTTTTACTACCTTTGTGCGGATCAGAAGAATCAGTAATTTCATTTCATGCGGTTCTATTACTGATGCCGCGGCCCTGCACTGTGCAATAAATTGCGAGACCGGTAGATTCTCTCCATCGAACTCCGGGATGATGGAGGCCGCGAGCTTATACCCAGGACCCCAGAACCCCCTGCTAATAGGAGGTTCGAAGCCTGCCATTGAGCCAGTCATTGACTGATTTCCAATATTATTGATTCTAATATCCGGATGCGACTCGACACTTACACCGCTAATACTCGTGTTGCTCGAAGGGCGATTAATTCCGGAAATCGGAATTAGCGAATTATTTGTCTGGTTTGTTTCGGCAGGTGGTTCTTCTCCTATTTGCGGGGCCGAGCGTCTGGCGCGTCTAACAGTAGCCGTTTGTTTCCCTCGGGGCATTTTCAACAAGTCTACTTGCTAAAAATAATTCTAAAGGATCCGCAATACGCAATAGATTATTTAGTAAAATTACCGCGGATGTTGGAGAGGGAATAGCTTCGTTCTGACCTGTCTTGGACCTCTCGCAACCCTATAATTGTCCTGGCGTTCGCCCTACGCCCACAGGGAAAACCAAGACTCAAAAGCCTGTGGAAGGACAATGTACATTCGCATCTAAATAAATGGTTCAAAAACTTACGGTTTCCTGGCTACTGTCGACGTTTCACTAATAATTAAACACTTAAATATGCCTCCATGCACCACGGAGTCTTTAAAGTTCACCCTTTCGGTAATACACAATCCTGGTGCGTCCCTCCGTTGCCGTAAGCCCCAGTGGCCCGGTTGAGTCGTCGTCCCTTCGTTGCCGTAAGCCCCAGTGGCCCGGTTGAATCCTCGCCGTCCCGTCGTTGCCGTAAACCGTCAGTGGCCCGGTGGAATCCTTGAGGTCGCAAATCGCACGGTTCAACTGAATTACTCAGTTCACCCAGCTGAGATCCGGCGAAAGAGGAGGCACCGATGGAAATAAATCCAGGAAAATAATTGTGGGTTTTCCTTGGGACAATCGTACCAAAAAAAAAACCGAAGAGTTTAGCACAAATTATAAAAATAGTTTTTGTTATAGGGTCCAATTATTATTTTTATTATTTCTGTAGACTTCACTACACTGTTTTAATTTTTATTTCGGTGAATTGTAAATTTTTTATTTAATTGCACTTGATTTTTCAAAAGTCCTTTATTTATCTCGATTAGTACTAATCACTCTTTTTTTATTCTCAAAAAAAAAAAATTTTTATTCATCAATTTATTTATTTATTGTCTGAGCGTCCAATATTTTTCACTTTTCCCGGCACCAAAGTACAGCGAATCCCACCGCTGTCACCAAAGTTGTTACGTCCCGGAGCAGTTGGTGGATGTAGCTTCTCTCCTATTGGTTATCCACGACCGCTCGCTCGTTGTGGATTCGCTGCTGAATTAACTATGGAAATAGAGCAATGGGACCGGGAACTTTTAAATTATCAACACTGTCTTCGAGTCTACTTTCACTGATTTTATTGTTTATTAGAAAACGCAATATAAGACGAAACTTAATTATTTTACGAAGCTAACTAGTACACAAACTTATATCTGCTGCTATCGCACGAACGTTGGAATTCGGAAAAATGCGCGAACATCAAAAAATAGCAAACCGCGCGTTACTCGAATAAAACGATCTTTATTCGTTGCTGATTGCTCTCGAACTGACGCTCCGTCGTTTCTGTTGACGCTTCGAGCGTCGCTTCGACGCTCCGAAGATTTCAGAAAAGCGGGGGAAAAGGCGCGGAAAATTTAGAGAAAGTCCCGGCAGGAAAACGAGCGAGTGAAAAGGACCCACTTGGTCGCCAAATGTGGCTGACAAAAAACAGACTCGCGTTCGCATGTCGGCCAGGCCTGCGCGGACGCGCAGACCGGGCCCGCATGGCTCTTGAGTTTTATTGCAGGGCCTTCCTCTTGCCTTTAATATATTCCTACTTGGCTTATGAATAGGCTGAAAATACAAAAGGAACGGAACACTGAAATACATGGGTATGAGGATTTTACAGAATGTGAACTTTTGTACGCATGTTTAAAAATACGTCGCTAAAATACAATGAAGAAGAGAGAGATCGGCGAATCGTATATTCGCGCCGAACTCGCGAGTCGGTATTACAGCGCGAGTTCTATCGAGTCGGGGCTGGAGGGAGGTGATCGCGGTACTCAACGCAACGCGCGTCATCACATATGTGTAACGCCTGAGCGTCTTGATTCGCGGGAATTTGAATTATATCCAACGATATCCTTTCCTGGGTCCAGTTGATAAAGGGTAAAAACCCACCTTGTGAATCAGGAAGGATTGTCAGAGAATAAAATGAGATCCGTTCACTTTCGGTATTAAAATTGTTCTGCTTTATTCTTTTAATATTTTTCGAGTCTAGGCTAGAAGAACCACACAACGGCTCTCCTAACCAACGCTCTCGCAGCCAATCACGCATGAGTTCAATACGAACAAGGGAGCATTTTCTATTCCGTGCATTTTCTCACGGACGCGATAAGAGAAGGGCCAGCCGTCGCCACTCCACTTATCGATGGCTAGACTTAGGGATAAACATTTAATTAACTCGAAACTCTGAAATAAACATACATGCGCCCGACGTCTTTTCAATAACAAAGATAATAACTAAATATACATGCGACGAGACAATCATGTCTTTGTATTCATTCTGTGCCTTTAAAAAATATCTAATATTATTGCTATATATTATTACAAGTCACCACTTATTTATTTCGAATCTCTCAGGGTATAATTATTCTATTTAATTCAACGGATTTGTGCAATAGCATTATTCTGCAATACAAGTCTCTTGAATAAACCGCGTTAGGACAATGGTAAAGTGACGCATGCGTCACATATGCGAAATACGCTCCATGTACAGGCAGCCTTGCTTATAGCAACTCTTGCATGCAGCATAACAAATTTGTGACGCATGCGTCACTTTACCATTGTCCTAACGCGGTTTATTCAAGAGACTTGTATTGCAGAATTATGCTATTGCACAAATCCGTTGAATTAAATAGAATAATTATACCCTGAGAGATTCGAAATAAATAAGTGGTGACGTATAATAATATGTTGCAATAATATTAGATATTTCTTGAAGGCAAAGAATGAATACAAAGACATGATTGTGTCGGCGTATGTATATTTAGTTATTATCTTTGATATTGAAAAGACGTCGGGCGCATGTATGTATATTTCAGAGTTTCGAGTTTATATAAATGTTTATCCCTAAGTCTAGCCTTCGATAAGTGGAGTGGTGACTGCTGGCCCTTCTCTTATCGCGTCCGTGAGAAAATGCACGGAATAGAAAATGCTTCCTTGTTCTTATTGAACTCGTGCGTGATTGGCTGCGAGAGCGTTGGGTAGGAGAGCCGTTGTGTGGTTCTTCTAGACTAGACTCAAAAAATCGTCAAAGAATAAAGCAGAACAATTTTAATACCGAAAGCGAACGGATCTCATTTTATTCTCTGACAATCCTTCCTGATTCACAAGGTGGGTTTTTACCCTTTATCAACTGGACCCAGGAAAGGACATCGTTGGATATAATTCAAATTCCCGTGAATCAAGACGCTCAGGCATTACAAATTAGCGGAAGTGGCGCTGCAATATGCGCACCAATGAGTAGACGAGAGTTACCTTCATAGTGCTTCGAGTAGTTTATTGAAAACAAGTTGGGACTCGTTTCGTAAAGAACCTTTTTTCATTGAACAAGGTGTAAATAAAGGGTTCATACAAAACAGAGTATAAAGTGTAAAAATAATGTGTAAGTATATAATGGAAATATAAATAAGAGATATGGCATCAAAAGAAGAAAAAAATTGTGGCAAGTGAACACGGGATCGCTCTAGTACACCCGAAAAGAAAAAAAAGATACGCGGCGAATCCGCAACGAGAACTGAAAAACATGTTCAAAGATACCGTCAGGAGTGGCAGGAAAATACAATATTCAAAAAATGGCTGAGGCCGGTTCCGAAAATACCAGAAAAGGCGCAATGCCTACTGTGCAAATCGGAATTCGTTGCGGATATTTCAGTAATAAAAATGCATGCGGCAGGCAAGAAACACTTATCATATTTAAAAGGCGTCGGGCTATCTTCAATCGCCGAAGCAATCGGGAAGTTCAATGAAAAGCGTAAGATCGATACGGATTTCGATCTCCAGAAAAAGACTGCAGAAATAAAGATAAGTGGTTACGGAGCATCGCAGAACGTAGCCGTACGGCAAGTTGACCACCTGACGAACGTGTGCAAATCAGCTTTTACAAATTCGAAAATCGCGAAGAGCATGAGACTTGGGCGCACGAAAGCTACCAACATCATATGCAATGTAAGCGCCAAATGCCATCGCAAAGAATGCATAAACGTTTCTAAGCAAACGAAATTTAGCGTGATCATCGATGAAGGTACCGACATCGCGGGTCTTAAGACACTGGCAGTTTGCGTCCGGTATTTTGACGAAAAAACTGGCGGTATCACGACAAAATTCTGGGGTTTGATCCAAATTTTTTACGGCAAAGAACCAGAGAGGGCTCACGCTGGTGCTACGGCTGAAAGATTGTACGAAGAGCTCGTAAAATCGTTTAAGGAAGCGGGAATACCATTGAAAAATATCATCGGCTTTGCTAGCGACGGATACAATGTTATGTTCGGAGAGCATAATTCGGTAGCGTCTCGAATGAAGCAGCTTCAGGATGGGATAGTTTTAATGAAGTGCATTTGCCATTCCTTGCACTTATGCGCAAGTGAGGCCTGCAAAATGTTGCCGAAACATTGCGAGGATTTAGCTCAAAATGTGTATACGTTTTTCAACCACAGTAGCAAGCGACAAGCTACACTACAAGAGTTCCAAGATTTCTGCGAAGTAGAACCTCATAAGCCGCTAAGACCTGCACAAACTAGATGGCTCTCGCTTTTGCAGGTATAACTTACTGTTTTTTTTACTCGTATCCCAGACGACACCAAAGAATATGGACGTATATAGAAGCACAGAACCTATGCTTCTGGTGAAGACAAACTTTTTGCAACGCAATCCGCCGCTTGGCGGTGCTGCAGTCGCATGCCACACCTACAGGGGCGCACACACGGGAGCGTATAGCGAATCATATAACAGTACGTGAGCGAGGCTCCACCCCTATGTCCATCTTCGTTGCTTCCGTCTCTGCGATGATGATGCGTTCTCGCTCACACTTATAATGTTAGATTACACTCCTGAATTTTTACATTTAATAACGAATTATGAATATTTTTGCAATAAAATTCGTTTTTTGTCTGTTGACAACTGCAACAACAGTATTAAACATGCACATAATAAAATTAAAATTTTGCATATACCCACTCTTAGCTAATTTTAGATCACGCTCTATTAAAAAAGGAATTCCAAGGGTATATATTATCGGTTTAAGGACGTACAAGTTGTGAAGTCTTGCCAAAACATATGTTTCAAAGAAAACTTCGAATACTTCTCGATGAGATAAAAATCCGAAATACATCCAGCATGTAGGAGGTGCTGAAAAGATTGATTTCGCATAATAATAATTAAAAAATGTTATTAACAAATTCATATTTTTTAATGGTTTAAGAGATCACTCGGCAACCTACATTTTTTTTTAACGGAAATGTTTTGTTAATATTTCTGAATGAATTTGTTCAGAATTTTGTTTGATTTTTTTAAATATGTTTCGAAATTTATTTTATGTAGGTGTCATGTAATGATCTACACTGAAATTTTTTTTTATTGCCGGCTGCCAAAAAAAGTATTTTTAAATTAACTTTAGTTCTTATTCGTTCAATCCCATTTGACATTGGTAGTTATAAAATATTATTTTGCTTATTTTAGAGTTATTGTTTCGATCTCGTATGGACTTGAAGGAATTAGAATTCAAATTAAGTTGATAATGCTTGTTTTTGGCAGCCCGCAAACGATGGATTTATTGAATCAATGACATTTTTTTCAGTGTACTTACCTACGAAGTGTTCGGAGAATTGATGAAGTAGATTTGCAAATACAGCACAACCATTAAAAAAAGCTATTTTTAAAAATTGAACAAAACTCTGAAAAAATTAATTGGTATTAAAAAAAATTAACAAATTATTTCCATTTGAAGAAAAAGTTAGGTTCACGAGCGATTTGTTAAACAATTTTTTTTAATGGACTTATTAATAACATCTTGGAATTATTATTATCCAAAATCAATCTGTTCAACAGCTCCTACATGCTTGATTTTTTCAAATTTTTGTTCCATCGAGAAGTATTCGAAATTTTCTTTGTAACTCGCGTTTAGCGGGATTGTACCAATTGCAAATTCTTACGTTGTTAAATAAAAGAACATGAAGATAAGTGTGAGCTAAAATTACTCAATGGAAACCACGGGAAGGTGGTGGGTGTTTTCCATCGGGATTGGTAGGAATCCCTGGTTAAAAAGTTGGATGGAATATGATAGAAAACAAAGGAAGTCACCAAAACTGTCGTGATTTTGATTTTGAAATCCTTTGCCTGCAATCTTTTTCTATCGAACATTTTGAACAGGGACGCGTAGGAGTGGGAAGGTTAGGATTAGGATTATAGCAAATAAAAAAATGTAAAAAAAGGTTTAGGCAAGATTATAGATTCATGCAAACGTGCAATTCATGCAAATATCAATCAATGACCATCTGAAAGGGGAAGCATCGTTATTAGAAAAAAAACCATGTAAAGTGGCTGGCTGAAAACATTACCGCCGAAACTAGTGCAATACTCATTGATGAGTAATCTTTTGTAATTTTCGGTTTGGTTTTGGCGTTGCGTCGTCCCCAGACCTCTTCGATTTCACACGATCGCGCATGTCGCGTGACATCCACTTCAAGCGATTGTAAACATTCACCCGGACAAACAATTTGATAATCCACTCGCGGTGGATTGCGCACTCGCCGTCGATGGACCAAAAGTCGGCGTGATTTCGAACAATGGCTTTGCTGATCGACGCTTCGAGATTCTTAGCAAGATTTTTAACGTGGCAATCGGAAGTAAACTTAGTTTCGAAAACTTTATACGCGGTAAGTGCCACTGCGTGAAATTCGTCAGAAGGAACTTGCAAATTACCCATTTCGTGATTTTCGTGATTTCTAAACGCTCTCCAAAAGATCAGAAGATCGTTGGTTTTCTCAAAATATTGATGACCTCTAGTTAAGCTGTGCTCGCAGGCTGTACAATCAAATTGGAGTAGGCACTTGTGCGCGAGATAACCCGTTACATAACTAATTGAGCACTCCTCGAGAGAGGTTACTTGGAAATTATGATGAGATTCTAAATCGGTCTCGTTCTCGTTCTCGTTTTCATCGTTTTCGTTCTCGTTTTCATCGTTCTCGTTCTCGTCCTTTTCGTCGAACGGTTCATCGACCCAGATTTTCACGTTTTCGTTGACGTTTTGAACTTCGCCAACGTGCGAGTTTTGCCGCGCCGAATTCATCTCCACCGCGAGCAGAGCCGTGGTATCATCGGGTTCGCAATTCGTACTCGCCGACGGTTTCATGAGATTGGCCGTCATTGCGTACTGCAAACTTCGACGGAGAGCCATCGCCGAGGGATTGTCATTATGACCGGAACGGTAACGCAAAATTGCGAAAAGATTTTCAAGCGTGTCTTGGTTCAAGCGCGAAGTTATCAAATACAAACATCCATCTTTTCTCAGTTCTTCCCAAAGCAAAAGGACGGATCGGACTGTCAATCTCAGGCCTTCGAAACACGGGGGTGAAAGTCCGGTGGACACAGTCCACTTTTCGAGCCACGAAAGGCTGTCTCGAAGGTATTCCTCCACCTGTGGTTGCAGCGAAGAGAGTGCTCGCTTGAGAGGGTTCGAATCTGAGGGGGCACGACTGTTGAGGCAATCAAACAGGTCGTTCATTTTCTTCGCAAAATTTGCGGTAGATATACAATCGGGATGTCTCAGGTCACCGGTAAATGTACCCGCGATTATCGCCGCCGAAACTGAGTGACTTAAGACTTGTGTCGCGAGACTGACTGACATTTTCTGAAAGTTGTTTGGGTTAACATGACGATCAGTGAGCTTTGGAGCGGCTTTGCACGATCGGTTGCGCTCGACATCGCGGAGTTCACGTATGACTCCCCATGAGATGCTGTCTCCGTCGATTACGAAATCTCGGTTCATCAAATTGTTGCGCGTACTTTTTATTAAATGGGGAATGTCGAAACCGAAGAAGATCTTGAGGCCCCCGCGTTCGATGAACGGTTTGAATTCGGTCACCCCTAATGAAGTGAGAGCCGTTCGATTACTTGAACCTTGATCGCACACCAAGAATTTGACGACAAGCCCGGTAGAAAAAACGGCGTCTATTACTGCCAGCAATAGTTTCGCGAGGTCGGCGTGTCGTACATTCCCATGCGAGACGACGTACGATACAGGTTGCTTCCACGTAAATCTTAAACCGCGCAACAAAAAGACGAGGGCGTAATTAGCATAGCCGTTGGTTCGACCTAATTCGCCGAGGTCTTCAAAACCTTCGACCAGATCAGTCTTCTGATTATATTCAAGCATGCGCTTTATCGACATTTCGTCCCACATGAGAACGCACTGACGTTCCTCTTCGGTCATAGTTTGCGCCTTTATCGTCAGCGCTTCGATTACTGTCGCGTTAATCCCCGGGGACAGATTCAGCTCGTTTATCCATTTACGAATTAAAGTTACACACGGCAAAGCAAACTTCTGATTGTCTCTTAAGAACACGTACGCTTTCGGGGATCTGTAGAACAAAGACAATGCAAATTGTTTTTCTTCTTCAGTCCATTCCTTATGTTTCACGTGATTAAGCTGCATGTGAACAAAAGCCAATTGACTCTCGTTGAAGCCCTCGCATACAGCTTTCGCGAATTTAACATGGTGAGCGACCTTTTCTGATGCGGCTTTCATCCGTTTGATTGTTTGGTTCTTGGCTTTTATTTGCAAACATAATGCGTTCACTAATCGATTCAATTCTCGCTCTTTAGGGGTGGCGATCTGAGGAGTTTTCCTACGCGAAGGGATTGAAACGTGAACTGGTCGTTCAGAATCATGTGAAGCAGATAAGGGTGGAACGCGGGGTGGCGTGCAGGTGGAGTTAGGGGCCGAGAAATTGGGGCAACTAGCAGAGGGGTCACGAGATTCAGAAGTTAAAATACTCTCGAAAGTGGGATTTTCAATCGGTACCGATATTGGTAATAAATCCGGCGGATTGCAGTCGGACGCTGAAGCCGCGGGTTGTACCGGTGTCAACTTAGGGCAATTAGTTTCTGCGGCGATGGAGGGTTTCGCGACTTCTGTCCAAGTGAGGCTTGGCCTCGAGGGCGATACAATTCTGACCCGTGGAACGATCGTCGAGACCGAGACGATCGTTATATCGGTGCGAGTAGCACGTGTAATTCCGGAGTCATTTGATTTGTTATTACCTGAAACTTCAAGGGGAGCGGGAGGAATGATAGTGTCGGCGAGTACGACATTGTTTACCGATTGATTCCCGGTAAAACAAATAACGGGAGCACTTGTCAGACCTACATCAATGGGTAATGCACTAGCTTTTAGCGTACGCTTACCATTCGTTCCGTATGAAATAAAATCAGAATCGGCAAAGTGCTCGCAACAAACTCTTACACCATTCACGTGCTTCTCTGAAAGATTTTTCGCCGCATTTCCTGTTCGTGCAATCCATTCCAAGCGCCTGTTAGTAGGGGTTAAAAGACATTTCCATATTGAGGAAAAACACTTGGAATGAATGGACAGGATAACAAGACCGTATTGTTTGTTGCCAACAATTCTTTTCTTTGCAGATTTTTCAGTTGTCAAATTGGAAGTACCGAAAGAATGTTTCAAATTTATATTTGTTTTTAAGAGAACAATAACAGCTTTTCTATACATATATCAGTACTTCTTAAAGGAATTCTCCGTAATTTTTTACAAATTTTTTAATCGTCTTGTTTACGAAATGGAATTTTGTTCGAACCCGTATATCATGGAAGATTAAGATCGAGCAAGTAAAGTACGAAAACAAAAAAAGATGCAAAGTAGAACCTTGCACATTGCTTCCTCATTATTTTTCGCTTTTTACAAAGCTCCCTCTGTGAGGAAGCAGTATGTTATTCAATTTTGGCTTCCTCATAGAGGAAGCTTTGTAAAAAGCGAAAAATAATGAGGAAGCAATGTGCAAGGTTCTACTTTGCATCTTTTTTTTTATACCTTGTGTCTCTTTTGCAGAGGTGTTTTATACAGCTATAAATCACCTCTGCAAACACCGTTACATCTAATTTTGATTAGATACAAATTTTTGTCGTACTTTCTCAACTTTTCCGGAAGTTATAGCGAAAATCTAAATTTTTTTTTAATGAAAATTTTGATTAGATACAACATTTTGTCGTACTTTAACTTTTTCTTTTGTTAACTTTTGCGGAAGTTGTAGCGAAAATCTAAATTTTTTGAAAAATTCAAAATGTTGTAAAATCCGAACGACTTTACCGATCATCACCAAATTTTGTACGTATCAGGGCTGTATGTTACCTTTCGACTGTACCCAATTTCGGTTCATTTATTAAGATACGACGTGATTTAGAGCAAAATGTATTTTTTTCGAAAAATTCAAAATTCTATAAAATCCGAACCGCTTTACCGATTTCGCCGAAATGCAATACCATACAACATTGAACTTATATCTAGATATGAAGAACTATTTAGCTAAATCGGCGAACTTTTACGAAAGTTAGGGCATTCACGTCCTTTTTTCAACAAATTAAAAATTGCACAAAAACTTAATTACTATATATATTTTTTCAAAAATTGCAGTATTCAAAGGGGGGCAGCTACTCTACATGTGTGCCAAATTTGAGCCCGATCGCTCGAACGGTTACTGAGTGAGAGGCGATTGAATTTTCGAGGCCCAGCACACACACACACACACACATACATACATACGGACATTTTTTCTAAACCACTTTTTTCGATGTTTTAGGTGATTCTAAGCATACTGACATGAAAATCTCGAAAAAAAAAATTTTCATGAAAACAAAGCTTCCTCTACGAGGAAGCAAAAGTTATGTTTTTCCGTGGACTATGTAATGTAATATTATTTTATATTTTTAATAACACCAAAAAGACTATTGCCAGCGGCAAAAAAAAAGTAGAGAATGTTTTTTGTCTTCAATGAGGCACTCTCCATTTCGGGGTAGGTTTTATAGGATATTTGGTACATCTGAGTTTTCCTTTTTTTATATTTTCCATTTTTTTTCGCCTTTTTGATGCAATCAAAAATACAACATATACTGCATTAAATACTTCGTGGAAAAACATAATTTTTATGTACTTATATTTTTGTTGCGTAACCTTAAAATTCCATAATATACAGAATCGAGAAGAAAAACACATTTACGAACCGAGTAAATTGAAAAACTTGAAAAAATGCACAGAGTAACTTCAAATTGTACTACTATATGGTCAATTATAGAACTGATCTCAGAGGACGAAAAAGAGTGGCATAGTTGGTGGAAAAAGCCTTCTATATATAATTTTGTTTTGATTTCTTTGTAAATAATTCTCAACAAAAACTTTTTGTTAATACTCGGGCAGACAGGAATTAAAAACTGAGATACAGTTTTCACTGTGTATATGAATTTTTCTTATATAAACACATATTATTATGCCACATGCTAAAATATCATCGCTATTAAAAGAGTAGAATAAAATTCAAGTGATAAAAAAGCGAATAAGAAACTGGGCAACGGAGGGACTCGGTAATGTAAACGCGAATAACATTGTTGGACGATTACTGGTAGGAGGCCGAATAAACATGACTTACATCTGTTCATTCTGAGGAAAACGGTGAAAGGACAAGGTAGGATTCTTCCGCTTTGAATTCTCGCATCCTTCGTAGATACACTTGTTCCTTGGTGACATGATGTCAACTCTGCTTACGCAATTCTGTGTACAGATCTTCTTATCTTCAATATGCTTTTCCAAAATCACAGCGTACGACACCTGTTCTCGTAGCACGACTGGGATGTTATAAGCCGGAAACCCCCCCTACCAAGACCCCACGTCGAGTTGTCTTGTTGTCAGTGCGCGTGCTTAAATTATTTTCCTACTATTGTTAAAAATTTATTTATTTGTACTAAAAATTCTTGTACATATGTAAACGATTTTTAAAAAAATGTACCTTCCGAGAATCGAACTTAAAACCTGCGGATTCATCGATAAAAAAACGTGCCTTAAACACTACGCCATCGTTTTCCTCATAAACGTCTACATTGTATCACTCATACTTTTGAGTAAAGAATTTTTATTTAACCGGTTTTTTTGGTTATTTAATTTTGCATCTGTACCCCAATGCATTACTTTCATGAGAGCGAGAGAGACCGCACCTGTACTCCAGTTCTGACATGAGAACGAGAGAGAACGCATCTGTACTCCAGTTCTGACATGAGAGCGAGAGAGAACGCATCTGTACTCCAGTGTATCTCTACCATGAGAGTGAAAGAGACCGCATCTCTACGCCAGTTCTGACATGAGAGCGAGAGAAAACGCATCTGTACTCCAGTGTATCTCTGCCATGAGAGTGAAAGAGACCGCATCTGTACTCCAGTTCTGGCACGGGAGCAAGAGAGAACGCATCTGTACCCCACTGCATTAGTGCGATGAGAGCAAGAGAGACGTGTATCCTTTTCACGTAGGAGTAAGGAGGAACGATGAAGAGGCGGAGCCTCACTTTCAGTGCCTCCTTTTCTCGTGTCTGTGAGCAACACAACGATACATCGACTGCGGCGCCACAAGCAACTGGAGTACAAACTAACGTTTGTACTCCAGTTTGCTCGCCTCACCAGCAGCATAGGTTCTGTGCTTCTATATACGTCCATATTCTTTGACGACACTCGCCTTCGGCTCGTGCCGCTGTGGTACTCGTGCGGCACGTGCGGCCGACTTCACACTCTTCGTATAAAGTTCGCCATCACGCCCTTGTATCAATGTACTATTATATCACTTTATTTACACATGGTATATATTTTTCAATAGGTTGTCAGGCGGATTCTCGAACAATGGGACGCTTTGAAATTGTTCTTTACCAGTCAATGGATAGAAGAGAAACTCGTCGCAGCGGAAACGCTGTTTAACGAGCTCAACGATGACTGGCTGAAATTATATTACCTTTTCTTGAATTGGGTGCTACCGAAAGTTGTGAAAATCAACGAGTACTTCCAAAGCGAGAAAGTGGTGATCACGACCGTACATTCGAAGATGGTTGAAACATTTTCGGAATTACTTTTGATGTACATGAAGCCTCACGTTGTAAAAATTCAAGATGTCGGCAGCATACAACCTGACAATGAACAGCTCTTTGTTCCACTACCACAGATCTATCTCGGAGTTAATGTGATGCGTAAACTCCAGGAGAAGCACATACAAGCTGAGCCGGAAAAAATAAAAAACTTTTTGTATCGAGCCCGGGCTTTTACAATCACTCTCTGCCAACAGCTGAAAAAACGCTACGATTTCACCAACGGTAATATCGTATCCAAATTAGCATGGTTCAACCCAAGATGTGCTCTCATGAGTAATACAAAAAGGCCAACGAGTATTGGTAATCTCATCGATAGCCTGCCATGTGTAGTTCCTCGTAGGAACGTGCAGCTTGCGCAAAAGATCGATGATCAATGGAGGAAAATTCCGATCACCTCCTTCCCATTGGAATGGCGCTTTGGAGAAAGTTCTTTCACAAGAAGCGCCTGAGTGTGGTAGAACAAACAGGTCTAAAGCAAATTGTCCGATCTCTTGATATTCTTTTTGTCCCGCTAAATCCTTGTATTCTCGTATTTTCAGCCAGACTTTATTAGTCTGTTACCTTTACCAGTTGATAAAGTCTGGCTGAAAATACGAGAATACAAGGATTTAGCGGGACAAAAAGAATATCAAGAGATCGGACAGTTTGCTTTAGACCTGTTTGTTCTACCACACTCAGGCGCTTCTTGTGAAAGAACTTTCTCCAAAGTGAACTTGATAAAAACTAAATCACGGAATAAATGAATTACCAACACGTTGAATGGCCTACTACTATCGTCGCAATGTGTTGCGGAGAACGGCGGAGACAACTCTCAACCACGGTCTTATACACAGGTCGGGACACTCCGTGCTGTCCGCACGCAATCAGTTGTGCTTCACATGATGTCAATATGGCGGCCAGCTCAGGCCGACTTATTATTATTATTCAACTCGCGCATGCGCAGTGTGTTGATATTCCGCGCGTTGTCAAGTGAAGTTATATGTGCAGAGTCAGTGATAAGTTTTCAGTTAAAACTTTTTTCCATTGCAAAACTTAAATTATTGTTTTTATGTACCGCAAGTGGATATTACAAATGTTAATTTCTCCGTATCAATCAGACCAACGTTAAATTCTTCGCATCGAAGATGCCCAATAAATGCGCAGTGCCTGGGTGTAAAACAGGTTATGCAAGCTGCAAAGCCAAGTTGTCAACGTTTTCGGCACCAAAAAATGACGATATTCGAGAAAAGTGGCAGAAAGCTATTTGTTCCACAAAGCCGCTAACGCCGAAGCACGTTGTTGGTGAAAAACATTTTACCTCGGATCAAATTATTCGCAGTTACACGGTAAAGGATGACAATGGAAAAGTGCTCGTAGAGGTAATCTATTCAACCAACCCATATAATTTTACATTTTGCTTGATAATCTGTCAATTTCGTGCGTACATCAAGTAGTAAGCACCATCTTTCATTGCTAGTCTCGTCCAAATATTACCACGTTATTTGTATATGAGGGATTCGACGGGACTTTCGCCACCCCCAAAAAAAAAAAATCTCAAATTTTATCTAAAAATCAGGTTCAGCGGTGCTATTGATGGACCAAATTTCAAAATTCTAAAAAAATAGTTGACCGGAATATGCAAATTTTTTCGTTTTTTATCGTTTTTCATTTAATCTGTAATATCTCAGAAACTATTGATCGTATCGAAATCATTAAAAGACGAAAATGTGCATTTTTTTATGGCCAACAAGAAAAAAATATATTCAAAATTAATTGCTTAATTTCAAGTCACATTTTATGGAAAAAACAACAAAATTATTTTTTTTTTATGGTTGGACTTCAGATTTTTTCATCGGACAAATTGTCTCGGAATCTTTGAGTGATCGCCGAATTTTGAGTATTTTTTTTTCATGGGATGGCCCAATGCTGTGAGGTTACAGCAATTTGAATGTTTTTAATAAAAATTGCTGTAACCTCACAGCATTGGGCCATCCCATGAAAAAAAAAATAATCAAAATTCGGCGATCACTCAAAGATTCCGAGGCAATTTGTCCGGTGAAAAAATCTGAAGTCCAACCATTTTAATTAATTTTAATTTTGAATATGGATTTTTTTATATATATTAAAAACATTCAGATTGCTGTAACGTCACAGCATTGGGCCATCCCATGAAAAAAAAAATACTCAAAATTCGGCGATCACTCAATGATTCCGAGACAATTTGTCCGATGAAAAAATCTGAAGTCCAACCATAAAAAAAAAAATAATTTTGTTGTTTTTTCCATAAAATGTGACCTGAAATTAAGCAATTAATTTTGAATATATTTTTTTCTTGTTGGCCATAAAAAAATGCACATTTTCGTCTTTTAATGATTTCGATACGATCAATAGTTTCTGAGATATTACAGATTAAATGAAAAACGATAAAAAACGAAAAAATTTGCATATTCCGATCAACTATTTTTTTAGAATTTTGAAACTTGGTCCATCAATAGACACCGCTGAACCTGATATTTAGATAAAATTTGAGATTTTTTTTTTTTTTGCGGGTGGCGAAAGTCCCGTGGAATCCCTCATATTTAGC
Organism: Ephialtes manifestator; assembly: GCA_963970395.1. Taxonomy (NCBI): domain Eukaryota; kingdom Metazoa; phylum Arthropoda; class Insecta; order Hymenoptera; family Ichneumonidae; genus Ephialtes; species Ephialtes manifestator. The sequence goes on along the minus strand of OZ019977.1, from coordinate 8,703,496 downwards.
ACACTACATATTTTCAGATTTTGATGTAACATTTATGAATATTTTTCGTATAGTTTCGAAGGTATGTCAATTTTTTGTATTGCCCATAGGTGCCATTGAAATGTGCTCGACTTGCTCCCAATGCGATACCTCAAAAATTGCTACTTCATTATGCGGAATGCGACAAGAGCAGCGAAAAAGAAAACTTGTGTCCGGATGAAAACATTCTTCCTGTACCAAATGTCAAAGACGAGGCTCAAATCGACGCTGACATGCAAGTCGAGAGCAGATTATCACAAAACGCTACTACATCTCCAATTACATCGGAACTCAATCTATTTAATGAATTACTGGCCAATTCCTCAGCGGTACAATTGCCGAACAATTGGTATATAGCGAAACCACCTACAAACACATCTATCGTGTTCTACGAAATTTGTTGGAAGACTGAAGAGAATACCTTGCTACCTATTACGAGAAGAAGTTTGGCAATTGACAAGAATATGAAAGTGCGTTACTCGGTTTATCGTAGATTCATAAATTCACTGGAATTCTTGTTCCCAGATAGATTCGAGAACTTCGAAATTATAAGTAAAACTATTGAAAAATTCGCTAGTTTGAAGATTTGCTGTGGTATAGGCATGATTGCTGATGTGAATTTGGTGAAAGGAAAAATTGGATACACCGACAATGCTGATCAATTGCGACATAAGTGGTGCCGAATCGTCGCGGATAAACAGCAATGTGATACGTGCAAGAGCCCTAGCAAGTCGTGCCACCGATAAACAACCGCAAAAACGACTGACGTCGTTTTGTGCAAAAATGTTACGGCAAATCACTGCAAAACGACCGATATTATTTCATACTCGATCGGTCGTTTTTCGGCTAGTTAACGAAAAAACGACTGCAAAACGACCGACCTTATTTCACGTTCGATCAGTCGTTTTACGTTTAACGACTGTAAAACGACCGATCTTTTTTCAATTTTCAAAAAAAAAAAAAAAAAATTGTGTCGCTGGTAGGTTTCGAACTTGCAACCTTCGGTTTACCAATCGAGTACTCTGCCTACTCGGCTTCTCAGTTTGTTGAAGTATAATCAACACACGTTCCTCATAAGCTATCATACGTTTTGGCGAATAACTTATATGGAACATGAGTTTAACATGTATTAACGAACTGAGTGGCCGAGCAGGCAGAGCACTTGGCTAGTAATCCGAAGGTTGCGGGTTCGAGACTTATAGATGTGACTATTTTTTTTTTCTCCAAATGCGATATTTCAGGAGCACGCACATATTTTCTTGGTCTGCGCATTTATTAATTTAATAATATTTAATTAATATTAAAAAATGAAAAAAGATCGGTCGTTTTGCAGTCGTTTTTCGGTCATTAAACGTAAAACGACTGATCAAGCATGAAATAAGGTCGGTCGTTTTGCAGTCGTTTTTTCGTCAACTAGCCGGAAAACGACCGATCGAGTATGAAATAATATCGGTCGTTTTGCAGTGATTTGCCGTAACATTTTTGCACAAAACGACGTCAGTCGTTTTTTGGTGAACTAGGGGTTAATTGCGGTAAAATTGCGGTGACACGACTTGCTAGGGAGAGTAAAGAAATCGATTTATCAACATAAGTTCCGGATTAAAAAACGTGAACAAACCGAAAGCGGCAAAAGCAAGAACAATGAAGGAAGGAAACGCGGTAGGAATATGAAAAAAAATGAGAAGAAAAGTCTGAACCGAGTAACTTCTTTACAGTCTTCTTCTGTAAGTTCGAAACAGTATAATAGTTTCTATGCTCTTATTACGTGTCAAACGTTCAAATACTCGATTTCACGCGGCCTAACAAAGGTTTTCTTGATATTTTATGCATGAATTTGTTCTCATTACAGGATATGTCTGCAAGCAAATCGCACGATTTTTTCCCTGCGAAAATTGTCGGAACGCTATACGGGCTCCTGTCACATTTTCCCAACAATCCCAAGCCGCACTTGTTAATTTAAAATCCCGAGGTGGACTAACTCACCCAAATATAAAATTTTTCAGTATGCTCAGAGAATTGGAGGAGTGTTTCTCCAAGCATGTTCACTCTCCTGATGTGTATACTGAGACTGTGGATGATATGCTTAACCACTATAAATTCTCTTTCCCCTGCATAGAACACGCTAAAGAAATCTTGTCGTACGCTATCAAATATTATTTACGAATGCGCATGGGACAATATTCTCAACAGACAAACAAAAATGTAAAAAAACTGAGTGCTGTGTGTAATAATAAAATATAATATATCCCGTTACACATTGAATAACGTTTTTTTCTTTTATCAGACCACCTGAAATCTCCCAATTCAGTAAAGACTTTTGTTTGATTTCCCAATTTTTATATAATAAGAGTCAAATTTACTCTCAGATTTGAATTGAGCAACGTTTGCGCACCGCGCATGCGTAGTAAAAGTGGCCTGAGCTGGCGGCCATATTGGCTTCAATCGGGGCTCACGTTTATAAGGCTAGTTTCCCGACCTGTGTATAAGACCGTGCTCCGTACCATAATGGTACCATAATTTTACGCCCCTGATTCCATAATATGGTTCAGGAGTGTTGGCAACGCTGCGGCGAAAGGCGACCGGTGGTTTCGCGAGCTCCATGAAGTTGGCTGACCAACTTTAACTTTTTTAACTTTTTCTTTTTTATATCATTTGATAATCGTTAGATATTGATTGATAGTCTAATATCAATGTTTGATAGTCGAAAGTTTTTTTTTTAATAAAAATCAAAATATACCCTGAAGATAGCGGAATTCTTTTTATTTTTCCACCGAATCTACTTTTTGTTAATCCTATCGATGCGGAATCGTTTGATAGTTCGGAATTAGTTTTAAAATTATTTGATAGTCCACTTTTCGACCGAAAATATAAAAAAAAAACTGTACAGTGTAATCAGCGGGTTACATTACGGAGTCACGTGGTCCCATTACCAGAAATGGAACGATAATATAACCGCCTGTTTTAATTTTTCACCAAAATCAATTAAATTTGCATCCAATCGATGCGGAATCGTTTGATAGTTAACAATTAACAGATAATATCGATTGATAGTCTACGGTGTGTAAAAAAAATATGAAAAAGCGCTTTATAAAGCACGGTCACCTGGCAACATAAACCGAAATCGATGTTTTGCGCTAAAAATAATTCAATGCACACGCAATTAATGCGGAATCGTTTGATAGTTGATAATTATCGTATGATAACGTTTGATTGTTCATAGATCGTCATCAAAAGAATTTAGAAAACTTTATGCGCTTCATAGAGCTCGGGCAGATCGCAGCATAACCTGAAATCGATTAAACGTATACGCAATCAATGCGGAATCGACTGATAGTTGACAATTATCGTATGATACCGTTTGATAGTCCACGGTTTGTCATAAGAAGCATTTAAAAAACTGTATGCGCTTTATAGGGCACGGTTACCTGGGAACATAACCTAAATATCATGTTTTGCGCTAAAATTAATTCAATGCACACGCAATTAATGCTGACAATTATCGTACGATACCGTTTGATAGTCCACTGTTTGTCATAAGCAGCATTTAAAAAACTGTATGCGCTTCATAGGGCACGGTTACCTGGGAAAATAACCTAAAATATCATGTTTTGCGCTACAATTAATTCAATGCACACGTAATCAATGCGGAATCGTTTGATAGTTGATAATTATCGTATGATACCGTTTGATAGTTCATAGTTCGTCATCAAAACAACTTAGAAAACTGTCTGTCTTCATAGTGCCCGGCCAGCTTGCAGCATAACCTGAAATCGATTAAACGTACACACAATCAATGCGATATCATTTGATAGTTAATAATTATCGTATGATACTGTTCGATAGTCCATAGTTTGTCATTAAAAAGATGTATAAAACAGTATGCGCTTCACAGAGCCCGCCCAACTTGCAGCACATAACCTGAAATCGATTAAACGTATACGCAATCAATGCGGAATCGTTTCATAGTTGACGATTATCGATAGTCCACGGTTTTTCATAAACAGCATTAAAAAAACTGTGTGCACTTCATAGGGCACGGTCAACTGGCAACATAACCGGAAATTGATGTTTCTCGTCAAAATGAATTTAATACAGTATGATTCTAAACCAACACATTTGACATTTTTTGTCGAAAGTACAAATGAAATCATCACAGATATCATCAAAAACTACAGATTCGTTGAGTATTAGAAAAAAAAGACAATGTAAAAACGATTAAAAAAATCGTAAATTCAGTGCTGCCTCATACATTCATAAAAATAATTATAATTAATACGCAAAACGTTTGCAGATAATCGTTTATCGCAAGTCGTTCATGTACCTAAATCTGTTATTACCAAGTGTGTAATAGTTATAAACAGGAAAAAAGAAAATTCGTGGTTTAAGTGCTGATGACAAATGCATAGTTTAGTTTATTAGTTTCCTTGCGTTATGATAACCTGATATTCTCTGTACAAAATATATATATTATTTATAATTATTTTTATGAATGTATGAGGCAGCACTGAACTTACGAATCTTTTTTCGTTTTTTCATTGTCTTTTTTTCTTATACTCAACGAATCTGTAGTTTTTGATGATGTCTGTGATGATTTCATTTGTACTTTCGACAAAAAATGTCAAATGTGTTAGTGGTTTAGAATCATACTGTATTAATTTGATTTTGGCGAAAAACATCAATTTCCGGTTTTGTTGCCAGTTGATCGTGCCTATGAAGCGCATACAGTTTTTGTAATGCTGTTTATGAAAAACTGTGGACTATCCAACGGTATTACACGATAATCGTCAACTATCAAATATGATTCTGCATTGATTGCGTATACGTTTAATCTATTTCAGGTTATGTGCTGCAAGCTGGACGGGCTCTATGAAGCGCATACAGTTTTATACTTTTTTTAAATGACAAACCGTGGACTATCAAACGGTATCATATGATAATTGTCAACTATCAAACGATTCCGCATTGATTGCGTATACGTTTAATCGATTTCTGGATATGCTGCGATCTGGCCAGGCTGTATGAAGCGCATAAAGTTTTCTAAATTCTTTTGATGACGAACTATGAACTATCAAACGGTATCATACGATAATTATCAACTATCAAACGATTCCGCATTGATTACGTGTGCATTGAATTAATTTTAGCGCGAAACATGATATTTTAGGTTATGTTCCCAGGTAACCGTGCCCCATGAAGCGCATACAGTTTTTTAAATGCTGTTTATGACAAACCGTGGACTATCAAACGTTATCATACGATAATTGTCAACTATCAATCGATTTCGCATTGATTGCGTATACGTTTAATCGATTTCAGGTTATGCTGCGATCTGGCGGGGCTCTATGAAGCGCATAAAGTTTTCTAAATTCTTTTGATGACGAACTATGAACTATCAAACGGTATCATACGATAATTATCAACTATCAAACGATTCCGCATTGATTTCGAGTGCATTAAATTAATTTTAGCGCAAAACTTGATATTTTAGGTTATGTTCCCAGGTGACCGTGCCTTATAAAGCGTTTTTTCATTTTTTTTTTACACACCGTGGACTATCAATCGATATTATCTGTTAATTGTTAACTATCAAACGACTCCGCATCGATTGGATGCAAATTTAATTGATTTTGGTGAAATATTAAAACAGGCGGTTATATTACCGTTCCATTACTGATAATGTGACCACATGACCCGGTAATGTAACCCGCTGATTACACTTTACAGTTTTTTTTCATATTTTCGGTCGAAAAGTGGACTATCAAATAATTTTAAAACTAATTCCGTACTATCAAACGATTCCGCATCGATAGGACTAACAAAAATTAGATTCGGTGGAAAAATAAAAAAAATTCCGCTATCTTCAGGGTATATTTTGATTTTTATTTTAAAAAAAACTTTCGACTATCAATCAATATCTAACGACTATCAAATGATATAAAAAAGAAAAAGTTTAAAAAGTTAAAATTGGTCAGCCAACTTCATGGAGCTTACTTTTCTCGATCGTGAGATCCCGGTGAGATTTCTAGAAGGTAGGGTCTGATGTTCGCAAAACTGATCTTCGCAAAAATTATTTTTTGCGAAAAGTTCTTAGAATGAATGTCCCTATACATATTCCCTCAATCGCTCGATAGATGGCGCTACAAGCTTCGTCCGAATATCATTGAGCTTTTGTGGGAGCGCCAGCGCAGATTTGAGTTATTTAAAATTCGCCGGCTGACCGTAGTTTGAGGAACTGATGACCGGACGGTATCTCATGGTCCAAGTGTACCACTGCGTTATTCTCCAGGTCTAACTTGACCGGACGATGTCTGTCGTGGTCCAGGTGTACTACGACGTTATCCTCAAGGTCTAGTTTGACCGGGCGATGCGTCTCGTCGTCCACGAGTACCACGACGTTATCCTCCAGGTCTAACTTGACCGGACGGTGTCTGTCGTGGTCCAGGTGTACTACGACGTTATCCTCGAGGTCTAGTTTCACCGGGCGGTGCGTCTCGTCGTCCACGAGTACCACGACGTTATCCTCCAGGTCTAACTTGACCGGACGGTGTCCGTCGTGGTCCAGGTGTACTACGACGTTATCCTCGAGGTCTAGTTTGACCAGGCGGTGCGTCTCGTCGTCCACGTGTACTACGACGTTATCTTCCAGGTCTAACTTGACCGGCCGGTGTCTGTCGTGCTCCAGGTGTACTACGACGTTATCCTCGAGGTCTAGTTTGACCGGGTGGTGCGTCTCGTCGTCCACGAGTACCACGACGTTATCCTCCAGGTCTAACTTGACCGGACGGCGTCTGTCGTGGTCCAGGTGTACTACGACCTTATCCTCGAGGTCTAGTTTCACCGGGCGGTGCGTCTCGTCGTCCACGAGTACCACGACGTTATCCTCCAGGTCTAACTTGACCGGACGGTGTCTGTCGTGGTCCAGGTGTACTACGACGTTATCCTCGAGGTCTAGTTTTACCGGGCGGTGCGTCTCGTCGTCCACGAGTACCACGACGTTATCCTCCAGGTCTAACTTGACCGGACGGTGTCTGTCGTGGTCCAGGTGTACTACGACGTTATCCTCGAGGTCTAGTTTTACCGGGCGGTGCGTCTCGTCGTCCACGAGTAACCGTCCGGTTAACTTAGACCTGGAAGATAACGTCCTGGTACTCGTGGACGACGAGACGCACCACCCGGTCATACCAGACCTCGAGGATAACGTCGTAGTACACCTGGAGCACGACAGACACCGTCCGGTCAAGTTAAACCTGGAGGATAAAGTCGTGGTACTCGTCGACGACAAGACGCACCGCCCGGTCAAACTAGACCTCGAGGATAACGTCGTAGTACACCTGGAGCACGACAGACACCGTCCGGTCAAGTTAGACCTGGAGGATAACGTCGTGGTACTCGTGGACGACGAGACGCACCGCCCGGTCAAACTAGACCTCGAGGATAACGTCGTAGTACACCTGGACCACGACAGACACCGTCCGGTCAAGTTAGACCTGGAGGATAACGTCGAGGTACTCGTGGACGAGACGGACCGCCCGGTCAAACTAGACCTCGAGGATAAGGTCGTAGTACACCTGGACCACGACAGACACCGTCCGGTCAAGTTAGACCTGGAGGATAACGTCGTGGTACTCGTGGACGACGAGACGCACCGCCCGGTCAAACTAGACCTCGAGGATAACGTCGTAGTACACCTGGAGCACGACAGACACCGTCCGGTCAAGTTAAACCTGGAGGATAAAGTCGTGGTACTCGTGGACGACAAGACGCACCGCCCGGTCAAACTAGACCTCGAGGATAACGTCGTAGTACACCTGGACCACGACAGACATCGTCCGGTCAAGTTAGACCTGGAGAATAACGCAGTGGTACACTTGGACCATGAGATACCTTCCGGTCATCAGTTCCTCAAACTACGGTCAGCCGGCGAATTTTAAATAACTCAAATATGCGCTGGCGCTCCCGCAAAAGCTCAATGATATTCGGACGAAGCTTGCAGCGCCATCTACCGAGTGATTGAGGGAATATGTATAGGGACATTCATTCTAGGAACTTTTCGCAAAAAATAATTTTTGCGAAGATCAGTTTTGCGAACATCAGACCCTACCACCGTATATCGTATACGAGATCGAAATGCTATTCTCGACTGCTATGCGATATAAGGGCTTCGATAATTCTCGCATACGATATGCTTACATCGTTGCCACATGGAATCGATGGGTTATCATGTTAAAGAAATCTCGAGGACCAATAAATATACAGATTTTATGACTTCCAAATACCCGCGAGATTCGGTTTGGTTATTTCAAAGATATGTGTCTACAAGTATGTCGCAAAATTGGAAACACCGATTTAACCCAATTGAATTACAAGCGGAGCATCGCACGTGACGCTATGTATTATTGACGTGCATACACGAAAGCTTTTTAATAAAGCAAAACTATTAATTTTCTAGAAACATATATTGTTCATGCACAATACATGTACAAACAAAAGATATTGCATTTAAAAAATCTTCGCGGAAAAAGGGTCTGCCTGAAAATGCATGTCTCATGGTGACCAGATGCTTTATTGCTGCAAAAGTCCATGAGTCAATCTTTGGCGACCAAATGTTTTAGTGGTTGACCACTAAGGGATTTTCTTGACAAATCAAAAGAATTTTATCAAAAGAAATTTATTATACAATTGTGGTATAAAATTCAGGTACTTTTCCAGTAAAATTAAAGCAAATGATTAAAATTCAAGTATTTCTACTGTAAAATTAAAGTAAATTATTGAATGTGCTGTACCATACATTAATTTTCTATTACACTTGTATATGAAATTTAATATACTAGTTTATGCATAAAAACTTCCAGTAAAAGTACACATTAAATTCCAAATACATTTTTTTTACAGTGCAGGAATGCGCGGATTCAAGAACGGCGAGAGTAAAAAATTCAAGTTTTTGATTCTTCATTATTGTCTCTCAGTCGTTAGTCAGCAGTCCTACCGTAAATTAATAATTTACTATTTTTTTAGTGATATATTTAGTACTTACGATTATGAAAAACAAACTTTATCGTATACGATATTTTGTGAAAGTTACTAGATTATCGCATGCCTCGTCAAAACTGTATTCTCGAGCGGTGATACACCGGTCGTATACGATAATTATCGAATGCTTCGTATCGAGTGGGTTCTCGCATACGATATCTACATCTCGTATACGTTTTTCAATAATATCTTCTGCTTGCGGCCGTTTAGTTTGTTTACAAAGGTCGTTTTTCATAATCGTAAGTACTAAATATATCAATAAAAAAATAATAACCTATTAATTTACACAAGCATTGATCGACGGCTTATTTCGATCCAGTGATGCCTAAAATTTGCAAGACTGAAACCCGAAATTAACAGCTAATGGCAGTGGCTAACGTAGAGGTTATGTTGTGCTCCGCTTTGAGTAGCATCATATTGACACTAATTATTACATTTTTGTAGGTGTTTAATACTACTTCCGAGATGGCTCATATGTTGCGGAACATTATCAACATTGAAGCAGCTAATATTCTCAATGAGGTTGAAACCCAGGCTAATGTCAGACCTAGAATATTTCATGAACGTGTTGATCCATTTGAGCTGTCAGATCGAGTATTTACTAAGCATTTCCGACTCAACAAAGTTATGGTTGATAATATTATCGACATTGTAGAGCAGTACAATGGTATACCATCAAGAACTTCAGCATTAGATGCAAGTGTACAGGTAATTATTAATTCATGCATTACCTAACAGAACATCGATTAAAGTCTTATGTCCTTATAGGTGTTGACTATGCTTAAGTTTGCTGCCTCCGGGAGTTATCAACAGATAGACAAATCGTAGTGTGAAGGCAACATTAATTTCTTTTTTAACTTGGCGTCGAGTCGCTACCGCGACTCTTGATTATGCATCGGAGAGAATTTTTATCTAGTCGTCAGCCAACCATTTGTAAGCCGATGCATACAAAATGTAACAGAGATATTGAACCGTGAAGAAGTATTCCAGGCATGGGTTCAATTTCCAACGGATCCACAAAAACTACGGAGTCTGCGAAGCCGATAATTCATAATTTACTTTGTTACATGCCTGAATAAAAGATTCTTTTACGTTGGATTGCACATCACGTAGTAATTGATATGAATATATCAAATTGACATCCAACGTGAAATTTGAAGAAAGGATCTTATTATAATAAGTACGTTTTTATCGATCTATAATAACATTCATTTAGATTTCGAGAACAACATAACTTCCCTGGTGTCATAGGATGCATCGATTGCACACATGTTGCTACTTTCCCACCACATACCAACGATCCTGTATTTCCAGAGCATGCCTATGTTAATCGCAAGGGTTACCATTCAATAAACGTACAATTAGTAAGCTAATTATAAATCATATGAAAAAATGATTTCCTAATGGATATTATGTATTGTAATGGAAATTGTCACAACTAATTCGGTCACTGCTTTCAGATTTGCGACCCAACTTTAAAAATTTTGAGCATGAATGCCAGATTCCCAGGTAGTACGAATGATTCTTACATTTGGAATAACAGTAATGTCCAACCGTTCATGCGTCAACTTCATGCTCAACGCCAGTCGTTTTTTCTCCTAAGTAAGAGGCAGATAATGCAAAAGAAAATTGTGCATCGTCATTAATGTCTAAAAAGTTTTATAATTTCAAAGATGCAAAAGATTCTAAAGTATTTTTTGTATTATACCCTTAGGAGACTCAGGATATGCGCTACGTCCATGGATGATGACGCCTCTAGCTAACCCTCAACCCGGTACAGCAGAACATCGATATAATGAAAGGCATACTAATACTCGTTCTTCGATTGAACGATGCAATGGTCTGCTGAAAATGCGATTCCGTTGCTTATTAAAGCATCGAGTTTTGCATTACAGCCCGGAAACTGCTTCAAAAATCATTAATGCATGTGTTGTCTTGCATAATATGTGCGTTGGCAATGGCATACCCGCTCCTGAACTCGAAGCCGGGGACGAAGATGCAGACTTTGGATTGTATGAATATGGTGGTAATATTGAAGCGGAGGAAATAGCAGGCGCAAGGGTTAACCCAGAACTAGCCGCTGGACGCTTAATACAACGAAAGATAATAAATCATTTCAGATAACAATCCATATGGTTATTTATTGATTATACTTTGGCATGGAATTAACTTCAAGCTACAAATCATTCGATTCATATTTAATACACTTATTAATTATTGTTCTCAATCACTTTTATATTCGGGTTGAAGTTTTAAAGACAGTGACTTAAGTGCTGAAGGAATGGCTTCGAGAGCTGCAGCTATTCGCTCGAGAGCTACGATTTTTCTTTCGTAATATCTCTCGCGAATATTTACGTCTCGCTCCGAAATGTGCGCAAGCACATTCGTATATGATATGGCATTATCCAAACGCCGAGCGGAAACCCTGCGAGGTCGCTTGGAATGTCCGGATGTTTGTGTCGATTCGATTGGACGTTTTCGTTCCATTCCAAGCGGGCTGAACGTATTAGAAACCTCGATCTTCGTACAAATTTTTTGACTTTCCGTTTTCGCTGACAGTACGGAGTCGATGCTCGGCTGCTTTGTCGGCTCCGGTGCCACGTTCTCGTCGTTTATGATGAAAACATCGTCCTCATACTCGTCTATATATTCGATGTGGCTATAGTCATCAGGATTCTGAAATTCATGGGAATAGGTACAAAATCACTTTTTATCTGTGTGTAAATTAACTGGTTCAACCAGTGGTGTAAGGTGATGTTGTAATTAAACTTACGGATACCAGAGCAGATTCTTTGATGTTCACATGCCCTCCGATCAATGATGGTCCTATCATTCTGACAACATTAGTTTCGATTCCGTTAAAAAATTCGGTGGTTGCGGGGTCGCCTCCAGTCTTGTTTCTGTGGTTGTTGATCCGAGACTGCTTCTGCTTCGAATTCGTCCAGATGTCTTGCCAAGTCTGTAAATGAATTTTATTATAATTAGGCTCGTTCGAACAACCATAAAAAAAGGATGCAAAGTAGAACCTTGCACATTGCTTCCTCATTATTTTTCGCTTCTTACAAAGCTACCTCTATGAGGAAGTATGTTATTCAATTTTTGGCTTCCTCATAGAGGAAGCTTTGTAAAACGCGAAAAATAATGAGGAAGCAATGTGCAAGGTTCTACTTTGCATCCTTGTTTTAATTAGATAAATATACATGTTGTGGATTCGCTTTTTCTGTTTCGTTATTACGTTATTTCGTGATTAGTAGAGCGTTTCCGAAAGTGAATGTGATAGATAATGTATATTTTTAAAAATAATTCAACATTCCATAAAATCAAAAATTTCATACCGTTCGTCACTAAATTATACATACATAATGGCTGAATATTGTTTCATTTATATACAAAATTTGAGCTCGCTATCTTAAGTTTTGCAAAAGTTACAATAGAGCGATAATGTCAATTTTTTGACATTAAAGTGAGTATCGTTAATGAATACTGTTGGTTCATGCAATAGCCACAATCGTATTCTTGTTAAAGTCAATTGGCTTAGCCTCGTATATATTTTTGTATTTCCCGCGCGTATAGCATCAGCCTCCGAAGTTGGCAACCCTAGCGTCGCTCCTGTATAGTGACTGCACTGACTTTTTATTTTATGGTTTTCCTTTTGACTAGCGTTGCCTTCCTCACTTCCGCATTGTGTCATGGCGCATCGACGCCACATGTACGTTTCTCGAACTGAATAAAAGTTATCCTGATATTGTCGCGCAATCCAACCGTGAAAAGAATGATTTCCACCCTACCTTAACAGGTTATGGGCCCAGGATCATTCCGCGACAAATATTTTCGGGAATAATAGAGGCTAGAGTGCAAAAGCATGCGAAATCGAGGTTGTCTCCCGCCCGCGTGCAACAGTAAAAAAAAAAACCGAGATACCATGGAGCACGAACTAACGCGAGTGTCAAAATTGGCAAATATTGAGAACTGGAGTGTGTGGAAATTCCAAATCCGCATAATTTTGAACGCAAACGCAGCGTGGGAAGTTGTGAACGGTGTTAGCACGCTGCCGGAGACTCCCGCGGCGGACGCGAGTGAGGCATCTCTGCGCGAGTACGCGAAGAATGTCGCGGCATGGAGAAAGCTGGATGCCCTGGCGCAAACGGTGATAGCGACGACAATCGGTGAGCAGCCAATGTTGCATATTATCCACTGTGAGACGGCAAAATCAATGTGGGACAGACTCTCGAACGTCTACGAGCAAAGATCCGAAACTAGCGTCCACATGCTGCAACAAAAGTGGTTTTCCATCACAAAGAAAGCGACCGACGACATGGCTGCGCACATCGCCAGACTCGAGGACTTGGCTCATCGTCTCAGATTAATGGGTGAGAATATCTCTGATTCCATGATAATAACGAAGATTCTCCTTACTTTGCCGGCAAGTTACGCTCACTTCGTCAGCGCGTGGGAGTCTGCCCCCGCAGCAGAGCGCACGCTGGTAAACCTCACCTCAAGGTTAACTGTCGAGGAGTCCAGACACGCAGGACATCAGGAAGAGGAAAGTCAAGCTCTCGCTTCGAAGTCACACTTCACAAAGGGAAATCGACAGCGCAATCTCGAAAACAGGGATCAACAAGACTCCACGTTTAGAGGTAAATGTTACAGGTGCGACAAGCCTGGACATTGGGCTAAATACTGTCCGGAGCGCAGACCGAAGAACAACAGTGACTCGTCGACTCGAGAGGGTTACATCGGAGAGGCCCTCGCTTCAACCACGCCAGCTGACGCAGGCTCTGCGATCTGGTACAAGGACAGCGGAGCCAGTGATCATATGTCACACCACAGAAACTGGTTTGTAGATTTTAAACCCTTCGAAGAGGAGATGCCCGTGCGAGTGGGAGACGGAGCACACATTTCGGCCTATGGAAGAGGAAACATAAATATTCGAGCTTTCAACGGATCAGACTGGAATAACTACCACCTGTCGAATGTACTGTTCGTACCGAAACTCAAGTACAACCTTTTTACAACCTCAAGATATGGCACGAGAAGATGGCACACCAGAATTTTCGCCACGTGAAGAAGGTATTAAACCATTTTGAAATCGCCGTGAAGGACACGAACGCACCTTTTTGCGACGCATGTGCAGTTGGAAAAATACACCGTCTACCTTTTCCTCCGAGTACGTCAAACACTACGGAAATAGGCGAGATTGTCCACGCAGACGTATGCGGTCCGATGCCAACTGCGTCTATGCGCGGATCGCGATACTTCCTGCTGCTGAAGGACGATTTTTCGCATTTTCGTACAATATACTTCATTGCAGAGAAATCGGAAGTGAAACGCTGTATCGAGGATTTCCTGCGAAAGGCGGAGAAGCAGTGCCCTAAGGGGGTTCGGACCATAAGAACCGACAACGGTCTCGAGTTCATTAATCGAGACGTTGAGGAGCTAACACACCGATTCGGAGTAAAACACCAAAGGACGGTAATATACAGTCCAGAGCAGAACGGCTGCGCAGAGAGAGAAAATCGAACGATCCAAGAAGCAGCTCGAACGATGCTACTAGCCGCAGGATTCGAGGAAACTTTCTGGGCAGAGTCCACTAACGCAGCTGTGCACGTTCTCAACTGCACCGGAACAAGCACCGTCAAAGGATCCACACCGTACGAGTTATGGTACGGAAAGAAGCCGGACATTCGTCGACTGAGAATTTTCAGTGAAGAAGTCTACTCGCACATCCAAAAACAGAAAAGGAAAAAATGGGATCCGAAAGGACAGCGATGTTTCTTCATCGGATACGAAGAAAATGTGAAGGGTTATCGCCTCTGGTGCCCCGAAGACAACCAAGTGAGGACGGCTCGAGACGTAATTTTCACAGCAAACACAAATCCAATGAAAACCCCGAAGCGCGAGGACGACCTGTGGATCGGTGAAAAGGAAGACTCCAGTGAAGAGACCAGCGACGTAACAAGTGACGACGAGGAGGAAGAACCGCAGGCGCCGGCACTTGACAGACACCGAGACGTCGAGGAACAACCCGAGGAGATACAGGAAGATGTACACAACGGAAACGAACCGATCGAAGAAAGACGCACGCTCCGTGATCGGACGACCCTACGAGCTCCGAGAAGATACGACGATTTCATCGACACCGATGAAGTTTTTCTCGCGGAGGGTCGCGAACCTATGACCTACGAGGAAGCTATGCAGAGCAGCGAGGCATCAAAGTGGAAAGGGGCCATGGATGACGAGATGAAGTCACTGTACCAGAACGACGTGTGGGAACTGACTGAAACACCAAAAGGACAAACCGTTGTGGACAATCGATGGACATTCACGGCGAAACGGGACGTGAACGGCAACGTGCAACGACACAAGCCGAGACTCGTGGCCCGGGGCTTCACACAAAAACCTGGAATTGACTACAAGGAGACATTCAGTCCTGTGGTACGCTTCGACTCACTCCGGGCGATTCTCACGACAGCAGCACGACGGAAAATGCAGATACGACAATTCGACGTGAAAACCGCGTTTCTCTACGGAAAGATCGATGAGACAATTTACATGAAGCAGCCAAAAGGGTACGAAGACGGATCGGATCGTGTATGCAGACTGAATCGCAGCCTATACGGTCTCAAACAGTCATCACGATGCTGGAATCTCCGTTTCACGGATTTTCTCAAAAAGTTCGACCTCGAAGCCACCACAGCGGACCCATGCATATTCACGAGAAACGAGAAGGGAAAGTATCTCGTCTTAGCCATATACATCGACGACGGACTGATCGTAGCCGAAGACGAAGTATTAATCAACGAGGTGCTCGATGGATTGAAGGAAGAATTCGAAATCACGAACGGAGAGGCCGACGTTTTTCTAGGCCTTCAAATGGAACGACAGAGAGACGGCTCCATTTTCGTGCACCAGGCCACCTACACACGAAGAGTACTCGAGAGATTCAAAATGGGCGAGGCCAACCCCGTGAGTATCCCCGCGGATCCGCATCAAGAAATGTGCACAAAGGTACATCCCACTAACCAAGACGAAATCACAAGAGCTCCCTATCGTGAGGCCATCGGGAGTTTGATGTACCTGTCTATCGCAACCAGGCCGGATATCACCTTTGCGGTCAACCGAGCGAGTCGATACATGGAAGAGCCTTCAAAACTGCACTGGAACGCCGTTAAGAGGATCTTAAAGTACCTGAAAAGAACGACACGCTACGGTTTGAGCTTCGGAACCAGCCAGGACGAACACCTTCGAGCGTACAGCGATTCGGACTACGCAGGCGAACTCGAGACAAGGCGCTCGACAACGGGATACCTCGTTAAGTGGGGGACGAGCGTGATATCGTGGAATTCGCAAAGGCAGTCAACTGTTGCGCTTTCCACCACAGATGCAGAATACATGGCTGCATGTCAGACCGTCAAGGAGGTCGTGTGGATCAAGGGACTTCTTGAGAAACTAACCAACTCAGGAAAACCGGCGACGACTCTCTACATGGACAACAGCAGCGCCTTGCAACTCATCAAGAATCCAGTGTTCCATAAACGAACAAAACACATAGACGTTCGCTATCACTACATTCGAGAGAGGTACGAGGACAAAGATTTTTCCCTGGAGTACGTGAGCACCAAGGATCAACCAGCGGACATCCTAACGAAGCCTCTACCACGACAGGCATTCCAACATCTGCGAGATGCTGTGTGCATCTGCCGAGAGCCTAATCAAGACTGAGTTAAGCCAAAGTGGGAGTGTTAAAGTCAATTGGCTTAGCCTCGTATATATTTTTGTATTTCCCGCGCGTATAGCATCAGCCTCCGAAGTTGGCAACCCTAGCGTCGCTCCTGTATAGTGACTGCACTGACTTTTTATTTTATGGTTTTCCTTTTGACTAGCGTTGCCTTCCTCACTTCCGCATTGTGTCATGGCGCATCGACGCCACATGTACGTTTCTCGAACTGAATAAAAGTTATCCTGATATTGTCGCGCAATCCAACCGTGAAAAGAATGATTTCCACCCTACCTTAACAATTCTGACCAAGAAGATCTTGATTATTTTTTGTTTCGGATAAGAAGAGCGTCTGAAATCGTGGTCGCGGTGTTGATTTTCAGATCTCTAATTATTGACACAATTTAGAGTTGATTTTTTGAGAATGATGAGACCTTGAGAGATAGTGAGTGACCTCGAAATATTTTTTGATCTGGTAGAATTTTTTTAAGGTCGTTTTTATTATGTCAAGGAGTATATTCTACAGGCGGAACATGAAAAAAAATATATTGATTTATTTAAACAAGCGTAACATTTTTAAATGCAGTGAGCGACCTCTAACTCCTTTCCCATAATTTCAAAATTTCGTGTAAATTTTTGTACACATAAAATATCATTTTTGGGAGAGAAGTGTGAAAAATTTACTTGTAAAAATCGATTGTTTGGTATTTTTTAATTTTTTGGTGCCTTGAGCGACCTCTACATATTTTTCGACCGATGGCGGGTTCCGCAACAAACATTTTTTCAAGGCAAATTTAAAAAAAAATTGGGGTCAAACCAAAACATAAAAAATAAAGCTCAACATATTGTCGACCTCATATGCATGCGTTTTTTACATTTTTCGAGTTTTTAAATTTATATAACATTCTGCACTTTGGTGGCCAACGTGATCGCCACTTTCAGCCCCACGATATTATTGATACTTAAAACATCTTAATATACGATTCAAAAACAAACCTTTCTCCACTTTGCCCACGACTTTGTGGCACCTGGAACACTATGCAGTATTTTGGTGACCTCCATCCACAACTTCTGCGAATCTTTGAGGGTGAAATCCGTCGAGAACTTTCCCGATATCAACTTCGGGTGAGCATCCACGAAATCCACCAGAATAGTTTTTTGTTCCTGTGTAATATATGTATCGCGTTTGTTTTTCGCAAAGTCCGGAGAAATTTTTTTTTGTTTGGTTTTGCGAACTCATTTTTAGACTACACACAAAACGATTTGTGAACGGAACGACTGCTGACTAACGACTGAGAGAAAATAATGAATAATTGAAAACTTGAATTTTTTACTCTTGCCGTTCTTGAATTTACGCATACCTAAGAAAACCCCTTAGTGGGGAACCTGCAATAAAGCATCTGGTCACCATGAGACTTTTCCATTTTCAGGTAGACCCTTTTTCCGCGAAGATTTTTTGAATGCAATATCTTTGGTTTCTACATGTATTGTGCATGAACAATATATGTTTCTAGAAAGTGAATAGTTTTGCTTTATCAAAAAGCTTTTGTGTATGCGCGCCTATAATACATAGTGTAACGTACGATGCTCGGCTTGTAATTCAATTGGGTTAAATCGGTGCTTGCAATTTTGCGACATACTCGTAGACAGAGTTGTAAATGCCTAATACTTATAGAAATAATGATGGTGATACGATCAGCTCTATAATTATGATTTTATAATAATAACATGTAGCGATTGTAATACGATGATTAAACTTTGGAATGGCTGCAAAAATTATTATTTTTCAATAAAAATTCCCGGTAATCCTTTAAAAAAAAATGGAAAAAAATAAGGATTGCATTAAGAAAGTAATGCATTACTTATTTCTTCCATTTTTTCCCCTATTTCTTGCAATATTAAATCGAAAATTAGTATTTTTTTCAGCTATTCAAATGTTTACACTCTATTTTATAATCACTACATATTATTATTATGAAATCATAATTACAAAACAAATTGTACTGTAAACTATATCTCATGAATTAGTGGGGATTTACAACTCTGCTCGTAGACACATATCTTTGAAATAACCAAACCGAATCTCGCGGGTATTTGGGAGTCATAAAATCTGTATATTTATTGGTCCGCACAATTTCTCTAACGGAAGAGCTCACTGATTCCATGTGGCAACGATGTAAGAATATCGTATACGAAAATTATCGAAGCCCTCCTATCGCATGGCAGTCGAGAATAGCACTTCGATCACTGGCGTGAAGTTGACTGACCAACTTTAACTTTTTTAACTTTTTCTTTTTTATATCATTTGATAATCGTTAGATATTGATTGATAGTCTAATATCAATGTTTGATAGTCGAAAGTTTTTTTTTTAAATCAAAATCAAAATATACCCTGAAGATAGCGGAATTTTTTTTATTTTTCCACCGAATCTAATTTTTGTTAGTCCTATCGATGCGGAATCGTTTGATAGTACGGAATTAGTTTTAAAATTATTTGATAGTCCACTTTTCGACCGAAAATATGAAAAAAAAAACTGTAAAGTGTAATCAGCGTGTTACATTACCGGGTCATGTGGTCACATTACCAGAAATGGAACGGTAATATAACCGCCTGTTTTAATTTTTCACCAAAATCAATTAAATTTGCATCCAATCGATGCGAAATCGATTGATAGTTAACAATTATCGTATGATAACGTTTGATAGTCCACGGTTTGTCATAAACAGCATTTAAAAAACTGTATGCGCTTCATGGGGCACGGTTACCTGGGAACATAACCTAAGATATCATGTTTCGCGCAAAAATTAATTCAATGCACACGTAATCAATGCGGAATCGTTTGATAGTTGATAATTATCGTATGATACCGTTTGATAGTTCATAGTTCGTCATCAAAAGAATTTAGAAAACTTTATGCGCTTCATAGAGCCCCGCCAGATCGCAGCATAACCTGAAATTGATTAAACGTATACGCAATCAATGCGAAATCGATTGATAGTTGACAATTATCGTATGATAACGTTTGATAGTCCACGGTTTGTCATAAACAGCATTTAAAAAACTGTATGCGCTTCATGGGGCACGGTTACCTGGGAACATAACCTAAAATATCATGTTTCGCGCAAAAATTAATTCAATGCACACGTAATCAATGCGGAATCGTTTGATAGTTGATAATTATCGTATGATACCGTTTGATAGTTCATAGTTCGTCATCAAAAGAATTTAGAAAACTTTATGCGCTTCATAGAGCCCCGCCAGATCGCAGCATAACCTGAAATCGATTAAACGTATACGGAATCAATGCGAAATCGATTGATAGTTGACAATTATCGTATGATAACGTTTGACAGTCCACGGTTTGTCATAAACAGCATTTAAAAAACTGTATGCGCTTCATGGGGCACGGTTACCTGAGAACATAACCTAAAATATCATGTTTCGCGCAAAAATTAATTCAATGCACACGTAATCAATGCGGAATCGTTTGATAGGTGATAATTATCGTATGATACCGTTTGATAGTTCATAGTTCGTCATCAAAAGAATTTAGAAAACTTTATGCGCTTCATAGAGCCCGTCCAGATCGCAGCGTAACCTGAAATCGACCAAACGTATACGCAATTAATGCGGAATCGATAGATAGTTGACAATTATCGTATCATACCGTTTAATAGTTTACGGTTTGTCATAAGAAGCATTTAAAAAACTGTATGCGCTTCATAGGGCAAGGTTACCTGGCAACATAACCTAAAATCGATGTTTTGCGCTAAAATTAATTCAATGCACACGCAATCAATGCGGAATCATTTGATAGTTTATAATTATCGTATGATACCGTTTGATAGTTCATAGTTCGTCATCAAAAGAATTTGGAAAACTTTACGAGCTTCATAGAGCCTGGCCAGATCGCAGCATATCCAGAAATCGATTAAACGTATACGCAATCAATGCGAAATCGTTTGATAGTTGACAATTATCATATGATACCGTTTGATAGTCCACGGTTTGTCATTTAAAAAAAGTATAAAACTGTATGCGCTTCATAGAGCCCGTCCAGCTTGCAGCACATAACCTGAAATAGATTAAACGTATACGCAATCAATGCAGAATCATATTTGATAGTTGACGATTATCGTGTAATACCGTTGGATAGTCCACAGTTTTTCATAAACAGCATTACAAAAACTGTATGCGCTTCATAGGCACGATCAACTGGCAACAAAACCGGAAATTGACGTTTTTCGCCAAAATCAAGTTAATACAGTATGATTCTAAACCATTAACACATTTGACATTTTTTGTCGAAAGTACAAATGAAATCATCACAGACATCATCAAAAACTACAGATTCGTTGAGTATAAGAAAAAAAGACAATGAAAAAAAAAAAAAAAATCGTAAGTTCAGTGCTGCCTCATACATTCATAAAAATAATTATAAATAATATATATATTTTGTACAGAGAATATAAGGTTATCATAACGCAAGGAAACTAATAAACTAAACTATGCATTTGTCATCAGCACTTAAACCACGAATTTTCTTTTTTCCTGTTTATAACTATTACACACTTGGTAATAACAGATTTAGGTACATGAACGACTTGCGGTAAACGATTATTTGCAAATGTTTTGCGTATTAATTATAATTATAATTATAATCGTAAATTCAGTGCTGCCTCATACATTCATAAAAATAATTATTTTTATGAATGTATGAGGCAGCACTGAATTTACGATTTTTTTAATCGTTTTTACATTGTCTTTTTTTTTTCTAATACTCAACGAATCTGTAGTTTTTGATGATATCTGTGATGATTTCATTTGTACTTTCGACAAAAAATGTCAAATGTGTTAGTGGTTTAGAATCATACTGTATTAAATTCATTTTCACGAGAAACATCAATTTCCGGTTATGTTGCCAGTTGACCATGCCGTATGAAGCGCATACAGTTTTTTAAATGCTGTTTATGAAAAACCGTGGACTATCAAACAGTATTACACGATAATCGTCAACTATGAAACGATTCCGCATTGATTGCGTATACGTTTAATCGATTTCAGGTTATGTGCTGCAAGTTGGGCGGGCTCTGTCAAGCGCATACAGTTTTATACATCTTTTTAATGACAAACTATGGACTATCGAACAGTATCATACGATAATTATTAACTATCAAAAGATATCGCATTGATTGTGTGTACGTTTAATCGATTTCAGGTTATGCTGCAAGCTGGCCGGGCACTATGAAGACAGGCAGTTTTCTAAGTTGTTTTGATGACGAACTATGAACTATCAAACGGTATCATACGATAATTATCAACTATCAAACGATTCCGCATTGATTACGTGTGCATTGAATTAATTTTTGCGCGAAACATGATATTTTAGGTTATGTTCCCAGGTAACCGTGCCCCATGAAGCGCATACAGTTTTTTAAATGCTGTTTATGACAAACCGTGGACTGTCAAACGGTATCGTACGATAATTGTCAACTATCAAACGATTCCGTATTGGTTGCGTATACGTTTAATCGATTTCAGGTTATGCTGCGATCTAGCCGGGCTCTATGAAGCGTATAAAGTTTTCTAAATTCTTTTGATGACGAACTATGAACTATCAAACGGTATCATACGATAATTATCAACTATCAAACTATTCCGCATTGATTACGTGTGCATTGAATTAATTTTAGCGCAAATCATGATATTTTAGGTTATTTTCCCAGGTAACCGTGCCCTATGAAGCGCATACAGTTTTTTAAGTGCTGCTTATGACAAACAGTGGACTATCAACCGGTATCGTACGATAAGTGTCAACTATCAAACGATTCCGCATTGATTGCGTATACGTTTAATCGATTTCAGGTTATGTGCTGCAAGTTGGGCAGGCTCTGTGAAGCGCATACAGTTTTATACATCTTTTTAATGACAAACTGTGGACTATCGAACAGTATCATACGATAATTATTAACTATCAAATGATATCGCATTGATTGTGTGTACGTTTAATCGATTTCAGGTTATGCTGCAAGCTGGCCGGGCACTATGAAGACAGACAGTTTTCTAAGTTGTTTTGAAGACGAACTATGAACTATCAAACGGTATCATACGATAATTGTCAACTATCAAACGATTTCGCATTGATTACGTGTGCATTGAATTAATTTTTGCGCGAAACATGATATTTTAGGTTATGTTCCCAGGTAACCGTGCCCCATGAAGCGCATACAGTTTTTTAAATGCTGTTTATGACAAACCGTGGACTGTCAAACGTTATCATACGATAATTGTCAACTATCAATCGATTTCGCATTGATTGCCTATACGTTTAATCGATTTCAGGTTATGCTGCGATCTGGCGGGGCTCTATGAAGCGCATAAAGTTTTCTAAATTCTTTTGATGACGAACTATGAACTATCAAACGGTATCATACGATAATTATCAACTATCAAACGATTCCGCATTGATTTCGTGTGCATTAAATTAATTTTTGCGCGAAACATGATATTTTAGGTTATGTTCCCAGGTAACCGTGCCTTATAAAGCGTTTTTTTCATTTTTTTTACACACCGTGGACTATCAATCGATATTATCTGTTAATTGTTAACTATCAAACGATTCCGCATCGATTGGATGCAAATTTAATTGATTTTGGCGAAAAATTAAAACAGGCGGTTATATTACCGTTCCATTTCTGGTAATGTGACCACATGACCCGGTAATGTAACACGCTGATTACACTTTACAGTTTTTTTTTCATATTTTCGGTCGAAAAGTGGACTATCAAATAATTTTAAAACTAATTCCGTACTATCAAACGATTCCGCATCGATAGGACTAACAAAAATTAGATTCGGTGGAAAAATAAAAAAAATTCCGCTATCTTCAGGGTATATTTTGATTTTTATTTAAAAAAAAAACTTTCGACTATCAAACATTGATATTAGACTATCAATCAATATCTAACGATTATCAAATGATATAAAAAAGAAAAAGTTAAAAAAGTTAAAGTTGGTCAGCCAACTTCACGCCACTACTTCGATCTCGTATACGATATACGGTCATCGAAATTTATCGTATACGAAAAATATCGCATACTCTCGAGAATAGGGCCCCAGGGCCTGTTGGTCACCACGTGTGGGCGTACAGGGTCCGTACGCAGGTCTGGTTTTTGTACACTCGAGTATTGTCTCAAAGGTTTCTGTGAATTACCCTCATCCGGTGGTCTGCGAGTTGCGATGAGTGTCTCCAATGTTTGCAAATGAGAAAGTCTCTTTCCATGCGCTCATTACATTTTCGTGTGACCATTTCTATCTCTAAAATGTCTATAAGTTTTCTATTCCGAAGATCTAACTTTGAATTAACAAAGTTCCGCGCGATTCGCGGGCTTCGATTGTCGATTGTTCATTCGATATAACCGTGGCTACACGTCACCAAAGAATATGGATGTACATAGAAGTGCAGATCCTATGCTCCTCCTGAAGTTGCGCAGAAACTGGAGTACCACGCATTTTCGTCATTTTTGGTGCGTACTCCAGTTTCTGCGCAGCTTCAGGCGAAGCATAGGACCTGCACTTCTATGTACATCCATATTCTTTGACGTCACACCACCAATCGACCACCAATCGACCACCAATCGATTCCGATATTTAGAAGGTAGGGTCTGATGTTCGCAAAACTGATCTTCGCAAAAATTATTTTTTGCGAAAAGTTCCTAGAATGAATGTCCCTATATATATTCCCTCAATCGCTCGGTAGATGGCGCTGCAAGCTTCGTCCGAATATCATTGAGCTTTTGCGGGAGCGCCAGCGCAGATTTGAGTTATTTAAAATTCGCCGGCTGACCGTAGTTTGAGGAACTGATGACCGGACGGTATCTCATGGTCCAAGTGTACCACTGCGTTACTCTCCAGGTCTAACTTGACCGGAAGATGTCTGTCGTGGTCCAGGTGTACTGCGACGTTATCCTCAAGGTCTAGTTTCACCGGGCGGTGCGTCTCGTCGTCCACGTGTACCACGACGTTATCCTCCAGGTCTAACTTAACCGGACGGTGTCTGTCGTGCTCCAGGTGTACTACGACGTTATCCTCGAGGTCTAGTTTGACCGGGTGGTGCGTCTCGTCGTCCACGAGTACCACGACGTTATCCTCCAGGTCTAACTTAACCGGACGGTGTCTGTCGTGGTCCAGGTGTACTACGACGTTATCCTCGAGGTCTAGTTTCACTGGGCGGTGCGTCTCGTCGTCCACGAGTACCACGACGTTATCCTCCAGGTCTAACTTGACCGGACGGTATCTGTCGTGCTCCAGGCCCACATAGCACTGGAATATTTCTGAAACATTCTCAAAATATTCCTTTGCAATAATGCAATATTGCGAAAATATTGTGAAAGATGTTTGAAACATTTCTAAAATATTGCAGCAATCTTGCAATGTCCGCTCAAAACGTGGCTAATATAATATTTCAATAATATTACAGAGCAATATTGTGTGAATATTACATTTTCCGCCAAGACTAATTCTTAAGAAACTACCGTTTTGAATATGATTTTTTGATTGAGAGTATTTCAGCAGCACTATTGGACGTCCTCGATAATAATCCTATTTATTGGAGAAAAATATATATATCCCATCCAAAATTCGAACTCACAACCTCACCTACGTAGCCCACGTCGCATTAACGACAAATAATTTTAAAAAGCGATCCCGCTTCAAAAATATATAACAATATTAAAGTTTCATTAACTACATTTGTTCCAGAGGTGAATGCGGTTAGAAGAAACATAAATTTGCGCTTCAAAGACTTACATCTACCTACACTGAGAGAAAAGCATATAGTTGATTTAACGATTTCATATGATAAAACGAATATAGGAAGGCTTGCATGTTTTATGGTCGAAGCGATGATAATGTGGTTCAATAAACGATACTTGCAAGGTTATTAGAAACAAACGTTGAAATCGTATATACAACGAAACGGCATATTTGAAACGATTAGAATAGTTTTTGAAACTATTATCATTTTGATGATTGCTACTATTAAGAGTCGCGGTAGCGACTCGACGCCAAGTTAAAAAAGAAATTAATGTTGCCTTCACGCGACGATTTGTCTGTCTGATCTTGACTGGACGGACAAACTAGACCTCGAGGATAACGTCGTAGTACACCTGGACCACGACGGACACCGTCCGGTCAAGTTAGACCTGGAGGATAACGTCGTGGTACTCGTGGACGACGAGACGCACCGCCCGGTCAAACTAGACCTCGAGGATAACGTCGTAGTACACCTGGACCACGACAGACACCGTCCGGTCAAGCTAGACCTGGAGGATAACGTCGTGGTACTCGTCGACCACGAGACGCACCGCCCGGCGAAACTAGACCTCGAGGATAACGTCGTAGTACACCTGGACCACGACGGACACCGTCCGGTCAAGTTAGACCTGGAGGATAACGTCGTGGTACTCGTGGACGACGAGACGCACCGCCCGGTCAAACTAGACCTCGAGGATAACGTCGTAGTACACCTGGACCACGACAGACATTGTCCGGTCAAGTTAGACCTGGAGAATAACGCAGTGGTACACTTGGACCATGAGATACCGTCCGGTCATCAGTTCCTCAAACTACGGTCAGCCGGCGAATTTTAAATAACTCAAATCTGCGCTGGCGCTCCCGCAAAAGCTCAATGATATTCGGACGAAGCTTGCAGCGCCATCTACCGAGCCATTGAGGGAATATGTATCGGGACATTCATTCTAGGAACTTTTCACAAAAAATAATTTTTGCGAAGATCAGTTTTGCGAACATCAGACCCTACCATTTAGAATCAGATTCATTAAAATCATCGGCTACCTTCACGGAGGTCTAGTGCGGCCTCCTACCGGAGTCAGGCCCAACACCCTAAAAACAAATAAGAATAAAAAAATTTTTGCTTCAAGCCGTGAATAAGAACTGTGCTTCTAGGCATATCCATATTCTTTGTATTTAGTGAGCACCAAAGGATTTAATTTGACGTACTCCGAAATGTGAATCGTAAAGACAAAACGTAAGATATTTAAGTACCCCAAAACAATTGTAAGTTATATCAACGCAAATTGCAGTCTTTTTAAAATGGCCGATTCACTTTATTTCGCATTATACATAATATTGTTAGGTTATATTCCTTTTTTTTAATTATTTTTCTTTACAATTCTCCGAATTTTCCGAATGGACTATGTCCAACCGCGTGTAAGATTACCACCCGAGCCGAAGGCAAGGGTGGTAAACACGCGGTTGGACATAGTCTACTTTCCCTCCCTCGTGGCGCAATATACTGTTATGAATTTTGATAAATATTTACTGGGTTTTCATGAAATAATAAATAACAGAAGAATTTTATTGTCATAATGAAATTTTAGACAGTTTCGATTCTGATCAATTAAAATTCTTCCTGCAATTCTGGCTAGTCAAAAATTTGATAAGAATTTGATGTATTGAATCTTATTCAGAAATTTATTCAACCAATTTTTTATCTGGATATCAGAATAAATATTAATATCCCAATTATAAAAAGAACAAAAGCAAATCTTAGTTGCAAATTTACTTAAGTACTTTTTAATATCCAACTAAAGACGTAGTAAATTTAAAAAATGATATTATTGAAGTTAACAAAATTGAGAAATATTATTTTCTACAAAACATAAAAATAATATACGCTTTGGAATTAATCTTAAGGAGGTTCGGTGATGGCGGCAGGGTGGGGATAGGCACTGTTGTGCTGCGCGGTAAGGGGCTGATGCCGTGTGAGCGAGACACCATGCAAGCCGCGTTAAGCGTAGAGGCAAAAAATTAACGATTTCTCTGTCAATTTTGCGGTGACCTTCAAAGTTCAAACTCGTGCCCTATTCAGAATACTTTTCCGGACGTCTGCATATTTTTTTGATTATTCTATCTTGGATTTAGCTCTTGCAAAGACGTAAAAAGTTCAATATTTGACTCACTTTTCATTACATGTAAATAGTCGCAACTTTGTTATTTAATATCTTGGAAACTACACGGTGAATCCCTTAAAAATGTTGCGTACGTGTCCGTTATCATTACAGCTGTTATACGATTTTTTTTTACAATTTTATCTTGGATTTAATTTTTTTTATGAACCTCCTTAATATTAACCTTTTTCTCGGGAAGTAAAAATGACCAATGTAATATTAAGAAATATATGCTACATTGTAGAATTTATGTAAAAATTCTAAAGCTAAAGAGGCAAGAATGGCTAATAAATACAATATACAATATATTAACTTTTTTCACTATTTTTAAGGGGCATTTCAGGTTTCCAAAAAAAAAGAAAATCAACAAGCCATAATTACTGATGTAAGAAATTTTGTTATCATCAGGATTGTGGCCAATTAAATGATAATGAGCGAATACAAGCATTACAAAGTTTTGGGTTGCAACAAAGAATCTTCTTACGAAGAACTGAAAAGAGCCTATAGAAAATTAATACTTCAGCATCATCCGGATAAGATAGATTTACCGGAGGACAGAATCGGCGAAAAATTTCAGCGAATCGAAGAAGCCTGGAAAATATTAAGAGATCCTGGATCAAAACAAAAGTACGACGCTCAATGCAGACAAGCTGACCTGGAATCACAAAGCGTTCTCGTTTACGCCCGAATAACGGCAGACAAAATGGAAGTTACGGTAGACGATGATACACTCAGCTACCAATGCAGATGCGGCAGTTATTACCTCGTCAACAAAGAGGATTTGGTTGAAAATAATTGTACAATACACTTTCCATGTCAGGAATGCACTTTTGTCATTGTTGTAGAAACGTAATGTAATAAATTATTTTTAAAAACTGTTACCAATGAAAAATTAATTGCAGAAAGATCTTAAAAAAATCCAATATTACATTCTCTTGTAGAGTTATTTTTCAATATCTTGCTATGTGGTACCGTCCGCTTTACCGACAATTATAATCCCGGCAGACAAAATACCGACAAATGATAATCCCGGAAGATTAAAATGCCGTCATTTAAAATTAAGTTTATTCCCTTTCGTTAGCTTCTGTTAGGTTCTTTCTTTATTTCTTTTCTCAATAGAACTTAAAAAAGTTCTATTGAGATTCTGTATTTCGGTATTATGACGGTCGAAATTCCAACCATCGGTAAAATAATTGGAACCCCTTGCTGTGAATTTCTCCGCTATTTTATTGGCCTGAGATTTCCGATTTCCGAGATTTTGAGAAAAATATTTGCACAAAGATGTAAGTATAAACTAAATATAAACAGAGACTATATAAAATGCGGCAACATTTTCTATTTACTATTTTTCTTTTTTTTCCGTAAAAAATGATACAACAGATAACACATTATAGTAATATAAACTATTGAGCAATATACAAATAAAATTCGATTCTTGGAATAACCAGAGTCCAATAATAAAAGCTGCAGTTCTCGAAAATGTGCGTGTATCTCTGTGTGTTAACTAACCGTATCACGCACAAAATCGGGGATCTGATTGATATTCGTTGATATTAACATGGCGGAATTTCCAAGATTCATTTCATTTCGATATCGCAACATGATTGTATTATTTTCATTTTCGAGGCGTTGTTTCTTTTACATATATATATTTTTTTATATCCGAGTTTGTATTGCACATTTGAGGAAATGATGTTACAGCTTAATTAGCAACCTTCATTATTGTACCGCAGGAAAGCTAGACTCGAATTATCGATAATCACGATTAATGGTGTTCGGTTTTCTTTTTTTTATTTTGGTTTTAGCCGTGCGCCAAAACGATTTATTATCGTTACTTGATTGGTTTCTTCATCATCTTCTTCTGCTTCTTTTCGTGTCTTGGGTTTTCTTTTTCTCTCGTTTGCGAAAATTTTACTGTATACAATTAATTGTTGCCTACTTGTACAGCATGAATTTATAAATAAGGAATACATAATGATGATACTTTTCAGGGTTGTAAATGCCTAATATTTATAGAAATAAAAATGATGATACAATTTGTTTTATAATGATTTCATAATAATAACAGTTAGCGATTATAATAAAATGTGTAAACTTTTGATTGACTGCAAACTATTTAAACGATTTTTTTTTTTCGTATTTTTAAATGTGTACATATAATTTTATAATCGCGGCAGATTATTATTATGAAGTCCTGATTATACAACGAACTACACTGTTAACTATATTTCTTGAATTAATGGGAATTTACAACGCTGATAACTCTACACAATTACTCTTGCAAACATTGGCAAGATTAATTCAACGAAAATGTATTTAAAATACTTTTTGTATTTTTACATTTATGCAATAATTATGGATAACTTAGAAGAATTATTATTTTTCATCAAATTTTAATATTCGATAGGTTTAATAATCCTTATACAATTAGTCGTGAAAGTATTTCAAATACTTTTTGTATAAGTATCTGATATTTTTTATTGAATTAAAATGTTCACATTTCTACAATAATTATGAATAATTTAGACGAATTTTTCTTTTCCAATAAATTCTAATATTCAAGCGGCTTAATAATCCTTAATTATTTAGTTGTCAAAATATTTCCAATACACTTTCATTGAATAAACGGTCATCTCTGTAATACCATGTCACACTTGCGAGAACCACGTCGCCTTACATTTTGGACATGGCTAAATGATCCTAATTGTTTATGCAGTTCAAGTAATGGACAATGGGGAAAATACTGGAAGTCTATGTACAAATCGCCGTTACCAAACGAAAAATAAACGCTATAATCATCCCATTCTTTGGCTCATTTATTTATTAGTTCCATAAATAAGTTGCAAACAATAAATTTTTTTTTTGAATTTTGAACTAGGAAAAATGAATTAGCTTTTTATTGAAGAATAAGAAAAAGTTTTTTTTTTCTATAAGAATGGTAAAAAGTCCAAGAAATTTAAGGTAATGGGGCATCATTTTCTCCGTTAGCCATTACCTTTTTTTAAAGCACTTTTTAATTGATTTATCTGGAAAAATAATGTTTACTTGTATTCAATGAAACTTTAAGATATCTTACTATGTATAATATTCTAAGAAACATTATTATCGAATTATTTATGGGATAAACAAGTATATAGAATAAAATTGACAGTAATGGGATGGTTACAGCTCTGTTTCAGAGTCGTAAGTGCCTGACACTTTTGGAAATACGGATGATAGTGCAATATGCTTTATGATTACCGTAACGATGATAAAAACAATGATAACCGTAACGATTATAAAATTATGTGTAAACTGTTGAGTAGCTGCAAAATGATATTAATTTTCAATTAAATTTCACGGCAGTTTAAAACAAACAAAAAATGGAAAAATATAGTTAATGCATTAAGAAATGAAACTGCTCCATTTTTTCGACAATTTCTCTCAATATTTGATCTGAGGCATTATATTTTTTATGCTATTCAAAATTTGACGAAGAATGTTATAATTGCCGCTGGTTATTATTAAGGAATCACAATTATATAACAAACTGAATATAAACTGTATTTCTTGTATTAATGGACATTTACAACTCTGCTTATTTTATTCGCGTGTATTTACGTCTTGATTGGCATCCAGAAATTCGATAAAATATAAATACGGGCTCGGCCATCGTACCGGAAAAATCCGAATCGCAATTTACCGCTTGCGCCTTCCGACACGAAAATTTTTTTTTTTAAAAAAGCAAACAAAAACTCGACCAGACAAAATCTAATGGCTAATTTACAATCGTTACGATTAATTGCAGAGTAACGCGATTTTTACATCGCTTGAACTTTATCCAAAGTATTTTCAGATCACAGACTATATATGAAGTAGTTTGCGTTTAAGCACAATTGTGGAAAACCGCCGTTTTGCCTACTTTTTCATTATTTTTTTCTCTATTTTAGGGGAATTGATGCTCATCACATTAGTCAAAAAAGTGTCTGTAAAATTTCGTTCATCAAATAAGTTATTTAAAGAAAAATTAATAGTGACTGATTTACAAAAATCTTCAATGCCCAGAAAACTTCTGCAGTTTTTTTTCCTAACGATGCCGATGTTTTCATTTTGTCTCTTCGAAAGATGCTCTACAAATTATCCAACTATATATTTAATAGCATTTATCGTAAAAATTAAATCTGTCGTGATCTTTTTTTTTTGTTTTAGTACATTGAGCAGTTTTTAAAATGTCGAAAAAAACCAAGGATTCTTTTTTTATTGTTAGTTAATATTTTCGTAAATCCATCGCTATAATTGTTTCTCCAGTCAGAGGAACTGCAATAAAAAACACTGTTTAATTAAGGCAATTAAAGTGCAAAACATGTTAGAAACGATACAAAAAATATAGCACTGATTTGATTTGTGTAAAAATCTCAAAATTAATTTGAAAAAAAAAAAAAGAAAAAAAAATTTTGAAAAAATACCCGGGGTCGCTAAAATTTTGTTCCATTTTTCTTTTTTCAGTTTTTATGGCACATCCAAATGCTCCGCAAGCGTGTGACATGTTTTCGCGATAAACAGCAAGTTGTATATTCATTAATTAGCCACTTTGAATAACGCAAATAACGCGGTATCGCCACAAATCGCCGGTTAAATACGATATTTACACAGTATAATTCCGGCGATGGACAAAATGTATTTTTTTCATTTCGCTTTGAAAAATAAAACGAAAAGAATAGTAATTCTTCACGATTTGACTAATTACGTTATTCATCAAAGCCAATAAAATCGAATAGAAATTAGGCTGCGAAATTCCAATTTCAAACTATGGTATGTAAACCTTGAAAGTGAAAAACAACAATTACTTCGGGAATAAAAAGATGTAATTTTGCCCATCGCTGTACAGTTGACAATTTGTTTACTTTCGCCGTGTTTTTGCTTTGGAAACTCGCTGGTCTCGTTTAAAAACTATGACTTTACTTATGCGGGCGATTGAAAGTACCTACCAAATCGTATGTACGTCAAGACTAAAGCTAAATTACATTTGTTTTTGTATAAATAAAAAAATGTTAAAAACGCTCCAAAGATCTGCTGTAAAAAAAGAAGAAAATTCGAAATAATTCATAAAGGAACATCGAGCTCGACGTAAAAGTCGGTGAACATTAGTCGGTTCACGTTGTTAAATGAATTAAAAAATTGTGAGTCGTTTATCGTTTTCTTTTGTTTTGTTTTTTTATTAAAAATAAATAGAAGAAAAATAAATGTTAATGATAATTTAAAGAATTCGCTTTTTCTTAGCAAGAAGGAAAGGAATAATAATAATGCCCCCGATAGTCGAAAAAAGAAAAACAATTACTTTCACGTATCACGATTTAAATATTTGTGTATCGAGCTGCGTGGCCGATTAAACTTAAATAACTACGAAATCACAATTGAATATATATGCACATTCGTGTTCTTCGCGGCCGGAAATCGCGGAGTTTCGGCAAATTGCTTCGCCTGGAATTTGGCATCGCGGCTTTTTCATCGTCGCAATATCGTGGAAAAAATAATAATTTTAATAAGCGCCGATTTAACGAAGAACGTTCGTCCCACATAAGTCGTCATATGGAGAGAGATTGAGAGAAAAAAATACTCACGAGGACTCGCGTGTCTCGTTAGATCTTTTTTCTTTTCGCGCGATTCATAACTGATTACGAGTAACGACCCCGAATTTTTTCCCCCGAAAATAGCAGAAAAAAAATTAATAACTCCGTATGTACTTATAAAAAAAACGAATATATAGTATAAGCTCCTCATCTCCATAGTATTGTATCGAGTCTTTTGAATCTCTTATATATTTGTACACGGCGGTAGGTACGTCCAATTTAATTAAGAGCTTTTTCGCAGCCACGGATTCTCTGAAAATGTCATCTTTCACATCACTTCAAATCATTAAAATAAAGGTTAAATGATTTAAAAAAATTAAGTTACATAACTCCAATAAAAGCACCAAGTGTGACATTTAAAAAAAAAATAATTTGGAACGGTTTTTCAATTTATCTTTTTTTTTTTCCTAATTGTACCAATTTTGTGGAAAATTTATTAACTTTACAAATTTAACAGGTAAAATTAATTAAATATACAAATTTAATAATATCAATGATTAAATTTACAAATTTGATAATTTCGATTGATTTAATCGAACAATTAATAGTCTCACAAAACGGAGAGAAATAATCTGGAAATTGTCTGGAAATCGTAATTATAGACAAGTCAAGAAAATATCAATTTATCATAGACGATTAATCGATGTCGTTACTGCGAAAATGGCCTTAATACGATTAATAGCTCGATCGTTGTACAAACTTTCGATCGACGAGAATCGCGTTTGTCTTTTACACTATTTCTGCGCCCGGTTTCGACATCTCACAATTTTTTCAAAGCACTTGTTTTTCATTTATTTTCTTTTCTTTTTTTCTCCGCGATTTTTTTCCCTTTTATTACCCCCCTCCCCCCATTCCTAAGCATTCGCTCACGCGCAGTCTTATCACAATCGGACCATGTAATACATGAAACATTGTACAGTAGATTGGTTACGCTACCTAATTAAAATATGTACAGAAGTCACATAGCGGAGCTGTCCGAGGCACAATGACAACGACGAGGACGACGATGATGACGACGACGACGACGGCGATGACGACGACGACGACGACGAAGAGGAATTGGACTATTTTACCTCCACGTCAAAATCGAGAACGAGAAGTTTTGTCTCTTCGGTGCCGTTGCGACTGCCAACCGCGCAAACAAGTTTTGTGTCGCTCGCACGAATTCTCCACACGACACCACCGCTACCGCCGCTCTCTAGAGCTATGAGATTCCTTATAAAATCACCTGTAAAACGATAAACAAGAAATATTTCTATCAGCATTTATGATTGTTAAAATAAATGGCGTCATATCGCTGTGCATACAAAATTTTCTGAAAAAAAAAGTTCAATATACGCTTAAGGGATGCTGAAGTAGATTTTTTTACCGATTTTAGTTGGTAAAAAAGTTCGGTTTCGTAGTTTACAAACTACTTTGTTAATACATTTAAAATATGTTTCAAATTGCACAGGATGATAATATCAACACAGGCGCTCGGCGTCCGCTCGAATTTCGGATGAAAATGCTTGAAAAATAAAGAAAATCGTAATTTTGTAAATCTTCCAAAAACCAATATGGCCGTTCGAACTGTCAACACCACCTATTTCGTCCTATATAAACATTTCTAGAAATCACTTTCAAAAGAAGAGCGTGGACGCCGATTCTATGAGGTTCTTCGCATTTTTTAAGACTGTTGAATTGGCGATAGCACAAAAGAAGCGCACGTAGTATGCTGAGTACGTTTACGAAGTTTGTTCGCGATCAGAGTAGGTCAAGAAGAGCGTGAATGAAGTTTCCCCATTAGGACCCAGGTGGCGCCGACGTACTCTGTTTACTTTTGGAAAAGCTCCGAGCCTTTGCAACGCGAACGTAGCACTATATATGAATTTGGCTTGTGTAACCGACATTCCGATGGTTTTGGAATATTCAGAAATCATCACAAAATTGACGTCCGATCTGATTTTACATATCTAATTTCCAGAAACAATTATATCTAACAGCATAGGTCTGTTGCCATATCTCGTGCGGCCATATTGAATTTCTGGAGATTCAGTATCTTTTGCCAAAAAGTAAACAGACTACGTCGACGCCATCTGTGTCCGAATCGGGAAACTTGCAGACCGAAGTCGGTATCAAAATCTACCCCAGCATCCCCAGCATTAACGTGATGTGTTAGTGCTCGGTCGGTAACAAAAACTGTAAAGCGTTGTTCTTGGTCACAATTGATGTTTCAGGCAAAATACGAGAAGTACTGACTGCGTCTTGGTATTCTGCAGTCAGTACTTCTCGACTTTTATTCGAAAAATCAACCGTAGCGAAGAATAACACTTCGAGAAGATTCAGCTATCCCACTCGCACTTATAGCGATTTGAGAGAGACAGACAATATGTAACACATCACCTTAAGGGGAAGTTGGAGTAGATTTTTAAACAAGAATAATGAGACCGCAACAAATTATTTCGCAACTGAATGACAGGACTTTAAATACACGAAGAATTACGCAAAAAATGTTAACACCCATTGTTTGAATGAAAAAAGGAACAATGAATCAATGGTCTTGTTTTACTCACAAAGACTGACAGTAAAGTTGGTGTAAAGCACAAGTTTTTCAGATTTCTACCCATTTAGTTACATGGACAAGACGAAAAAGCTTGATTTTTTCCATTTAACACCAATGTTAATCGTCAAGGACAATGCGGCACGGATAAATGTTATCCAATCCTGCTGACTGTTTACATACATTTAAAAAAATATTAATTCGAAGATTTTTAGGGGGATTTCGGACATGAAGATTTCGAAATTTTGTCAAATAAAGATCACCCTAATAGATATGGGGTATCGGCAAGCGTTCAACCCTGACCCCTTCCAATTAGCTTCATATTTTTTTATACTATTCTATGTGCTTTAAAAACGCAGAGTAGGCAAATGTTTGCGACGATTTTTTAAGCCATTTTTTCTCAAAAAATGAAACAAGATGATAGTCTATGGTCGGTTGTTGCGTGAACATTTTATATATAATCCAAGATTATTTTACAATTTTTCTGAAGCTTTTATTATCGACTTATAAAAAAATCATGTATTAAATAATTAAATGTTGGTTTACGACTGAATACGGCAAAATAATCATAATTCCAACCCTGAACTGAGTACAATGATGGTTGGCTTTTGATGAATTTTTCAGAACCGACTATAAACTTATTAGTTTATGGTCTCACGTAACCACCAGTGGTTGGAAAATTGAAAAAAAAAAAAATAAGCGAAGAAATGTTGCTGGCTACTGGCGTATTCGCAACACGCGACTTTCTCATCACATTTGTTACTGGCGTCAAGTTTTTATCATTAATTCACTGGAGTGTAGTGACGAACTGTACAAATATAAATTTCAGGATTTCGTACACTATGTGGAATCTGCGTTTCCCGCTGTAATTTGTTATGATCGCGTTTTTAAATTCGAGTTCAAGCTACGAGAAGCACTCGCGAGGAGGTGTGCGCGGTAACGTTAGCGCCTCAACTTCACGGGTAACATACAGGTGTCCGAAAAGCGCTCTTCTCTTACGGCGAAACTCTCCCTACGCAAAGTTTCTAGCACACTACGGCTCTGAAATCGTTATTAAATCGCAGACTCGGTGACGAAAGTTAGTGAGATCTCTAAACGAAGTTCTCCAATACGAATGCCTATTTGAGAAAAAAACGAAAATATTTTAATGTCTGTCATCGACAAAATATAAATGCCGACGAATATAAGTTCCATACTCTCTTCTTCAAAGCTCTCTACATCGAATGCTGACCATCCGCCGAGCTCTCCCGAAAAATCAGAATTGACTGAAAACGTATTCAAGCGTTACTCTCCCTGAACCAATGCGACCCATTACCGACGCCGCAAGGTAATGCCACTCGCCGAGAGATGGTACTCAATTACACGTGTAACTGCAATGTAAATGAGTCCATAGATTTTTTCTAAAGTTATTGTGGTTTCGGACGGTAGATACAGACGCCAGACAGACAGACAGGCGGAAGGGCTAGGACACTCAAAACATGTATTTCCATCAAAACCCAAGAATCATTTTTTTTTTTTAAATTTCGATTGGAATAATTTCTCTTTTTACATAAGTCATATGTGATGAGAAAATAAAAATCAGCCATAAGCCAATCATCGCTATCTCAGTTCAGTGTTGGAATTATGATTATTTTGTCTTATTCAAAATAAACCAACGTTTCATCATGGTCAACAATAGTTTGTTGATGATTGGATTTGAGAAATTTACAAATCGAGAGGTAAAAATGTCCCACTTCA
Source organism: Ephialtes manifestator (assembly GCA_963970395.1). Classification (NCBI taxonomy): domain Eukaryota; kingdom Metazoa; phylum Arthropoda; class Insecta; order Hymenoptera; family Ichneumonidae; genus Ephialtes; species Ephialtes manifestator. The sequence continues at coordinate 8,665,875 of OZ019977.1, read as the reverse complement.
TTATCTAAAATCTGAAAAATATTGAAAGTGTTTTTTTTCTAGCTTATAGAATAGTATAAAAAAATTAGGGAGCATATTGGAAGGGATCAGGGTTGAACGCTTACTGAGTAGGCCAGGAATACCCCGTATATAAAGAATATTTGTTATTTTTTATTTTTTTAAATAAAAAAATATGGATTGTAGCAAAAAAAAATTGATGAAAATGATTTTTCGTCCTTTAAACTTCGAGTGATTTGCCTAGAAAAATCGACATTGTCTTTAAAAAAAGGTTTGATATCCTTTTGAACTTCATATTGACATTTCTTTGTCTTTCAAAGTTATTGCTGAAAATATTGAAACGCAGTTTGAAATTTTATATATTGTCTGAAAAAACATTGGTAATGTTTTTTTTTGTTTTAAACAAAGTAATTTTATTTACTTTTCTGAAAACTAAAGCTTTTTTAAGTGAAAAATCAATCACGTACCAGTCTTAACATCCCAGAGTTTAACAGTCCCGTCATCGGAGGACGTGATAACGAAATGACTGTTGAATTGGAGGCAAGTTACGGCCGACTGATGCTTATTGAGACCGGAAAGTGTTTGTAGGCAGTGGCCGCTAACGATGTCCCAAACTTTGACCGTCGAGTCCGCGTTACCCGACACTAATATATTGTTACGCAGTTCCATACCGGAGGTCAGGGACTGATGACCCATGAGGGTGTGTCTGCAGGCTCCAGTCTCCACTTCCCATACCCTGATGCTGGTGTCCAGTGAACCGCTCACCACATGAACGCCGTCGAACTTTAATTTTCAAAATACCGAATTAAATACAGCATTAAGCAAAAAATCGCAAAGAATCATAATAAAACCCACGGGATGCAAAAATTGAATAAACTCCTGCGATTGCAATGAAATTTTCTGGAACAAAATAGAAGTTAAAAAAAAATGATTTATTGTACCCATTGTATCTGTATAATTTAATAATAATATTTTTCGTACAACTTTTCATAAAATTGTAAGAGAAAAAAAATCAAATTAATTTCCTTTGCAGTTATTCAAAGGCTTCCTTATAATTCCCGCAGGGTATTATTATCGACGAATAATTATATAAATAATTAGACATTAAATTTGTATTTCTAAAAGTGATTAGATCAGAAACGTGTATTCCAAAAATTAATAGTACTAAGGTAGACGTACGACTTGCGGCCAGTGCACCATTAGTGGCCACACAAAAAATGTATGTATTAATTCATCGTTACTTCAATCTATTCAAATTACTAAATGAGATTATTCTACATGAATCAAAGCAACTTTTGCTTTGAAAATACAATGCTTAGAATACCCAATAGTTTAATAAATTATGTTCAAAGCACAAATAGATCAAGTTGATGGCCACATACGATACTAAGATGGCCACAAATGGTGCTTCTACCCTATAAATGAGTATATGAAAAAGCAATTGGATTATGAACGAGTATATTTAAAAAATTGGGCTATAAATGTGTATTTAAAAAGTAATTGGACTATAAATAAGTATTTAAAAAAGTAATTGTACTATAAATAAGATTGTACTTCAAAAGTAACTGGACTATAAATGTATATTTATAAAAAGGAATTGGAATATAAATGTTCATTTGGAAAAGTAATTTGACTAGAAATTTATATTTCGAAATGTAATACTTAACAATAACTCCGAGTGTGATGAATCGTGAATAGGGAGTAATTTAGTATGTACCTGAAGGGAGTAAACGCGATTGGAGTGTCCCTGTAGCGTATGAAGGCACTCCTCACGTTCGGGATTCCATACTTTGACCAGAAAATCGTAAGCTCCGCTAACGACTAATTTTCCATCATATTGCACGCATCTCACAGCTGCCAAGTGTCCAACAAGTACGTGTAGACACTCGCCGGTGTCTACCTGCCAGACCCTAAGGGTCGCGTCTCTGCTACCGCTCACGACTTTGTTCCCGTGCAGGTGCATACATCTAACGGTCGAAGTGTGACCGTACAACGTATGAATGCACTGGCCCGTCTCGGCGTTCCACACTTTCAGCGTACGATCTGTACTCCCGCTTATTACCGTCGTTCCCGACATTTGTGACGACCAAACGCCGCCCGTGTGTCCAACCAAAGTCCTTAAACACTGCACAGCGATAAACATTTATGAGGAACATAGAAATCATTCATTTCCCATGATAATTAATCGCTAATCGATTAAAATACCAAAATTAACGGATTATTTCGTATTATTTTATAACTCAATATCTATGAGTTAACTCAATATCGACGAATTCTCACTTTCTCGCAGGAACTTTGTGAAAAGAAAACAAAACTAAAAAGTAACTTATTCATAATTTTTTAATGAATTTTCTTACTCTGCCATATGAGTTACTTTCAAACTTTTTTCAGTTTTCGTAGAAATAGCGTTTTTAAAGCTTCTACTATAAAAAAAGCAATAAACGATTGTCATACTTTTAGTGAAATAGTGAAAGAGAATTTAAAATAAAATTGGAGTTGATTTGTGAATCACTCGAAAAAATAACTCTAAAATTAACTGATTATTTTGTTTTATTTTATAACTCAATACCTCTGAGAAAATCTATAGAGGAACTTTGTGAAAAGTAAGCAAAATAATGTGGAAACCAGCGCCGTGGCTCAGTACGTAGTGTGCTAGCCCAGTGACTGGGAGGCTTGGGTTCGATTCCCGCTTTGGGCGAAATGTTTTTCGGTAGCAGCAGCGCGCAACGTGTAAGACGCGCCACGCTGTTTACTGTAAACATTGAGTTCAGCGAGAATCGGCCTAGCCGGCTACACTTGACGTAGGTTTTCTGCTGGTTTCCCTACGTCCTCGGCAAATGCGAGTGTTTCTATACCCACCTTAAGTCGGCCGCAGCCGCAGCGCACGATAACTACGAGTTTCGCCGCCCGCAATCTGTTTCGTAATCTCTCGTTTAATCTCGTATGGGTTGGGGAAGAAATCGTAGGTGCAAAAATCGACCAAAAGGGTACGCCCGTATATAATGAAAAAAAAAATAAATAAAAAAAAGAAACAAAACTAAAAAATAACTTATTCGTAATTATTTCATGAATTTTCTTATTCTGCGAATTGAGTTACATTTCAACTTTTTTTCATTATTCATAGAAATAGCTCTTTTTTTACAGGTTCTACTATTTAAAAAAATCAATAAAAGATTGTCACACTTGTAGACGAATAGTGAGAGAAATTGAAATAATTGAGAAAGAGAAAAAAAACAATACATAAATATTGGAGTCAATGTGTGAGTATAATTTATCAAACACTGGCACAAAGATAAAAATGTATTAAGAACAAAAAAATGATAATTTTGGCACGATAATTAATCACTAATCTATAAAAATACAAAAATCTGAAAGACTTGCAACATTTTATCTACGTGACAATATATATATTGTTTGTTTGTTACTTTCCAAGCGTTTGAGTATTTGTGGAAATTGGGGAAATTGTGGAATTTAAAGCGTCTGTTATGAACAAAAATCAATATAAGAATTTGAATGAATTGAGAAAGAAAAAAAATCGGTATCGATGTATGAATATTATTTACGGAATTAAAAAAAAAAAAAAAAAAAAAGAAAAAAGTATATTGTTCGACGAAAGTCTCACCTTTCCGGTGACGGCCGACCACACCTTGAGCGTATTATCGTCGGATCCGCTGACTATCCTATTCCCAGAAAATTGAAGACACGTGATAACGTGATCGTCGTGACCCTTAAGAACTTTCGGCGGTCGAATGGGTTTCGTCCTCCAATTCATTTTGATGTTGTGTTGCCTCATGTACGCTTGTTTCCAAGGTGATCCACAATTGCCCGAGTTCGTTCGGCAATTTTTGCGCTTACTGGGCAGCAGATCTTTTCGATCGTCTATGCCAGCAATTCGACATTTTTCCTTCCATAGCAAATTGTCATCGGCGAGAAATCGCCAATTTCGACAAGTCTGAGCTGCACGTAAAAGATCTCTTGGTCCGAGAAAACCCAGAACACACAACGCTAATTCCCTCGGCAGCAACGATATAAAGTCTCGTTGAAATTGAGGCTCTATTACTTGCATCATATGACGCACTTGAGTTGGTTCACATCGTTCGATCAATTCGTCGATCGCCAACATTCTTTCGGCGTTTGACCACCTCTGAAAATCATTTTAAACGTCTCATTGGATGTACACTACGCCGAGTTGTTAATCTTTATAAATTCAAGAAATCAAGAGACACAGTAGCGTCTCGACGCCAAGTGATTTAAAACATGTTTTTAACCAGTCCAAAACAACGAGATCGTTTTACCGTTGTAAGCTTACGCCAAGATTTGGGCTATCAAAGTTTCGATCGATAATTCGGGCAAAATAAGCTGCCTATCGAATTTCACCCTCGACCTCCCCGATTTGGCTCGTAATTTTTTGTAAGGTCGATTAGACCCTCAAACGTGCCACATTTTTATTTGTTATTTTTTCTATGCATATTTAAAAAAAAAATTCTTTAAAGTGAAACTTTTGCAGTTATTCAACAGTTTACATATTGCATTATAATAACTGCATGTTATTATTTGGGAAATTATGATTATAACGCAAACCGTATCATCTCTATTTTGTATAAGTAATATGCATTTACATCTCTGGCACTATGTAACGTTTGAATTTTAAAAAATTGCGTCGTCATAGATGAACCTTTGTTTTCGTGAATTTTGTTGTTTTTTGCTTCCTCATAGAGGAAGCCTTGTTTTCATGAAAATTTTTTTTTTCGAGATTTTCATGTCAGTACACTCAGAATGGTCCAAAACGTCGAGAAAAGTGGTTTGTACGAAATGTGTGTGTGTGTGTCTGTGTCTGTGTCTGTGTCTGTGTCTGTGTGTGCGTCTGTGTCTGTGTGTGCGTCTGTGTCTGTGTGTGCGTCTGTGTCTGTGTGTGCGTGTGCGCGTGTGTGCGTGTGCGCGTGTGCGCGTGTGTGCGCGTGTGCGCGTGTGCGCGTGTGCGTGCATGCGTGTGTGTGTGTGTGTGTGTGTGTGTGTGTGTGTGTGTGTGTGTGTGTGTGTGTGTGTGTGTGTGTGTGTGTGTGTGTGTGTGTGCGTGCGCGCGTGTGCGCGTGTGCGCGTGTGCGCGCGCGTGTGTGTGTGTGTGTGTGTGTGTGTGTGTGTGTGTGTGTGTGTGTGTGTGTGTGTGTGTGTGTGTGTGTGTGTGTGTGTGTGTGTGTGTGTGTGTGTGTGTGTGTGTGTGTGTGTGTGTGTGTGTGTGTGTGTGTGTGTGTGTGTGTGTGTGTGTGTGTGTGTGTGTGTGTGTGTGTGTGTGTGTGTGTGTGTGTGTGTGTGTGTGTGTGTGTGTGTGTGTGTGTGTGTGTGTGTGTGTGTGTGTGTGTGTGTGTGTGTGTGTGTGTGTGTGTGTGTGTGTGTGTGTGTGTGTGTGTGTGTGTGTGTGTGTGTGTGTGTGTGTGTGTGTGTGTGTGTGTGTGTGTGTGTGTGTGTGTGTGTGTGTGTGTGTGTGTGTGTGTGTGTGTGTGTGTGTGTGTGTGTGTGTGTGTGTGTGTGTGTGTGTGTGTGTGTGTGTGTGTGTGTGTGTGTGTGTGTGTGTGTGTGTGTGTGTGTGTGTGTGTGTGTGTGTGTGTGTGTGTGTGTGTGTGTGTGTGTGTGTGTGTGTGTGTGTGTGTGTGTGTGTGTGTGTGTGTGTGTGTGTGTGTGTGTGTGTGTGTGTGTGTGTGTGTGTGTGTGTGTGTGTGTGTGTGTGTGTGTGTGTGTGTGTGTGTGTGTGTGTGTGTGTGTGTGTGTGTATGTGTTCATTTTTTTGTTTACACGATAACTGTCGCAATTTTCGATGAATGCTCTTCAAATTTGGCCCGCAAGTGGGCTATCATAGACTACTGTTTGGGATTGTAGTTGACGCGAATCGGTTCATAAATTCAGATTTCACAGCATTTTGAAAATTTCGAAAAAATCGTTTTCACGCTTTTTCACGCTATAACTTTCGGAAGTTGCGAGATATCGGGCTGCAATTTTGCACGTTAATGGACTACCATCAAACCATGATCTGTACCAAATTTGGCGACAATTGGTAAAGCGGTTCTAATGTTATTGCAATTTCAATTTTTTTTCAAATGTCTGTAAGTATTTCAGCTCCTGTAAATTATGAGACATCCCATTGCAATTTCAAACGTATCATTGCGTTCATCGATTATCCGTGATGAATTTCGTCAAGGAAACGGCCATTATGTCAATAAATTTTGACTTTGCGGCATGAGAAACAAAAAAAAGCCGACATGAAAAGAAAAATGGTAAAAAAATTTTTTCAGAATTATCTCAAATTTGGCTCACATATGGACAACCATGGACCACGTTTTGAGTACAAATTTGACGCTGATCTGTCCATCCGTTCAAATTTTATGACACTTAGAATATTTTGAAAAATCTCGTTCAAGCGCTGGATCGTGCGAATTACGAGATACCGGGTTGTAATTTGGTCCACACATTGACTATCGTGAAACAAGGGGTGGGTACAAATTTGAGAGAAATCGGCACAGTGGTTAAAATTTTACAAATTTTTTATTATTTTCGAGCATTTTTCTGAATAGTCTTTCAAGCTGAAACAAGCCTGCAAAGTAGAACCTTGCAAATTGCTTCCTCATTATTTTACACCTTTAACGAAGCTTCCTCTATGAGGAAGCCAAAATCGATCAACGTACATCCTCATAGAGGCAGCTTCGTTAAAGGTGTAAAATAATGAGGAAGCAATTTGCAAGGTTCTACTTTGCAGGCTTTTTTTGTTTTTTTTTACATTTTCATATCAGGACTCGAAACACTTTAAAACGTCGAGAAAAAGGATTTTTTGAAAATTTCGCGGTCGCGATCACAATTGTTAAAACGTGCTCAAATTTGAACTTCATGGAAACGGTCATTGAACAATGCTTTAGATGGAATTTGACATGAATTCGTAAAGGGGTTCAAATTTTATGGCTATTTAAATTTTTTGAACAAACGTTGTTTTTACTCGAACTTCCAAAATTTTACGCATTTCTAAGTAATTATTTAATTGAGAAACGAAGAATAGTTTACCTGAAATTGCAAAAGCCAGCTATTCATCTCGGGAGGCGGATTGTCCCGCGTTGGGATAATGAACCTCGCATGCTTTCCCTTTTCTTCTACCTTCTTCAGAATCCTATAAATTGGCAGAAAAAGGAGAATAAATAAAGCTTTCAATTCTAGAAAAATGTCGTGTTAAGTGCATTCCTCGTTCTCTTCAAAATATCTATTTGAGGGAAAAAGAAATTTAATTCGTGATTAACAATTTCTTATAATAATCCATTAGGTATTAAACACATAACAAACTTTTCACCATTTATTTCGTTTTAGCCGAAGTGTAAAATAACTCGCAAGATTTTCAGTCAATATCAGTGATATTTAACGATAAATAGCTCATGTTCTTTTTACATTCTATCAATAATTTTTTAAATTTTATTATAATTTCTTGATATCTAAGACTTCCATTTTTCAATTTTTTCATAAGAAAAGTGTTTTTGCACACATTTGAAAATGCGTTTTTACCAATTTTATTTAATTACAATTGAACATAATTAATTAAGGGCTAATACCACTCTAGGATTTTGGAAAAATCGATTTTTTTTGTTGCTTAAACCATACTTTCGGATCATAAAAACAATATGCAGTTGATCTATAGTGAACAACAATTTTTAAATGATTCAATTATCGAACGGTAGCCGTTGAACCGTTACGAAATGGAGAAGCTAAGCGTCGAGAAGATTGGCAGATCGGCTAGAAACTTATCAGCAATCGATCCTGACGACTTTGAGGTAGAAAAAAGAAGCGAAAAAATGTTACTACTGGCATATTCGCAATACACGACTTTCTCATCACATTTGTTACTGGCGTGAAGTTTTTATCGTTAATTCACTGGAGTATAGTGACGAACTATAATACGGATAGAAATTTGAGAATTTCGTACATTATTTGCAATCTACGTTTCCCACCCTAATTGGTTACGATCGCGTTTTTAAATTTGAGTTCAAGCTACGAGAAGCACTCGCAAGGAGACGCGCGCGGTAAACATTCGCGCCTCCTCTTCACATCTCACTCTCGTTTTGGTGGTGTTATTGTTGGCACTGCGTTAGTTTGACAACTCGGATTAATATTTCAGTTATTCGTAGATCAAAAGTTTCGAATCTTATGGTGTATATAGGGCCTCCGCCGGCTTTGGATTTCGTATACAATGCCATGCGAGTAATAAAAAGTGACATGACACGATGCGTGTATGAGTGTTTATAGTTTCAACTTCATGAGTGTGAATAACCTCAAATCTGTTTTGTTTATACAATTTTTAAATCCAACATCTGGTGTGGATATTTATCAGCGTTGCACTCCCGGACCATATTATGGAATCAGGGGCGTAAAATTATGGTACCATTATGGTACGGAGCGTGCAAGAATAAAATTTCTGTGAACACATATGACAATAGGAGTATATAGGTCCAGAAGTGACCGGAAATTTGCGACTTTTATTGCGCAGTCACATATATATTGATGAAAGTAATTGTAATTTGTTCATCCAAAGCAAAGACAACATTTCTATGTCGAAAACAATGCATTTTATTAAAGAAGTAATTATTGCTTTAAGAATGAAAAAAAAACTGAAAAAAAATTATTGATTGAATATTGAATAACTGATGACTATCACGGCGGGCTGCTGTTGGAATATGTTGTTATTTCGAGTGGATTGCAATTCGTACAATATTATATGATATTCAAACAATAACTAAATTATTAACAAAAAATGTTATTGTTTTCAATCTCATACATACGTTATCATACATTATTCAATTAATGATTTTTTTTGTCAGTCTGATAATACGTCTTTAAGCCCTTAAGTAGGTATTGTTCTATCTTATACTATATGTTAGACAAACTAAAGAACGTTTGAATATCGTAATGTATCAACACTTTATAACATTTTTTTTTATCGTCATAACGAAATAAATAATCTTTTTTCCTTGCGATGTTAACACATTCTACTAATTTTTCTATAAGGATATAGAACGCGCCAAGGCGTGGAACAACACTGTAAATAGCCTTATTCCTTACTATACTTTTAGCCTCTCTGCAGCCTCACTGTATATAATTATACAATCTAAATCACAGTAAAGAAAAAAATCACTGATTAAGGAAAATCTATGATGATATCGTCGTCCACCTCCACATCACTGCCGTTACTCAAGTCTACGTTTTCTTTCTCGTAATCGGTGTTCTCTTGACTGTCCTTTTGCTCACTTTGCTGGGTGTTGCATCTTCTATTTCTATGGGAATACAGATTGTTCGTAGTCATTGAATCAAGCATCTGTTTCGAGGGTTGAGAGTTGTCTCCGCCGTTCTCCGCAACACATTGCGACGATAGTAGTAGGCCATTCAACGTGTTGGTAATTAATTTATTCCTTGATTTAGTTTTTATCAAGTTCACTTTGGAGAAAGTTCTTTCACAAGAAGCGCCTGCGTGTGGTAGAACAAACAGGTCTAAAGCAAATTGTCCGATCTCTTGATATTCTTTTTATCCCGCTAAATCCTTGTATTCTCGTATTTTCAGCCAGACTTTATCAACTGGTTCATCGAGCCATTCCAATGGGAAGGAGGTGATCGGAATTTTCCTCCATTGATCATCGATCTTTTCCGCAAGCTGCACGTTCCTACGAGGAACTACACATGGCAGGCTATCGATGAGATTAGCAATACTCGTTGGCCTTTTTGTATTACTCATGAGAGCACATCTTGGGTTGAACCATGCTAATTTGGATACGATATTACCGTCGCTGAAATCGTAGCGTTTTTTCAGCTGTTGGCAGAGAGTGATCGTAAAAGCCCGGGCTCGATACAAAAAGTTTTTTATTTTTTCCGGCTCAGCTTGTATGTGCTTCTCCTGGAGTTTACGCATCACATTAACTCCGAGATAGATCTGTGGTAGTGGAACAAAGACCTGTTCATTGTCAGGTTGTATGCTGCCGACATCTTGAATTTTTACAACGTGAGGCTTCATGTACGTCACAAGGTGGCGAAAGCACCACCTGCGTATCGCGCAAGCGGAGCGCCGTAGTTGCGGCTATTTAGACCCGAGCCAGCCGTCTCGCCGGGTCCTTCCTATCCCTACCAAAGTGATCACACCTCTTACACGAGGCAATCCATAATAGGAGCACGTGTAAATTTTACCTACACTGTTCAAAAAATCTGTTGTAAATTTACAACACATGTGTATGAATTTTTTTTTACCAAAACCCTTTATGAAATTCCGCCTACGACGTTGAATTTTACAACACAGATGAGTTGTAAAATTACAATACAGTAACGGTAAATTTTATGTACCAGTGTTGTAAAATTCAACGTCGCAGTTGAAATTTCATACACGGTTTCTGTAAAAGTGTTTCCTGCACATGTTTAGTAATTTTACCTCGGATTTTTTTAACAGTGTATAATTCTTATTGAAAATTACTTAAATTCATTGATAGTAGTTGCTTTTTTTACTGCAAGCTAATATGAGAGTTATTGTGCTTCGGTGTATTACAAACAGATAGAATGAACAGTGAACATAAATATGTGATTTAATACAACCAAGATTCTATTATTATCTTTTCTATGATTCACATGAAATTTATGAAATCATCAATTGTGGAAAAATATTAAGTGACATATGACTTGTATTACAGGTCTACTAAATAATTACACAATCCATACTTCACAAAATAGACATTTTCCATAATGGTTCGTTTCAGAAATCTCATTGTGAGTGACTGAAAAAAAGAAATGTTTTTGCTATGTACTAAATACCTTGTTGTTCCCTGCTCATTTGCTGGTAATTCTATCTGTATGTATCATACTGAATCACTTATTGTGGTTTCGGACGGTACCTACAGACGCCAGACAGACAGAAATGAGTTAATGTGTTTTTGAAATGTAGGACACTGAAAACATGTATTTCCATCAAAATCCAGTCGATCTTTTTTTATATTACGATACTTTCTCTTGTTACATACTTCGTATGTGATGAGAAAGTAAAAAGGCTTTGGTTACCGAATTTTGAACTTTGTAGCAGTGTTGTTCGCTATAGCACAAGCCGTTGTGTACAAAAAATGCAAATCTCATGTGACATTCACCGGATCTGGTAAGTGCTGGAAAAACTATAAACGCGTTCTTCTCGAAACCACTTTTTTTTCAAACTGGGAGTATGTATTCCTTGTACACCGTTGCATGGATCGATTTGAAATTTTGATAGTTGCTTCACAATTACATTCTCTATCGAAGTACGTAGCCCTTTTTTGATTAAACGATTCATTTTTTCAAAAGCGCATCATTTGTAGAAAATTGAATGTTAAAAAAACCCCTACGTAGTTCCATAGCCAGTAGTATATATAGATTATTAAATTTTTTGCATTTTTGTTCCGGGTCTTATACTTTACGAGAAAATCGTCCGCCCGTGAAAAAGACGATAGTTTTTAAAAAGACGACTTTCAAGACAGGCTCTGTCGCCGCCATTTTGTATCAAAATGAAAATTAAACAAGAAATTTTGTACTTAAATATGTGTACAATAAACGCTCTGAAAAGAAATCACCCATTTTTGTAGTGACCGCGGCCCACGCTACTTAACTTTTATGATCTCTGATAGACTGCCTAACTATTCCATCCAAACTCGTTCTTGCAAAATAATATACATCAATCATATATAAGCCGCTTCACGTACTTATGAGTAACAACAGTAAATTGAGCAGTTTTTTAGCATCGTTCTTACTAAATTATTTATGTTAATTCACTCTTTAAGAATGCTTGACGTATACATTTCTCAAACCGAAAGTTTTATTTTATCCGTATTTGAGTACTTCGCAATACGAGAAAAATCTAATAAATAATCAAGCATATCCAGATACTAATAAAAGCATTGATTTCGGATAATAAGAGGTCTAAGAAATTATTAAAAAATAAGTTTAAAAAAATTATAAAATATTATAAATCCGTTAGTGTACCATACATCCCGATAACGTATCTATCGTATTTAACCAATAGAAAACGAAAACTAAAGGAAACTAATAACAACGATGCAATTTGTATAAATTGATTAAAGTCCGAATAGATAGAGATGATAACATACGATTAAATCCCATTCAAATTCTATCGATCTCTATCAATCTCTATAATATATTTTTACCGGGGATATTCCTTTTTTTCATACTCCCAAAATAAATCGTCAAAGTTTGGCCTTTTTTCTGCCGCTAGAGTGGTGTTACCCCTTAAATTCCAATCTGATTCTAATTTCTTGGAAAAATAGACGTGCTGTTACAACAACTGTTTGCTTTTCTAATAATTATGAGACGGTGTAAATTGACAAGTAAATTTATATGAAACCGATGACTCACAAGGCATGGTTCTTGTCCTCGGGATTCGGCTTTTTGCAGGGTAAACTAGATTCAGTTTCGCTCTTCCTTTTTCTCTGTGGTTGCACAATGTTGAGAGGAAAACACGGATGCAGTGTGAGACCTTGAATTCGGTGAGACAGGGCGGGCTGAGATTGGGCGGATTCCGGAGACCCACATTCGTCCTCCTCGGCTTCTTGCTCGCCTTCCCCTTCACAAGAGAGGCCATTTTCGCTAATCTGCAGATTAGAAATGGCAAAATCAACATTTTTATCGCATGACAAAAATAAACACCGGCAAGCTCTGTCACCCTCATCTTAACCGAAAATCACGCAAATTAACCGAGTTTTTAACCGGGAAAAAAAAGGAATGCTCAATTAGCCATTGTTTCATCTAAGTTTAACTGACCTTTTAACCGTCTTAAGAAACATTTTCATGGTGAATTCAAACGACTTCAATCAATGTTTCAATTAACAATTTTTTCGTTAAAAATAATTTTTTACCGGTGACTTCAACCAATTTTAACCAATCTTTTAACCGACAATTTTCCCTAGTGAATACTGTCACGGCAAAATTACTGATGTACATTTCGAAAAGAAAATATTTTCTCGTTCAATTAGATGTTGCTCTTTTAAATTCGCAGTCGACAATTTGGTACATATTTGATCACGATTAAAGAATGAATTTTTTTGTCATTCGTAGGATTCGAACCTGATACCCTGTGATTGTTGGTCTGCGCCTTAGACCGCTCGGCTATTCACACCTTTGGAAGAATATGTTTTGATTGTCTATTTCAAGTGGAAGAGATGTCTAAGAATGTTATGAGTTTTTACATTTGTATAATTGTGTCTAACGCTAAATTTAATAAATCTCGAGTGAAATTTTTTTAAGTCTATAAAAACATAATAAAATAATTTGGCAAACTACAGAAAAGTATCCACTGCGGTCGGGAGAATGACCACTGGATTCGTGTACTTATTTGTATTCTCCAACTGTAGCGGGTAGTTTTTCCCAGCCTGCAAAGCTATTCAATTATTTATATGGATCAACAATTTTTAAGTTAACGATATTTCAATATGACTTTAGACACAATTCAATAAATATAAAACTCATGATACGTTTAGCATTTTTGTATACTTCAAATAGGCAATCGAAACACATTCTTCCAACGGTCCGAATAGCCGAGTGGTCTAAGCTTCGAATCCTACCAATGACAAAAAATTTTCATTCTCTAATCGTGTTCAAATACGTACCAAATGATCGAGTAAAGTCGAATATCAATATAAAAGAGCAAAAACCAGTTAAATCAAACGCGAATGCAATATATTATTTTTTAAATTACATCGATTAAAACGGTTAAGATCATTGGCATAAATAATTTGACCGACCAATTGTCAGTTAAAACGGTGGTTAAAGATGGTTAAAATCACTTCGAAAAGTTTTTTCTTATTAGGTCAGTTAAACTAGATGAAACAGGGTCTAATCGAGACCGGTTAAAATGTCGGTGACACATCTTACCGGAGAAGCGAATAAATATTTGTGTACTTGATCGATATCTTTTTTTTCCTCATAGATGAAGCTTTGTTTCTGTGAAAAAAAAATATAAAATTTCCCGATTTTCATGTCAGTTTACGCAAAATGGTCTAGAACATCAAGAAAAATGGTTTAGAACAAAAGTCTGGATGGATGTGCGTGTGTGTGCAGCAGGTTTGGAAAATTTACACCTCTGCATCTCAAGAACAGTTTTAACGAAGCTGAGTTTTAGTTTTTAATTCTGCGTTAGAATTTTTCGTAAATTCGGGCTCGTTTAGTCAGAGTTGACTTGAATTAGAACGACAGAACTCAATTTCGATTTAGCTCAATTTCGATACCGATTGTTCTTTTACATCAAGAGTCGCGGTAGCGACTCGACGCCAAGTTAAAAAAGAAATTAATGTTGCCTTCACACTACGATTTGTCTGTCTGACTGGACGGGCTGTTACTCCTGGCGCGACGGTCGCTACTGCTACTCTATTTATTCCGAAGGCGGCCACTCACCGGCCGTTTTCAAATTATAACTCGAATTATATTTGACCACACGTCGAGAACGAAAGATGTGTCAGGTTCAATATTTTTTATTTTTTTTTTCTCTTTCAAATGAGACCTGCGGCAAGGAAATCTGTTTCTTTAATGCTGATATCTGGCATCTTAGTAATTCTCGCCGAGCGACTTTATGTTCCTCCCGTACGGCCGCACTCACACAACTTTAAATGTCCCAACCTATATTTGCCGACGTATTATCTCTGACCACATGTCGCGAACGAAAAGTGTATCATGATCAATATTTTCTATTTTTTTTTTCTTTCGAATGAGACCTGTCACAAGAAAATCGGTTCATTTATCGCTGATATCTGGTTTTTTCAAAGTTTTTCGTGTTTAACGTACTCACACAATCTCGATTCACGTATTCACGTACATACATTATATAGAAGCGCCGCGCGCAGGCGCGAGTGGCGACTCGCGAGCAACCAGTGTGTGACGTCACATCGTCGCCAGCTGTTCAGTCAGTCAGCGCGTGTTGCACAGCCGACAGCATCAAGAGTCGCGGCAGCGACGCGACGCGATGTGTACATTTATAATTCGCGTATTTTTATACTTTAAATCAGTGCCTAATATTTTAAATCAGTGCTTAATACTTTAAATCAGTGCTGAAATTAATTAATTTTTTTATAAATGAGTGTGTGATAAATGAGTGTTGACAACAATCGCAGTGCCTTCTCGACCCCAGTACTTCATCGTTTATGGGATTATTTTTCATCATAAAGTGTGATCTTTTTCGTTTTCATCAGTGTCTGACTGCTGTCTACGTTTACAGTCGAGTATCGTTTCAGTCAGTGTCTGCCGTGACTAACCTCATTTCAGTAAGTATCTGTCGTGATTAACCTTCTTTTAATCAGTGTCTGCATAGATTTTCGGTCGTTCATTAACAAAAGTTGTTCGGATTTGTAGTTGATTGAAATATTAACAAGCGACAAGAGCTGTTTGGCTTTGTAGCTATCAGTAGGGTTTCGACAGATCCTACGCTGACAAGAGCAATTTGGCTTCGTAGATGTCGACATAGAAAAAAAGTATAAAAAATTAAAAACAATGTTAAGAGTGTACGGGACACTCTTAAGTGTACTCTCCCGAAAGTGTCAGGATGGCGGGAGGGGGGAAAATTGCCGGCTCGTTGCCGAATAAAGCGCTCAATGCTGCTGGTTCGAGTAATGAAATCAACTGTATTTAAATAAGACCGTCAAATCGGCGTAAAGGATTCTCGCGATTGAACATAACTAGCATACGCGCTCGGTTAACCGTAGGGACTCGCACACGCTCGGGTTTCGGGACTCGGCCCTTCGCACACGCACACGCTCGTTATCGGACGACGTACTCGGACGGCGGCTCGGCGCTCACTCTCTATCGACCTTATCGCTCGACGGTTCGGCGATCACTCCCGATCTCGATCCGCGATCGAGACTCCTTCTCGATAGATGCGCACTACTCCTTATCGCGCATGTGCTAAACGGCCGTTGCCGTTACTACCCGTAACGCTCGTGTTTTTAACAACAATTAGAATTATTGAACTATTAAGGGGAGGGAGACAGATGAAAAAAAAAGATTTTGGAAATTCAATATCATCGAAATCCTATTATATATGAAAATGCCCAACGCACTGTATTGTTGGTACTCGATGAAAGGATTGTTTACTGTCGACTGACTTGCATATGCTTTTCAATATTATCTTAAGCAAAGTTCTTAGGTTTTCCATTCTGCGCATGATTCAGATCAAACTACTAGGCAGATTGGAATGGTTGACATCTCATTTTCTTCTTCATGAAAAGATACACCGCCTAAATGCAGCAAATGTCAATAAAAGGTAATATTTTTTAATGAAAATGCCCAACGCACTGTATTGTTGGTACTCGATGATATGAAAATGTCCAACGCACTGTATTGTTGGTACTCGATGATATGAAAATGCCCAACGCACTGTTTTGTTGGTACTTGATGAAAGGATTTTTTACTGTCGTCTGACTTGCATATGCTTTTCAATATTATCTTAAGCAAAGTTCTTAGGTTTTCCATTCTGCGCATGATTCAGATCAAACTACTATGCAGATTGGAATGGTTGACATAATTTTCTTCTTCATGAAAAGATACACCAGCTAAATGGAGCAAATGTTAATAAAAGGTAATATTTTTTTATGAAAATGCCCAACGCACTGTATTGTTGGTACTTGATGATATGAAAATGCCCAATGCTCTATATTGTTGGTACTCGATGAAAGGATTTTTTACTGTCGTCTGACTTGCATATGCTTTTCAATATTATCTTAAGCAAAGTTCTGTTGTGCCCAGAATTATTTAAGGAACATGTTTAGTGCACCGCTTAAGCTTCACCACGGAGCGAGCTAGAAATACGAAACCCCGTTTATTCGTCAGACGTTTTTGGAGCAATTGGGCAATCGAACGATTTCGAAAGAGCTCGCGCTTTGACTCAGCGCGGAGTCGGTATCGCTCGATGAAGCAATGTACGCAGAAGCAATAAATGCATACGTACCGATTTTAGGCAAATTGCTGGGAGTTAAGGAGGGTGGATACCCAACGCAAAATGATAAACATGCTCTCAAATTTGTGGAGGATATTCGTAGATAAAAATTACATCTCTATGCCAAATTTTATGTTAATCGTCTAGATGGTTATCGAGAAACTAATTATTGAAATTACACTCTTATACATGGACAACATAGCGGAAACTATACACACTTCCAACGCTATGATCGAAAGTATAATCAAAATGATAAACAATTGTTGATAACAGAACCAAAGCATTCCTTGTTGTTTCGAAAAGAACTTTCACGAAGATCGAAATGATTCGTCTGCTTGGTTGCCGAGAAAATGTAAAAACAAAACTGCCGGAATAGTACAACAATGTACGCCAGTAAACGCTCGTCACGGACCTCTCTATCGCACACTACCTCCCCGGCAACCCGCGCACCAGCCGACCTTACCCCTCCAGAAAGACGGTATCCATCCTCCTTAATCGGGAATAAGTTTAGTCTTCAATCGAACATCAAAGTGACCAGTCGGTCTTGGGTCAGACTCGCCCATAAGTAACAGAATCGAGACGAGCTCGATATTGTAATACACTATATTGTTATTTGTTTAAATAAATCTTCTTAACTTTGCGTTATTTACTTGAGTCCAACTCTTTATTGGCAAACGATCCCAATAAATAAAATATATGTTAAATTGACCCCCCTGCGGGCATTGCATTGGTGGCAGCGGTGGGATTTGCCAAAGTGAACGTAAAAGTTAGAAGTAACAATAACAATTATAGTGCAGCGTAACCGACGCAAGTGTAATAGTCATTACGCCGGAAATTCACCTAAGTTGGTGAAGAAAATCCAGAGCCAAACTCAACCTGTTGACGTTGCGGTGAGAGCCTGGTGCAATTCAATACGCGGACGTTGGATTGTAAGTGAATAGTGAAAAGATAAAGTGACGTAGTGGCTCGACGGCAAGAGTCAGCAAAGTAAGATTGAAAGAAGAATTGTGTGAAAAGGGACATCGAGGCATATGAGTGCTCCCAACACGGTAAGGTCGGTCAGAAGTTTTGGTTCAGTACGAAGGGCAAACTCGCTGGACACGACTCTACCGGGAATACAGGTTGACGTGATAGACAGACTGGAAGGTGCCTTACAGGATATCGCACATCGCACCAGCCGGGCGCTGGGCGAGCCGTCATCGAGATCACCATACAACCGAATACCACGTAGTGTTCAAAGGGCAGTGACACGAAGTCAAACATTCGAACGTGGAGTTAATGTAAGACGAGGCTCCGAGTTTAACGAGGAAGAGATTGACTTCAGTCTTTTTGAACGACCAGACGAAATGGCGGAAGCAAACGCCGAAGCAGCACGAGTAGCTAACGAGGGTTTAACAGCCAGAAACAACGAAGCATCGGAGAGAATTGTGAACGATGAAATCCAACGTCTCATGCATCTAACGCCTACCGTCGGAAACGGAACCCTGAACCAAGCTGGGCATAGGCAAGAATTTTTTCCAAGAAGAACAACGCTCAACGTAGGACGGAACATCCACGATTGGGACTGGGATCCGAGCGTCCTAGAATCTCGAAGGGAAGGAGAAAATAGAAACCTTCCGAGATTCGCTGATCCGTCGACTCGAAGAGAAGGCAATTTCGCTGCGCCGAATGGGATAACGGCGTCCGACAGGAATGAATTGCAACGAAGAATACAACGATTAGCAGAGGAGGTTGCAGAATTACGTGAACAACCTAGACGAGGTGATAGACATTTTGGTGCAAGAGGAAACAGTGAGCTATCAGCAAGGGCTTGGACTTTGGAACCAGGAGAAGCCCTCAAGCTTAACTATGTGAACCTAGCACCCAATTTGAAGGAATCTTATTTTTTTTTAGCCATCTTATAGATTTAGGTACGTAGTTGATTGTAGTAACAATTATTTCGTTTGTAGTTAAGCTAAAAAAAAGTTACACGTTGTTAAAAAAATGACCATCCACCGAATTTGAGGAAACTAAAATTTGGCATGACAGGTCGGTAGAGAATCGTTTGTAGTTGATTGTAGTACAAAAATTTCCGTTTGTAGTCGAAAAGAAAAAAAGTTATATATTTTTTTTTTTTTTTTTTTTTGGAGACCACAGCAGACGCTACAACAAACTATAAACGTGCTTAGATCCCACCCTTGCAATATTTCGACGCCACGTTAGTATTCAACAAACGATAAACAAAACAGTCACTACTACAAACTGCAAACGGTTGAATAGCCAATGATTGCTGTACATCAATTCCACGGGAGATCTTGACGAACCACAAATGAAACCAACTTCAAACGATTTTGGAGACAATACTAGCAATATATCAAAAACTAACACAGCGTCAATTATTGCACGTCTTGACTGCGGAATCTTTTGTAGGTCGAAAATGGCTGTGGAAGATCCGTAATTCTTTGTAGTTTGTGGCAGCTTCGTTTCGTTGGTAATTCGTCAAAAAGGGGTGTGGAAGATCCAGAATCGTTTGTAGTTATTTGTAGTTGTCTCGTTTCGTTTGGAGTTAGTCGTGAACAGGAGGAAAGGGTTCAGAATCGTTTGTAGTTGTTTGTAGTTGTCTCGTTTCGTTTGTAGTTAGTCGTGAACAGATGGGAAGGGTCCAGAATCGTTTGTAGTTGTTTGCAGTAGCTTCGGTTTGTTTGTAGTTTGTCGTGAACAAATGGGAAGGGTCCAGAATCGTTTGTAGTTGTTTGTAGTTGTCTCGTTTCGTTTGTAGTTAGTCGTGAACAGGAGGAAAGGGTCGAGAATCGTTTGTAGTTGTTTGTAGTAGCTTCGTTTTGTTTGTAGTTAGTCGTGAACAAATGGGAAGGGTCGAGAATCGTTTGTAGTTTTTGTAGTAGCTTCGTTTTGTTTGTAGTTTGTCGTGAACAAATGGGAAGGGTCCAGAATCGTTTGTAGTTGTTTGTAGTTGCTTCGTTTCGTTTGTAGTTAGTCGTGAACAGATGGGAAGGGTCCAGAATCGTTTGTAGTTGTTTGTAGTTACTTCGTTTCGTTCGTAGTTCTTCGTGAACAAATGGGAAGGGTCCAGAATCGTTTGTAATTGTTTGTAGTGGCTTCGTTTCGTTTGTAGTTCGTCGTGAACAGGTGGGAAAGGTTCAGAATCGTTTGTAGTTGTTTGTAGTTGTCTCGTTTCGTTTGTAGTTAGTCGTGAACAGATGGGAAGGGTCCAGAATCGTTTGTAGTTGTTTGTAGTAGCTTCGTTTTGTTTGTAGTTTGTCGTGAACAAATGGGAAGGGTCCAGAATCGTTTGTAGTTGTTTGTAGTTGTCTCGTTTCGTTTGTAGTTAGTCGTGAACAGGAGGAAAGGGTCCAGAATCGTTTGTAGTTGTTTGTAGTTGCTTCATTTCGTTTGTAGTTAGTCGTGAACATGTGGGAAGGGGCCAGAATCGTTTGTAGTTGTTTGTAGTTGTCTCGTTTCGTTTGTAGTTAGTCGTGAACAGGAGGAAAGGGTCCAGAATCGTTTGTAGTTGTTTGTAGTTGCTTCGTTTCGTTCGTAGTTCTTCGTAAACAGATTGGAAGGGTCGCGAATCGTTTGTAGTTGTTTGTAGGTGTCTCGTTTCGTTTGTAGTTAGTCGTGAACAGATGGGAAGGGTCCAGAATCGTTTGTAGTTGTTTGTAGTAGCTTCGTTTCGTTTGTAGTTCTTCGTGAACAGATGGAAAGGGTCCAGAATCGTTTGTAGTTGCTTTGTTTCGTATGTAGTTAGTCGTGAACAGGTGGAAAGGGTCCAGAATCGTTTGTAGTTGTTTGTAGTGGCTTCGTTTCGTTTGTAGTTCGTCGTGAACAGGTGGGAAAGGTTCAGAATCGTTTGTAGTTGTTTGTAGTTGTCTCGTTTTGTTTGTAGTTAGTCGTGAACAGATGGGAAGGGTCCAGAATCGTTTGTAGTTGTTTGTAGTAGCTTCGTTTTGTTTGTAGTTTGTCGTGAACAAATGGGAAGGGTCCAGAATCGTTTGTAGTTGTTTGTAGTTGTCTCGTTTCGTTTGTAGTTAGTCGTGAACAGGAGGAAACGGTCCAGAATCGTTTGTAGTTGTTTGTAGTTGCTTCGTTTCGTCTGTAGTTAGTCGTGAACATGTGGGAAGGGGCCAGAATCGTTTGTAGTTGTTTGTAGTTGTCTCGTTTCGTTTGTAGTTAGTCGTGAACAGGAGGAAAGGGTCCAGAATCGTTTGTAGTTGCTTCGTTTCGTTCGTAGTTCTTCGTAAACAGATTGGAAGGGTCGCGAATCGTTTGTAGTTGTTTGTAGTTGTCTCGTTTCGTTTGTAGTTAGTCGTGAACAGATGGGAAGGGTCCAGAATCGTTTGTAGTTGTTTGTAGTAGCTTCGTTTCGTTTGTAGTTCTTCGTGAACAGATGGAAAGGGTCCAGAATCGTTTGCAGTTGTTTGTAGTTGCTTTGTTTCGTTTGTAGTTAGTCGTGAACAGGTGGAAAGGGTCCAGAATCGTTTGTAGTTGTTTGTAGTTGTCTCGTTTCGTTTGTAGTTAGTCGTGAACAGGAGGAAAGGGTCGAGAATCGTTTGTAGTTGTTTGTAGTTTCTTCGCTTCGTTTGTAGTTAGTCGTGAACAGATGGGAAGGGTCCAGAATCGTTTGTAGTTGTTTGTAGTTACTTCGTTTCGTTCGTAGTTCTTCGTGAACAAATGGGAAGGGTCCAGAATCGTTTGTAGTTGTTTGTAGTGGCTTCGTTTCGTTTGTAGTTCGTCGTGAACAGGTGGGAAAGGTTCAGAATCGTTTGTAGTTGTTTGTAGTTGTCTCGTTTCGTTTGTAGTTAGTCGTGAACAGGTGGAAAGGGTCCAGAATCGTTTGTAGTTGTTTGTAGTTGTCTCGTTTCGTTTGTAGTTAGTCGTGAACAGGAGGAAAGGGTCGAGAATCGTTTGTAGTTGTTTGTAGTTGCTTCGCTTCGTTTGTAGTTACACGTGAACAGGTGGGAAGGGGCCAGAATCGTTTGTACTTGTTTGTAGTGGCTTCGTTTCGTTTGTAGTTCGTCGTGAACAGGTGGGAAAGGTTCAGAATCGTTTGTAGTTGTTTGTAGTTGTCTCGTTTCGTTTGTAGTTAGTCGTGAACAGATGGGAAGGGTCCAGAATCGTTTGTAGTTGTATGTAGTAGCTTCGTTTTGTTTGTAGTTTGTCGTGAACAAATGGGAAGGGTCCAGAATCGTTTGTAGTTGTTTGTAGTTGTCTCGTTTCGTTTGTAGTTAGTCGTGAACAGGAGGAAAGGGTCGAGAATCGTATGTAGTTGTTTGTAGTAGCTTCGTTTTGTTTGTAGTTTGTCGTGAACAAATGGGAAGGGTCGAGAATCGTTTGTAGTTGTTTGCAGTAGCTTCGTTTTGTTTGTAGTTTGTCGTGAACAAATGGGAAGGGTCCAGAATCGTTTGTAGTTGTTTGTAGTTACTTCGTTTCGTTCGTAGTTCTTCGTGAACAAATGGGAAGGGTCCAGAATCGTTTGTAGTTGTTTGTAGTGGCTTCGTTTCGTTTGTAGTTCGTCGTGAACAGGTGGGAAAGGTTCAGAATCGTTTGTAGTTGTTTGTAGTTGTCTCGTTTCGTTTGTAGTTAGTCGTGAACAGATGGGAAGGGTCCAGAATCGTTTGTAGTTGTTTGTAGTAGCTTCGTTTTGTTTGTAGTTTGTCGTGAACAAATGGGAAGGGTCCAGAATCGTTTGTAGTTGTTTGTAGTTGTCTCGTTTCGTTTGTAGTTAGTCGTGAACAGGAGGAAAATGTCCAGAATCGTTTGTAGTTGCTTCGTTTCATTTGTAGTTAGTCGTGAACATGTGGGAAGGGGCCAGAATCGTTTGTAGTTGTTTGTAGTTGTCTCGTTTCGTTTGCAGTTAGTCGTGAACAGATGGGAAGGGTCCAGAATCGTTTGTAGTTGTTTGTAGTAGCTTCGTTTTGTTTGTAGTTTGTCGTGAACAAATGGGAAGGGTCCAGAATCGTTTGTAGTTGTTTGTAGTTGTCTCGTTTCGTTTGTAGTTAGTCGTGAACAGGAGGAAAGGGTCGAGAATCGTTTGTAGATGTTTGTAGTAGCTTCGTTTTGTTTGTAGTTTGTCGTGAACAAATGGGAAGGGTCGAGAATCGTTTGTAGTTGTTTGTAGTAGCTTCGTTTTGTTTGTAGTTTGTCGTGAACAAATGGGAAGGGTCCAGAATCGTTTGTAGTTGTTTGTAGTTGCTTCGTTTCGTTTGTAGTTAGTCGTGAACAGATCGGAAGGGTCCAGAATCGTTTGTAGTTGTTTGTAGTTACTTCGTTTCGTTCGTAGTTCTTCGTGAACAAATGGGAAGGGTCCAGAATCGTTTGTAGTTGTTTGTAGTGGCTTCGTTTCGTTTGTAGTTCGTCGTGAACAGGTGGGAAAGGTTCAGAATCGTTTGTAGTTGTTTGTAGTTGTCTCGTTTCGTTTGTAGTTAGTCGTGAACAGGAGGAAAGGGTCGACAATCGTTTGTAGTTGTTTGTAGTTGCTTCGCTTCGTTTGTAGCTAGACGTGAACAGGTGGGAAGGGGCCAGAATCGTTTGTACTTGTTTGTAGTTGCTTCGTTTCGTTTGTAGTTAGTCGCGAACAGATGGGAAGGGTCCAGAATCGTTTGTAGTTGTTTGTAGTTACTTCGTTTCGTTCGTAGTTCTTCGTGAACAAATGGGAAGGGTCCAGAATCGTTTGTAGTTGTTTGTAGTGGCTTCGTTTCGTTTGTAGTTCGTCGTGAACAGGTGGGAAAGGTTCAGAATCGTTTGTAGTTGTTTGTAGTTGTCTCGTTTCGTTTGTAGTTAGTCGTGAACAGATGGGAAGGGTCCAGAATCGTTTGTAGTTGTTTGTAGTAGCTTCGTTTTGTTTGTAGTTTGTCGTGAACAAATGGGAAGGGTCCAGAATCGTTTGTAGTTGTTTGTAGTTGTCTCGTTTCGTTTGTAGTTAGTCGTGAACAGGAGGAAAATGTCCAGAATCGTTTGTAGTTGCTTCGTTTCGTTTGTAGTTAGTCGTGAACATGTGGGAAGGGGCCAGAATCGTTTGTAGTTGTTTGTAGTTGTCTCGTTTCGTTTGCAGTTAGTCGTGAACAGATGGGAAGGGTCCAGAATCGTTTGTAGTTGTTTGTAGTAGCTTCGTTTTGTTTGTAGTTTGTCGTGAACAAATGGGAAGGGTCCAGAATCGTTTGTAGTTGTTTGTAGTTGTCTCGTTTCGTTTGTAGTTAGTCGTGAACAGGAGGAAAGGGTCGAGAATCGTTTGTAGTTGTTTGTAGTAGCTTCGTTTTGTTTGTAGTTTGTCGTGAACAAATGGGAAGGGTCGAGAATCGTTTGTAGTTGTTTGTAGTAGCTTCGTTTTGTTTGTAGTTTGTCGTGAACAAATGGGAAGGGTCCAGAATCGTTTGTAGTTGTTTGTAGTTGCTTCGTTTCGTTTGTAGTTAGTCGTGAACAGATGGGAAGGGTCCAGAATCGTTTGTAGTTGTTTGTAGTTACTTCGTTTCGTTCGTAGTTTTTCGTGAACAAATGGGAAGGGTCCAGAATCGTTTGTAGTTGTTTGTAGTGGCTTCGTTTCGTTTGTAGTTCGTCGTGAACAGGTGGGAAAGGTTCAGAATCGTTTGTAGTTGTTTGTAGTTGTCTCGTTTCGTTTGTAGTTAGTCGTGAACAGATGGGAAGGGTCCAGAATCGTTTGTAGTTGTTTGTAGTAGCTTCGTTTTGTTTGTAGTTTGTCGTGAACAAATGGGAAGGGTCCAGAATCGTTTGTAGTTGTTTGTAGTTGTCTCGTTTCGTTTGTAGTTAGTCGTGAACAGGAGGAAACGGTCCAGAATCGTTTGTAGTTGTTTGTAGTTGCTTCGTTTCGTCTGTAGTTAGTCGTGAACATGTGGGAAGGGGCCAGAATCGTTTGTAGTTGTTTGTAGTTGTCTCGTTTCGTTTGTAGTTAGTCGTGAACAGGAGGAAAGGGTCCAGAATCGTTTGTAGTTGCTTCGTTTCGTTCGTAGTTCTTCGTAAACAGATTGGAAGGGTCGCGAATCGTTTGTAGTTGTTTGTAGTTGTCTCGTTTCGTTTGTAGTTAGTCGTGAACAGATGGGAAGGGTCCAGAATCGTTTGTAGTTGTTTGTAGTAGCTTCGTTTCGTTTGTAGTTCTTCGTGAACAGATGGAAAGGGTCCAGAATCGTTTGCAGTTGTTTGTAGTTGCTTTGTTTCGTTTGTAGTTAGTCGTGAACAGGTGGAAAGGGTTCAGAATCGTTTGTAGTTGTTTGTAGTTGTCTCGTTTCGTTTGTAGTTAGTCGTGAACAGGAGGAAAGGGTCGAGAATCGTTTGTAGTTGTTTGTAGTTTCTTCGCTTCGTTTGTAGTTAGTCGTGAACAGATGGGAAGGGTCCAGAATCGTTTGTAGTTGTTTGTAGTTACTTCGTTTCGTTCGTAGTTCTTCGTGAACAAATGGGAAGGGTCCAGAATCGTTTGTAGTTGTTTGTAGTGGCTTCGTTTCGTTTGTAGTTCGTCGTGAACAGGTGGGAAAGGTTCAGAATCGTTTGTAGTTGTTTGTAGTTGTCTCGTTTCGTTTGTAGTTAGTCGTGAACAGGTGGAAAGGGTCCAGAATCGTTTGTAGTTGTTTGTAGTTGTCTCGTTTCGTTTGTAGTTAGTCGTGAACAGGAGGAAAGGGTCGAGAATCGTTTGTAGTTGTTTGTAGTTGCTTCGCTTCGTTTGTAGTTACACGTGAACAGGTGGGAAGGGGCCAGAATCGTTTGTACTTGTTTGTAGTGGCTTCGTTTCGTTTGTAGTTCGTCGTGAACAGGTGGGAAAGGTTCAGAATCGTTTGTAGTTGTTTGTAGTTGTCTCGTTTCGTTTGTAGTTAGTCGTGAACAGATGGGAAGGGTCCAGAATCGTTTGTAGTTGTATGTAGTAGCTTCGTTTTGTTTGTAGTTTGTCGTGAACAAATGGGAAGGGTCCAGAATCGTTTGTAGTTGTTTGTAGTTGTCTCGTTTCGTTTGTAGTTAGTCGTGAACAGGAGGAAAGGGTCGAGAATCGTATGTAGTTGTTTGTAGTAGCTTCGTTTTGTTTGTAGTTTGTCGTGAACAAATGGGAAGGGTCGAGAATCGTTTGTAGTTGTTTGCAGTAGCTTCGTTTTGTTTGTAGTTTGTCGTGAACAAATGGGAAGGGTCCAGAATCGTTTGTAGTTGTTTGTAGTTACTTCGTTTCGTTCGTAGTTCTTCGTGAACAAATGGGAAGGGTCCAGAATCGTTTGTAGTTGTTTGTAGTGGCTTCGTTTCGTTTGTAGTTCGTCGTGAACAGGTGGGAAAGGTTCAGAATCGTTTGTAGTTGTTTGTAGTTGTCTCGTTTCGTTTGTAGTTAGTCGTGAACAGATGGGAAGGGTCCAGAATCGTTTGTAGTTGTTTGTAGTAGCTTCGTTTTGTTTGTAGTTTGTCGTGAACAAATGGGAAGGGTCCAGAATCGTTTGTAGTTGTTTGTAGTTGTCTCGTTTCGTTTGTAGTTAGTCGTGAACAGGAGGAAAATGTCCAGAATCGTTTGTAGTTGCTTCGTTTCATTTGTAGTTAGTCGTGAACATGTGGGAAGGGGCCAGAATCGTTTGTAGTTGTTTGTAGTTGTCTCGTTTCGTTTGCAGTTAGTCGTGAACAGATGGGAAGGGTCCAGAATCGTTTGTAGTTGTTTGTAGTAGCTTCGTTTTGTTTGTAGTTTGTCGTGAACAAATGGGAAGGGTCCAGAATCGTTTGTAGTTGTTTGTAGTTGTCTCGTTTCGTTTGTAGTTAGTCGTGAACAGGAGGAAAGGGTCGAGAATCGTTTGTAGATGTTTGTAGTAGCTTCGTTTTGTTTGTAGTTTGTCGTGAACAAATGGGAAGGGTCGAGAATCGTGTGTAGTTGTTTGTAGTAGCTTCGTTTTGTTTGTAGTTTGTCGTGAACAAATGGGAAGGGTCCAGAATCGTTTGTAGTTGTTTGTAGTTGCTTCGTTTCGTTTGTAGTTAGTCGTGAACAGATCGGAAGGGTCCAGAATCGTTTGTAGTTGTTTGTAGTTACTTCGTTTCGTTCGTAGTTCTTCGTGAACAAATGGGAAGGGTCCAGAATCGTTTGTAGTTGTTTGTAGTGGCTTCGTTTCGTTTGTAGTTCGTCGTGAACAGGTGGGAAAGGTTCAGAATCGTTTGTAGTTGTTTGTAGTTGTCTCGTTTCGTTTGTAGTTAGTCGTGAACAGGAGGAAAGGGTCGAGAATCGTTTGTAGTTGTTTGAAGTTGCTTCGCTTCGTTTGTAGCTAGACGTGAACAGGTGGGAAGGGGCCAGAATCGTTTGTACTTGTTTGTAGTTGCTTCGTTTCGTTTGTAGTTAGTCGCGAACAGATGGGAAGGGTCCAGAATCGTTTGTAGTTGTTTGTAGTTACTTCGTTTCGTTCGTAGTTCTTCGTGAACAAATGGGAAGGGTCCAGAATCGTTTGTAGTTGTTTGTAGTGGCTTCGTTTCGTTTGTAGTTCGTCGTGAACAGGTGGGAAAGGTTCAGAATCGTTTGTAGTTGTTTGTAGTTGTCTCGTTTCGTTTGTAGTTAGTCGTGAACAGATGGGAAGGGTCCAGAATCGTTTGTAGTTGTTTGTAGTAGCTTCGTTTTGTTTGTAGTTTGTCGTGAACAAATGGGAAGGGTCCAGAATCGTTTGTAGTTGTTTGTAGTTGTCTCGTTTCGTTTGTAGTTAGTCGTGAACAGGAGGAAAATGTCCAGAATCGTTTGTAGTTGCTTCGTTTCGTTTGTAGTTAGTCGTGAACATGTGGGAAGGGGCCAGAATCGTTTGTAGTTGTTTGTAGTTGTCTCGTTTCGTTTGCAGTTAGTCGTGAACAGATGGGAAGGGTCCAGAATCGTTTGTAGTTGTTTGTAGTAGCTTCGTTTTGTTTGTAGTTTGTCGTGAACAAATGGGAAGGGTCCAGAATCGTTTGTAGTTGTTTGTAGTTGTCTCGTTTCGTTTGTAGTTAGTCGTGAACAGGAGGAAAGGGTCGAGAATCGTTTGTAGTTGTTTGTAGTAGCTTCGTTTTGTTTGTAGTTTGTCGTGAACAAATGGGAAGGGTCGAGAATCGTTTGTAGTTGTTTGTAGTAGCTTCGTTTTGTTTGTAGTTTGTCGTGAACAAATGGGAAGGGTCCAGAATCGTTTGTAGTTGTTTGTAGTTGCTTCGTTTCGTTTGTAGTTAGTCGTGAACAGATGGGAAGGGTCCAGAATCGTTTGTAGTTGTTTGTAGTTACTTCGTTTCGTTCGTAGTTTTTCGTGAACAAATGGGAAGGGTCCAGAATCGTTTGTAGTTGTTTGTAGTGGCTTCGTTTCGTTTGTAGTTCGTCGTGAACAGGTGGGAAAGGTTCAGAATCGTTTGTAGTTGTTTGTAGTTGTCTCGTTTCGTTTGTAGTTAGTCGTGAACAGATGGGAAGGGTCCAGAATCGTTTGTAGTTGTTTGTAGTAGCTTCGTTTTGTTTGTAGTTTGTCGTGAACAAATGGGAAGGGTCCAGAATCGTTTGTAGTTGTTTGTAGTTGTCTCGTTTCGTTTGTAGTTAGTCGTGAACAGGAGGAAACGGTCCAGAATCGTTTGTAGTTGTTTGTAGTTGCTTCGTTTCGTCTGTAGTTAGTCGTGAACATGTGGGAAGGGGCCAGAATCGTTTGTAGTTGTTTGTAGTTGTCTCGTTTCGTTTGTAGTTAGTCGTGAACAGGAGGAAAGGGTCCAGAATCGTTTGTAGTTGCTTCGTTTCGTTCGTAGTTCTTCGTAAACAGATTGGAAGGGTCGCGAATCGTTTGTAGTTGTTTGTAGTTGTCTCGTTTCGTTTGTAGTTAGTCGTGAACAGATGGGAAGGGTCCAGAATCGTTTGTAGTTGTTTGTAGTAGCTTCGTTTCGTTTGTAGTTCTTCGTGAACAGATGGAAAGGGTCCAGAATCGTTTGCAGTTGTTTGTAGTTGCTTTGTTTCGTTTGTAGTTAGTCGTGAACAGGTGGAAAGGGTCCAGAATCGTTTGTAGTTGTTTGTAGTTGTCTCGTTTCGTTTGTAGTTAGTCGTGAACAGGAGGAAAGGGTCGAGAATCGTTTGTAGTTGTTTGTAGTTTCTTCGCTTCGTTTGTAGTTAGTCGTGAACAGATGGGAAGGGTCCAGAATCGTTTGTAGTTGTTTGTAGTTACTTCGTTTCGTTCGTAGTTCTTCGTGAACAAATGGGAAGGGTCCAGAATCGTTTGTAGTTGTTTGTAGTGGCTTCGTTTCGTTTGTAGTTCGTCGTGAACAGGTGGGAAAGGTTCAGAATCGTTTGTAGTTGTTTGTAGTTGTCTCGTTTCGTTTGTAGTTAGTCGTGAACAGGTGGAAAGGGTCCAGAATCGTTTGTAGTTGTTTGTAGTTGTCTCGTTTCGTTTGCAGTTAGTCGTGAACAGGAGGAAAGGGTCGAGAATCGTTTGTAGTTGTTTGTAGTTGCTTCGCTTCGTTTGTAGTTACACGTGAACAGGTGGGAAGGGGCCAGAATCGTTTGTACTTGTTTGTAGTGGCTTCGTTTCGTTTGTAGTTCGTCGTGAACAGGTGGGAAAGGTTCAGAATCGTTTGTAGTTGTTTGTAGTTGTCTCGTTTCGTTTGTAGTTAGTCGTGAACAGATGGGAAGGGTCCAGAATCGTTTGTAGTTGTATGTAGTAGCTTCGTTTTGTTTGTAGTTTGTCGTGAACAAATGGGAAGGGTCCAGAATCGTTTGTAGTTGTTTGTAGTTGTCTCGTTTCGTTTGTAGTTAGTCGTGAACAGGAGGAAAGGGTCGAGAATCGTATGTAGTTGTTTGTAGTAGCTTCGTTTTGTTTGTAGTTTGTCGTGAACAAATGGGAAGGGTCGAGAATCGTTTGTAGTTGTTTGCAGTAGCTTCGTTTTGTTTGTAGTTTGTCGTGAACAAATGGGAAGGATCCAGAATCGTTTGTAGTTGTTTGTAGTTACTTCGTTTCGTTCGTAGTTCTTCGTGAACAAATGGGAAGGGTCCAGAATCGTTTGTAGTTGTTTGTAGTGGCTTCGTTTCGTTTGTAGTTCGTCGTGAACAGGTGGGAAAGGTTCAGAATCGTTTGTCGTTGTTTGTAGTTGTCTCGTTTCGTTTGTAGTTAGTCGTGAACAGATGGGAAGGGTCCAGAATCGTTTGTAGTTGTTTGTAGTAGCTTCGTTTTGTTTGTAGTTTGTCGTGAACAAATGGGAAGGGTCCAGAATCGTTTGTAGTTGTTTGTAGTTGTCTCGTTTCGTTTGTAGTTAGTCGTGAACAGGAGGAAAATGTCCAGAATCGTTTGTAGTTGCTTCGTTTCATTTGTAGTTAGTCGTGAACATGTGGGAAGGGGCCAGAATCGTTTGTAGTTGTTTGTAGTTGTCTCGTTTCGTTTGCAGTTAGTCGTGAACAGATGGGAAGGGTCCAGAATCGTTTGTAGTTGTTTGTAGTAGCTTCGTTTTGTTTGTAGTTTGTCGTGAACAAATGGGAAGGGTCCAGAATCGTTTGTAGTTGTTTGTAGTTGTCTCGTTTCGTTTGTAGTTAGTCGTGAACAGGAGGAAAGGGTCGAGAATCGTTTGTAGATGTTTGTAGTAGCTTCGTTTTGTTTGTAGTTTGTCGTGAACAAATGGGAAGGGTCGAGAATCGTTTGTAGTTGTTTGTAGTAGCTTCGTTTTGTTTGTAGTTTGTCGTGAACAAATGGGAAGGGTCCAGAATCGTTTGTAGTTGTTTGTAGTTGCTTCGTTTCGTTTGTAGTTAGTCGTGAACAGATCGGAAGGGTCCAGAATCGTTTGTAGTTGTTTGTAGTTACTTCGTTTCGTTCGTAGTTCTTCGTGAACAAATGGGAAGGGTCCAGAATCGTTTGTAGTTGTTTGTAGTGGCTTCGTTTCGTTTGTAGTTCGTCGTGAACAGGTGGGAAAGGTTCAGAATCGTTTGTAGTTGTTTGTAGTTGTCTCGTTTCGTTTGTAGTTAGTCGTGAACAGGAGGAAAGGGTCGAGAATCGTTTGTAGTTGTTTGTAGTTGCTTCGCTTCGTTTGTAGCTAGACGTGAACAGGTGGGAAGGGGCCAGAATCGTTTGTACTTGTTTGTAGTTGCTTCGTTTCGTTTGTAGTTAGTCGCGAACAGATGGGAAGGGTCCAGAATCGTTTGTAGTTGTTTGTAGTTACTTCGTTTCGTTCGTAGTTCTTCGTGAACAAATGGGAAGGGTCCAGAATCGTTTGTAGTTGTTTGTAGTGGCTTCGTTTCGTTTGTAGTTCGTCGTGAACAGGTGGGAAAGGTTCAGAATCGTTTGTAGTTGTTTGTAGTTGTCTCGTTTCGTTTGTAGTTAGTCGTGAACAGATGGGAAGGGTCCAGAATCGTTTGTAGTTGTTTGTAGTAGCTTCGTTTTGTTTGTAGTTTGTCGTGAACAAATGGGAAGGGTCCAGAATCGTTTGTAGTTGTTTGTAGTTGTCTCGTTTCGTTTGTAGTTAGTCGTGAACAGGAGGAAAATGTCCAGAATCGTTTGTAGTTGCTTCGTTTCGTTTGTAGTTAGTCGTGAACATGTGGGAAGGGGCCAGAATCGTTTGTAGTTGTTTGTAGTTGTCTCGTTTCGTTTGCAGTTAGTCGTGAACAGATGGGAAGGGTCCAGAATCGTTTGTAGTTGTTTGTAGTAGCTTCGTTTTGTTTGTAGTTTGTCGTGAACAAATGGGAAGGGTCCAGAATCGTTTGTAGTTGTTTGTAGTTGTCTCGTTTCGTTTGTAGTTAGTCGTGAACAGGAGGAAAGGGTCGAGAATCGTTTGTAGTTGTTTGTAGTAGCTTCGTTTTGTTTGTAGTTTGTCGTGAACAAATGGGAAGGGTCGAGAATCGTTTGTAGTTGTTTGTAGTAGCTTCGTTTTGTTTGTAGTTTGTCGTGAACAAATGGGAAGGGTCCAGAATCGTTTGTAGTTGTTTGTAGTTGCTTCGTTTCGTTTGTAGTTAGTCGTGAACAGATGGGAAGGGTCCAGAATCGTTTGTAGTTGTTTGTAGTTACTTCGTTTCGTTCGTAGTTTTTCGTGAACAAATGGGAAGGGTCCAGAATCGTTTGTAGTTGTTTGTAGTGGCTTCGTTTCGTTTGTAGTTCGTCGTGAACAGGTGGGAAAGGTTCAGAATCGTTTGTAGTTGTTTGTAGTGGTCTCGTTTCGTTTGTAGTTAGTCGTGAACAGATGGGAAGGGTCCAGAATCGTTTGTAGTTGTTTGTAGTAGCTTCGTTTTGTTTGTAGTTTGTCGTGAACAAATGGGAAGGGTCCAGAATCGTTTGTAGTTGTTTGTAGTTGTCTCGTTTCGTTTGTAGTTAGTCGTGAACAGGAGGAAAGGGTCCAGAATCGTTTGTAGTTGTTTGTAGTTGCTTCGTTTCGTTTGTAGTTAGTCGTGAACATGTGGGAAGGGGCCAGAATCGTTTGTAGTTGTTTGTAGTTGTCTCGTTTCATTTGTAGTTAGTCGTGAACAGGAGGAAAGGGTCGAGAATCGTTTGTAGTTGTTTGTAGTTGCTTCGCTTCGTTTGTAGTTACACGTGAACAGGTGGGAAGGGGCCAGAATCGTTTGTACTTGTTTGTAGTGGCTTCGTTTCGTTTGTAGTTCGTCGTGAACAGGTGGGAAAGGTTCAGAATCGTTTGTAGTTGTTTGTAGTTGTCTCGTTTCGTTTGTAGTTAGTCGTGAACAGATGGGAAGGGTCCAGAATCGTTTGTAGTTGTATGTAGTAGCTTCGTTTTGTTTGTAGTTTGTCGTGAACAAATGGGAAGGGTCCAGAATCGTTTGTAGTTGTTTGTAGTTGTCTCGTTTCGTTTGTAGTTAGTCGTGAACAGGAGGAAAGGGTCGAGAATCGTATGTAGTTGTTTGTAGTAGCTTCGTTTTGTTTGTAGTTTGTCGTGAACAAATGGGAAGGGTCGAGAATCGTTTGTAGTTGTTTGCAGTAGCTTCGTTTTGTTTGTAGTTTGTCGTGAACAAATGGGAAGGGTCCAGAATCGTTTGTAGTTGTTTGTAGTTACTTCGTTTCGTTCGTAGTTCTTCGTGAACAAATGGGAAGGGTCCAGAATCGTTTGTAGTTGTTTGTAGTGGCTTCGTTTCGTTTGTAGTTCGTCGTGAACAGGTGGGAAAGGTTCAGAATCGTTTGTAGTTGTTTGTAGTTGTCTCGTTTCGTTTGTAGTTAGTCGTGAACAGATGGGAAGGGTCCAGAATCGTTTGTAGTTGTTTGTAGTAGCTTCGTTTTGTTTGTAGTTTGTCGTGAACAAATGGGAAGGGTCCAGAATCGTTTGTAGTTGTTTGTAGTTGTCTCGTTTCGTTTGTAGTTAGTCGTGAACAGGAGGAAAATGTCCAGAATCGTTTGTAGTTGCTTCGTTTCGTTTGTAGTTAGTCGTGAACATGTGGGAAGGGGCCAGAATCGTTTGTAGTTGTTTGTAGTTGTCTCGTTTCGTTTGCAGTTAGTCGTGAACAGATGGGAAGGGTCCAGAATCGTTTGTAGTTGTTTGTAGTAGCTTCGTTTTGTTTGTAGTTTGTCGTGAACAAATGGGAAGGGTCCAGAATCGTTTGTAGTTGTTTGTAGTTGTCTCGTTTCGTTTGTAGTTAGTCGTGAACAGGAGGAAAGGGTCCAGAATCGTTTGTAGTTGTTTGTAGTTGCTTCGTTTCGTTTGTAGTTAGTCGTGAACATGTGGGAAGGGGCCAGAATCGTTTGTAGTTGTTTGTAGTTGTCTCGTTTCATTTGTAGTTAGTCGTGAACAGGAGGAAAGGGTCGAGAATCGTTTGTAGTTGTTTGTAGTTGTCTCGTTTCGTTTGTAGTTAGTCGTGAACAGATGGGAAGGGTCCAGAATCGTTTGTAGTTGTTTGTAGTAGCTTCGTTTTGTTTGTAGTTTGTCGTGAACAAATGGGAAGGGTCCAGAATCGTTTGTAGTTGTTTGTAGTTGTCTCGTTTCGTTTGTAGTTAGTCGTGAACAGGAGGAAAATGTCCAGAATCGTTTGTAGTTGCTTCGTTTCATTTGTAGTTAGTCGTGAACATGTGGGAAGGGGCCAGAATCGTTTGTAGTTGTTTGTAGTTGTCTCGTTTCGTTTGCAGTTAGTCGTGAACAGATGGGAAGGGTCCAGAATCGTTTGTAGTTGTTTGTAGTAGCTTCGTTTTGTTTGTAGTTTGTCGTGAACAAATGGGAAGGGTCCAGAATCGTTGGTAGTTGTTTGTAGTTGTCTCGTTTCGTTTGTAGTTAGTCGTGAACAGGAGGAAAGGGTCGAGAATCGTTTGTAGATGTTTGTAGTAGCTTCGTTTTGTTTGTAGTTTGTCGTGAACAAATGGGAAGGGTCGAGAATCGTTTGTAGTTGTTTGTAGTAGCTTCGTTTTGTTTGTAGTTTGTCGTGAACAAATGGGAAGGGTCCAGAATCGTTTGTAGTTGTTTGTAGTTGCTTCGTTTCGTTTGTAGTTAGTCGTGAACAGATCGGAAGGGTCCAGAATCGTTTGTAGTTGTTTGTAGTTACTTCGTTTCGTTCGTAGTTCTTCGTGAACAAATGGGAAGGGTCCAGAATCGTTTGTAGTTGTTTGTAGTGGCTTCGTTTCGTTTGTAGTTCGTCGTGAACAGGTGGGAAAGGTTCAGAATCGTTTGTAGTTGTTTGTAGTTGTCTCGTTTCGTTTGTAGTTAGTCGTGAACAGATGGGAAGGGTCCAGAATCGTTTGTAGTTGTTTGTAGTAGCTTCGTTTTGTTTGTAGTTTGTCGTGAACAAATGGGAAGGGTCCAGAATCGTTTGTAGTTGTTTGTAGTTGTCTCGTTTCGTTTGTAGTTAGTCGTGAACAGGAGGAAACGGTCCAGAATCGTTTGTAGTTGTTTGTAGTTGCTTCGTTTCGTCTGTAGTTAGTCGTGAACATGTGGGAAGGGGCCAGAATCGTTTGTAGTTGTTTGTAGTTGTCTCGTTTCGTTTGTAGTTAGTCGTGAACAGGAGGAAAGGGTCCAGAATCGTTTGTAGTTGCTTCGTTTCGTTCGTAGTTCTTCGTAAACAGATTGGAAGGGTCGCGAATCGTTTGTAGTTGTTTGTAGTTGTCTCGTTTCGTTTGTAGTTAGTCGTGAACAGATGGGAAGGGTCCAGAATCGTTTGTAGTTGTTTGTAGTAGCTTCGTTTCGTTTGTAGTTCTTCGTGAACAGATGGAAAGGGTCCAGAATCGTTTGCAGTTGTTTGTAGTTGCTTTGTTTCGTTTGTAGTTAGTCGTGAACAGGTGGAAAGGGTTCAGAATCGTTTGTAGTTGTTTGTAGTTGTCTCGTTTCGTTTGTAGTTAGTCGTGAACAGGAGGAAAGGGTCGAGAATCGTTTGTAGTTGTTTGTAGTTTCTTCGCTTCGTTTGTAGTTAGTCGTGAACAGATGGGAAGGGTCCAGAATCGTTTGTAGTTGTTTGTAGTTACTTCGTTTCGTTCGTAGTTCTTCGTGAACAAATGGGAAGGGTCCAGAATCGTTTGTAGTTGTTTGTAGTGGCTTCGTTTCGTTTGTAGTTCGTCGTGAACAGGTGGGAAAGGTTCAGAATC
The DNA here is from genome assembly GCA_963970395.1 of Ephialtes manifestator. Lineage (NCBI taxonomy): Eukaryota > Metazoa > Arthropoda > Insecta > Hymenoptera > Ichneumonidae > Ephialtes > Ephialtes manifestator. The sequence goes on along the minus strand of OZ019977.1, from coordinate 8,630,496 downwards.
GTTTGTAGTTGTTTGTAGTTGTCTCGTTTCGTTTGTAGTTAGTCGTGAACAGGTGGAAAGGGTCCAGAATCGTTTGTAGTTGTTTGTAGTTGTCTCGTTTCGTTTGTAGTTAGTCGTGAACAGGAGGAAAGGGTCGAGAATCGTTTGTAGTTGTTTGTAGTTGCTTCGCTTCGTTTGTAGTTACACGTGAACAGGTGGGAAGGGGCCAGAATCGTTTGTACTTGTTTGTAGTGGCTTCGTTTCGTTTGTAGTTCGTCGTGAACAGGTGGGAAAGGTTCAGAATCGTTTGTAGTTGTTTGTAGTTGTCTCGTTTCGTTTGTAGTTAGTCGTGAACAGATGGGAAGGGTCCAGAATCGTTTGTAGTTGTATGTAGTAGCTTCGTTTTGTTTGTAGTTTGTCGTGAACAAATGGGAAGGGTCCAGAATCGTTTGTAGTTGTTTGTAGTTGTCTCGTTTCGTTTGTAGTTAGTCGTGAACAGGAGGAAAGGGTCGAGAATCGTATGTAGTTGTTTGTAGTAGCTTCGTTTTGTTTGTAGTTTGTCGTGAACAAATGGGAAGGGTCGAGAATCGTTTGTAGTTGTTTGCAGTAGCTTCGTTTTGTTTGTAGTTTGTCGTGAACAAATGGGAAGGGTCCAGAATCGTTTGTAGTTGTTTGTAGTTACTTCGTTTCGTTCGTAGTTCTTCGTGAACAAATGGGAAGGGTCCAGAATCGTTTGTAGTTGTTTGTAGTGGCTTCGTTTCGTTTGTAGTTCGTCGTGAACAGGTGGGAAAGGTTCAGAATCGTTTGTAGTTGTTTGTAGTTGTCTCGTTTCGTTTGTAGTTAGTCGTGAACAGATGGGAAGGGTCCAGAATCGTTTGTAGTTGTTTGTAGTAGCTTCGTTTTGTTTGTAGTTTGTCGTGAACAAATGGGAAGGGTCCAGAATCGTTTGTAGTTGTTTGTAGTAGCTTCGTTTCGTTTGTAGTTCTTCGTGAACAGATGGAAAGGGTCCAGAATCGTTTGCAGTTGTTTGTAGTTGCTTTGTTTCGTTTGTAGTTAGTCGTGAACAGGTGGAAAGGGTCCAGAATCGTTTGTAGTTGTTTGTAGTTGTCTCGTTTCGTTTGTAGTTAGTCGTGAACAGGAGGAAAGGGTCGAGAATCGTTTGTAGTTGTTTGTAGTTTCTTCGCTTCGTTTGTAGTTAGTCGTGAACAGATGGGAAGGGTCCAGAATCGTTTGTAGTTGTTTGTAGTTACTTCGTTTCGTTCGTAGTTCTTCGTGAACAAATGGGAAGGGTCCAGAATCGTTTGTAGTTGTTTGTAGTGGCTTCGTTTCGTTTGTAGTTCGTCGTGAACAGGTGGGAAAGGTTCAGAATCGTTTGTAGTTGTTTGTAGTTGTCTCGTTTCGTTTGTAGTTAGTCGTGAACAGGTGGAAAGGGTCCAGAATCGTTTGTAGTTGTTTGTAGTTGTCTCGTTTCGTTTGCAGTTAGTCGTGAACAGGAGGAAAGGGTCGAGAATCGTTTGTAGTTGTTTGTAGTTGCTTCGCTTCGTTTGTAGTTACACGTGAACAGGTGGGAAGGGGCCAGAATCGTTTGTACTTGTTTGTAGTGGCTTCGTTTCGTTTGTAGTTCGTCGTGAACAGGTGGGAAAGGTTCAGAATCGTTTGTAGTTGTTTGTAGTTGTCTCGTTTCGTTTGTAGTTAGTCGTGAACAGATGGGAAGGGTCCAGAATCGTTTGTAGTTGTATGTAGTAGCTTCGTTTTGTTTGTAGTTTGTCGTGAACAAATGGGAAGGGTCCAGAATCGTTTGTAGTTGTTTGTAGTTGTCTCGTTTCGTTTGTAGTTAGTCGTGAACAGGAGGAAAGGGTCGAGAATCGTATGTAGTTGTTTGTAGTAGCTTCGTTTTGTTTGTAGTTTGTCGTGAACAAATGGGAAGGGTCGAGAATCGTTTGTAGTTGTTTGCAGTAGCTTCGTTTTGTTTGTAGTTTGTCGTGAACAAATGGGAAGGATCCAGAATCGTTTGTAGTTGTTTGTAGTTACTTCGTTTCGTTCGTAGTTCTTCGTGAACAAATGGGAAGGGTCCAGAATCGTTTGTAGTTGTTTGTAGTGGCTTCGTTTCGTTTGTAGTTCGTCGTGAACAGGTGGGAAAGGTTCAGAATCGTTTGTCGTTGTTTGTAGTTGTCTCGTTTCGTTTGTAGTTAGTCGTGAACAGATGGGAAGGGTCCAGAATCGTTTGTAGTTGTTTGTAGTAGCTTCGTTTTGTTTGTAGTTTGTCGTGAACAAATGGGAAGGGTCCAGAATCGTTTGTAGTTGTTTGTAGTTGTCTCGTTTCGTTTGTAGTTAGTCGTGAACAGGAGGAAAATGTCCAGAATCGTTTGTAGTTGCTTCGTTTCATTTGTAGTTAGTCGTGAACATGTGGGAAGGGGCCAGAATCGTTTGTAGTTGTTTGTAGTTGTCTCGTTTCGTTTGCAGTTAGTCGTGAACAGATGGGAAGGGTCCAGAATCGTTTGTAGTTGTTTGTAGTAGCTTCGTTTTGTTTGTAGTTTGTCGTGAACAAATGGGAAGGGTCCAGAATCGTTTGTAGTTGTTTGTAGTTGTCTCGTTTCGTTTGTAGTTAGTCGTGAACAGGAGGAAAGGGTCGAGAATCGTTTGTAGATGTTTGTAGTAGCTTCGTTTTGTTTGTAGTTTGTCGTGAACAAATGGGAAGGGTCGAGAATCGTTTGTAGTTGTTTGTAGTAGCTTCGTTTTGTTTGTAGTTTGTCGTGAACAAATGGGAAGGGTCCAGAATCGTTTGTAGTTGTTTGTAGTTGCTTCGTTTCGTTTGTAGTTAGTCGTGAACAGATCGGAAGGGTCCAGAATCGTTTGTAGTTGTTTGTAGTTACTTCGTTTCGTTCGTAGTTCTTCGTGAACAAATGGGAAGGGTCCAGAATCGTTTGTAGTTGTTTGTAGTGGCTTCGTTTCGTTTGTAGTTCGTCGTGAACAGGTGGGAAAGGTTCAGAATCGTTTGTAGTTGTTTGTAGTTGTCTCGTTTCGTTTGTAGTTAGTCGTGAACAGGAGGAAAGGGTCGAGAATCGTTTGCAGTTGTTTGTAGTTGCTTCGCTTCGTTTGTAGCTAGACGTGAACAGGTGGGAAGGGGCCAGAATCGTTTGTACTTGTTTGTAGTTGCTTCGTTTCGTTTGTAGTTAGTCGCGAACAGATGGGAAGGGTCCAGAATCGTTTGTAGTTGTTTGTAGTTACTTCGTTTCGTTCGTAGTTCTTCGTGAACAAATGGGAAGGGTCCAGAATCGTTTGTAGTTGTTTGTAGTGGCTTCGTTTCGTTTGTAGTTCGTCGTGAACAGGTGGGAAAGGTTCAGAATCGTTTGTAGTTGTTTGTAGTTGTCTCGTTTCGTTTGTAGTTAGTCGTGAACAGATGGGAAGGGTCCAGAATCGTTTGTAGTTGTTTGTAGTAGCTTCGTTTTGTTTGTAGTTTGTCGTGAACAAATGGGAAGGGTCCAGAATCGTTTGTAGTTGTTTGTAGTTGTCTCGTTTCGTTTGTAGTTAGTCGTGAACAGGAGGAAAATGTCCAGAATCGTTTGTAGTTGCTTCGTTTCGTTTGTAGTTAGTCGTGAACATGTGGGAAGGGGCCAGAATCGTTTGTAGTTGTTTGTAGTTGTCTCGTTTCGTTTGCAGTTAGTCGTGAACAGATGGGAAGGGTCCAGAATCGTTTGTAGTTGTTTGTAGTAGCTTCGTTTTGTTTGTAGTTTGTCGTGAACAAATGGGAAGGGTCCAGAATCGTTTGTAGTTGTTTGTAGTTGTCTCGTTTCGTTTGTAGTTAGTCGTGAACAGGAGGAAAGGGTCGAGAATCGTTTGTAGTTGTTTGTAGTAGCTTCGTTTTGTTTGTAGTTTGTCGTGAACAAATGGGAAGGGTCGAGAATCGTTTGTAGTTGTTTGTAGTAGCTTCGTTTTGTTTGTAGTTTGTCGTGAACAAATGGGAAGGGTCCAGAATCGTTTGTAGTTGTTTGTAGTTGCTTCGTTTCGTTTGTAGTTAGTCGTGAACAGATGGGAAGGGTCCAGAATCGTTTGTAGTTGTTTGTAGTTACTTCGTTTCGTTCGTAGTTTTTCGTGAACAAATGGGAAGGGTCCAGAATCGTTTGTAGTTGTTTGTAGTGGCTTCGTTTCGTTTGTAGTTCGTCGTGAACAGGTGGGAAAGGTTCAGAATCGTTTGTAGTTGTTTGTAGTGGTCTCGTTTCGTTTGTAGTTAGTCGTGAACAGATGGGAAGGGTCCAGAATCGTTTGTAGTTGTTTGTAGTAGCTTCGTTTTGTTTGTAGTTTGTCGTGAACAAATGGGAAGGGTCCAGAATCGTTTGTAGTTGTTTGTAGTTGTCTCGTTTCGTTTGTAGTTAGTCGTGAACAGGAGGAAAGGGTCCAGAATCGTTTGTAGTTGTTTGTAGTTGCTTCGTTTCGTTTGTAGTTAGTCGTGAACATGTGGGAAGGGGCCAGAATCGTTTGTAGTTGTTTGTAGTTGTCTCGTTTCATTTGTAGTTAGTCGTGAACAGGAGGAAAGGGTCGAGAATCGTTTGTAGTTGTTTGTAGTTGCTTCGCTTCGTTTGTAGTTACACGTGAACAGGTGGGAAGGGGCCAGAATCGTTTGTACTTGTTTGTAGTGGCTTCGTTTCGTTTGTAGTTCGTCGTGAACAGGTGGGAAAGGTTCAGAATCGTTTGTAGTTGTTTGTAGTTGTCTCGTTTCGTTTGTAGTTAGTCGTGAACAGATGGGAAGGGTCCAGAATCGTTTGTAGTTGTATGTAGTAGCTTCGTTTTGTTTGTAGTTTGTCGTGAACAAATGGGAAGGGTCCAGAATCGTTTGTAGTTGTTTGTAGTTGTCTCGTTTCGTTTGTAGTTAGTCGTGAACAGGAGGAAAGGGTCGAGAATCGTATGTAGTTGTTTGTAGTAGCTTCGTTTTGTTTGTAGTTTGTCGTGAACAAATGGGAAGGGTCGAGAATCGTTTGTAGTTGTTTGCAGTAGCTTCGTTTTGTTTGTAGTTTGTCGTGAACAAATGGGAAGGGTCCAGAATCGTTTGTAGTTGTTTGTAGTTACTTCGTTTCGTTCGTAGTTCTTCGTGAACAAATGGGAAGGGTCCAGAATCGTTTGTAGTTGTTTGTAGTGGCTTCGTTTCGTTTGTAGTTCGTCGTGAACAGGTGGGAAAGGTTCAGAATCGTTTGTAGTTGTTTGTAGTTGTCTCGTTTCGTTTGTAGTTAGTCGTGAACAGATGGGAAGGGTCCAGAATCGTTTGTAGTTGTTTGTAGTAGCTTCGTTTTGTTTGTAGTTTGTCGTGAACAAATGGGAAGGGTCCAGAATCGTTTGTAGTTGTTTGTAGTTGTCTCGTTTCGTTTGTAGTTAGTCGTGAACAGGAGGAAAATGTCCAGAATCGTTTGTAGTTGCTTCGTTTCGTTTGTAGTTAGTCGTGAACATGTGGGAAGGGGCCAGAATCGTTTGTAGTTGTTTGTAGTTGTCTCGTTTCGTTTGCAGTTAGTCGTGAACAGATGGGAAGGGTCCAGAATCGTTTGTAGTTGTTTGTAGTAGCTTCGTTTTGTTTGTAGTTTGTCGTGAACAAATGGGAAGGGTCCAGAATCGTTTGTAGTTGTTTGTAGTTGTCTCGTTTCGTTTGTAGTTAGTCGTGAACAGGAGGAAAGGGTCCAGAATCGTTTGTAGTTGTTTGTAGTTGCTTCGTTTCGTTTGTAGTTAGTCGTGAACATGTGGGAAGGGGCCAGAATCGTTTGTAGTTGTTTGTAGTTGTCTCGTTTCATTTGTAGTTAGTCGTGAACAGGAGGAAAGGGTCGAGAATCGTTTGTAGTTGTTTGTAGTTGCTTCGCTTCGTTTGTAGTTAGACGTGAACAGGTGGGAAGGGGCCAGAATCGTTTGTACTTGTTTGTAGTTGCTTCGTTTCGTTTGTAGTTAGTCGCGAACAGATGGGAAGGGTCCAGAATCGTTTGTAGTTGTTTGTAGTTACTTCGTTTCGTTCGTAGTTCTTCGTGAACAAATGGGAAGGGTCCAGAATCGTTTGTAGTTGTTTGTAGTGGCTTCGTTTCGTTTGTAGTTCGTCGTGAACAGGTGGGAAAGGTACAGAATCGTTTGTAGTTGTTTGTAGTTGTCTCCTTTCGTTTGTAGTTAGTCGTGAACAGATGGGAAGGGTCGAGAATCGTTTGTAGTTGTTTGTAGTAGCTTCGTTTTGTTTGTAGTTTGTCGTGAACAAATGGGAAGGGTCCAGAATCGTTTGTAGTTGTTTGTAGTTGTCTCGTTTCGTTTGTAGTTAGTCGTGAACAGGAGGAAAGGGTCCAGAATCGTTTGTAGTTGTTTGTAGTTGCTTCGTTTTGTTTGTAGTTAGTCGTGAACAGGTGGAAAGGGTCCAGAATCGTTTGTAGTTGTTTGTAGTTGCTTCGTTTCGTTCGTAGTTCTTCGTAAACAGATTGGAAGGGTCAAAAATCGTTTGTAGTTGTTTGTAGTAGCTTCGTTTCGTTTGCGGTTCATCGAAACCGGATGTGGAAGGTCCAGAATTGTTTGCAGTTTGTAGCAGCTTCGTTTCGTTTGTATTTGTAGGTCTATGTTGAATAGAGCTATGTTAGGTACATTGAAATTAAGTAGGGTCAGTTTAGTTACGGTTAAGGTAAGTAGGGTTAGCTTAGGTGGGTTTAAGTTAAGTAAGGTAAGTTTAGGTAGCTTTCAACTACAAACAACTACAAACGATTCTGGACCCTTCCCATTTGTTCACGACAAACTACAAACAAAACGAAGCTACTACAAACAACTTCAAACGATTCTGGACCCTTCCCATCTGTTCACGACTAACTACAAACGAAACGAGACAACTACAAACGATTCTGAACCTTTCCCACCTGTTCACGACGAACTACAAACGAAACGAAGCCACTACAAACAAGTACAAACGATTCTGGCCCCTTCCCACCTGTTCACGACTAACTACAAACGAAACGAGACAACTACAAACAACTACAAACGATTCTGGACCCTTCCCATTTGTTCACGACAAACTACAAACAAAACGAAGCTACTACAAACAACTACAAACGATTCTGGACCCTTCCCATCTGTTCACGACTAACTGCAAACGAAACGAGACAACTACAAACAACTACAAACGATTCTGGCCCCTTCCCACATGTTCACGACAAACTACAAACGAAACGAAGCAACTACAAACGATTCTGGACCCTTTCCTCCTGTTCACGACTAACTACAAACGAAACGACACAACTACAAACAACTACAAACGATTCTGGACCCTTCCCATTTGTTCACGACAAACTACAAACAAAACGAAGCTACTACAAACAACTACAAACGATTCTGGACCCTTCCCATCTGTTCACGACTAACTACAAACGAAACGAGACAACTACAAACAACTACAAACGATTCTGAACCTTTCCCACCTGTTCACGACGAACTACAAACGAAACGAAGCCACTACAAACAACTACAAACGATTCTGGACCCTTCCCATTTGTTCACGAAGAACTACGAACGAAACGAAGTAACTACAAACAACTACAAACGATTCTGGACCCTTCCCATCTGTTCGCGACTAACTACAAACGAAACGAAGCAACTACAAACAAGTACAAACGATTCTGGCCCCTTCCCACCTGTTCACGTCTAACTACAAACGAAGCGAAGCAACTACAAACAACTACAAACGATTCTCGACCCTTTCCTCCTGTTCACGACTAACTACAAACGAAACGAGACAACTACAAACAACTACAAACGATTCTGGACCCTTCCCATTTGTTCACGACAAACTACAAACAAAACGAAGCTACTACAAATAACTACAAACGATTCTGGACCCTTCCCATCTGTTCACGACTAACTACAAACGAAACGAGACAACTACAAACAACTACAAACGATTCTGAACCTTTCCCACCTGTTCACGACGAACTACAAACGAAACGAAGCCACTACAAACAAGTACAAACGATTCTGGCCCCTTCCCACCAGTTCACGTTTAACTACAAACGAAGCGAAGCAACTACAAACAACTACAAACGATTCTCGACCCTTTCCTCCTGTTCACGACTAACTACAAACGAAACGAGACAACTACAAACTACTACAAACGATTCTGGACCCTTTCCACCTGTTCACGACTAACTACAAACGAAACGAGAAAACTACAAACAACTACAAACGATTCTGAACCTTTCCCACCTGTTCACGACGAACTACAAACGAAACGAAGCCACTACAAACAACTACAAACGATTCTGGACCCTTCCCATTTGTTCACGAAGAACTACGAACGAAACGAAGTAACTACAAACAACTACAAACGATTCTCGACCCTTTCCACCTGTTCACGACTAACTACAAACGAAACGAGACAACTACAAACAACTACAAACAACTACAAACGATTCTGAACCTTTCCCACCTGTTCACGACGAACTACAAACGAAACGAAGCCACTACAAACAACTACAAACGATTCTGGACCCTTCCCATTTGTTCACGAAGAACTACGAACGAAACGAAGTAACTACAATCAACTACAAACGATTCTGGACCCTTCCCATCTGTTCACGACTAACTACAAACGAAGCGAAGAAACTACAAACAACTACAAACGATTCTCGACCCTTTCCTCCTGTTCACGACTAACTACAAACGAAAGGAGACAACTACAAACAACTACAAACGATTCTGGACCCTTTCCACCTGTTCACGACTAACTACAAACGAAACAAAGCAACTACAAACAACTGCAAACGATTCTGGACCCTTTCCATCTGTTCACGAAGAACTACAAACGAAACGAAGCTACTACAAACAACTACAAACGATTCTGGACCCTTCCCATCTGTTCACGACTAACTACAAACGAAACGAGACAACTACAAACAACTACAAACGATTCGCGACCCTTCCAATCTGTTTACGAAGAACTACGAACGAAACGAAGCAACTACAAACGATTCTGGACCCTTTCCTCCTGTTCACGACTAACTACAAACGAAACGAGACAACTACAAACAACTACAAACGATTCTGGCCCCTTCCCACATGTTCACGTCTAACTACAAACGAAACGAAGCAACTACAAACAACTACAAACGATTCTGGACCCTTTCCTCCTGTTCACGACTAACTACAAACGAAACGAGACAACTACAAACAACTACAAACGATTCTGGACCCTTCCCATTTGTTCACGACAAACTACAAACAAAACGAAGCTACTACAAACAACTACAAACGATTCTGGACCCTTCCCATCTGTTCACGACTAACTACAAACGAATCGAGACAACTACAAACAACTACAAACGATTCTGAACCTTTCCCACCTGTTCACGACGAACTACAAACGAAACGAAGCCACTACAAACAACTACAAACGATTCTGGACCCTTTCCACCTGTTCACGACTAACTACATACGAAACAAAGCAACTACAAACGATTCTGGACCCTTTCCATCTGTTCACGAAGAACTACAAACGAAACGAAGCTACTACAAACAACTACAAACGATTCTGGACCCTTCCCATCTGTTCACGACTAACTACAAACGAAACGAGACACCTACAAACAACTACAAACGATTCGCGACCCTTCCAATCTGTTTACGAAGAACTACGAACGAAACGAAGCAACTACAAACAACTACAAACGATTCTGGACCCTTTCCTCCTGTTCACGACTAACTACAAACGAAACGAGACAACTACAAACAACTACAAACGATTCTGGCCCCTTCCCACATGTTCACGACTAACTACAAACGAAATGAAGCAACTACAAACAACTACAAACGATTCTGGACCCTTTCCTCCTGTTCACGACTAACTACAAACGAAACGAGACAACTACAAACAACTACAAACGATTCTGGACCCTTCCCATTTGTTCACGACAAACTACAAACAAAACGAAGCTACTACAAACAACTACAAACGATTCTGGACCCTTCCCATCTGTTCACGACTAACTACAAACGAAACGAGACAACTACAAACAACTACAAACGATTCTGAACCTTTCCCACCTGTTCACGACGAACTACAAACGAAACGAAGCCACTACAAACAATTACAAACGATTCTGGACCCTTCCCATTTGTTCACGAAGAACTACGAACGAAACGAAGCAACTACAAACAACTACAAACGATTCTGGACCCTTCCCATCTGTTCACGACTAACTACAAACGAAACGAAGCAACTACAAACAACTACAAACGATTCTGGACCCTTCCCATTTGTTCACGACAAACTACAAACAAAACGAAGCTACTACAAACAACTACAAACGATTCTCGACCCTTCCCATTTGTTCACGACTAACTACAAACAAAACGAAGCTACTACAAACAACTACAAACGATTCTCGACCCTTTCCTCCTGTTCACGACTAACTACAAACGAAACGAGACAACTACAAATAACTACAAACGATTCTGGACCCTTCCCATTTGTTCACGACAAACTACAAACAAACCGAAGCTACTGCAAACAACTACAAACGATTCTGGACCCTTCCCATCTGTTCACGACTAACTACAAACGAAACGAGACAACTACAAACAACTACAAACGATTCTGAACCCTTTCCTCCTGTTCACGACTAACTCCAAACGAAACGAGACAACTACAAATAACTACAAACGATTCTGGATCTTCCACACCCCTTTTTGACGAATTACCAACGAAACGAAGCTGCCACAAACTACAAAGAATTACGGATCTTCCACAGCCATTTTCGACCTACAAAAGATTCCGCAGTCAAGACGTGCAATAATTGACGCTGTGTTAGTTTTTGATATATTGCTAGTATTGTCTCCAAAATCGTTTGAAGTTGGTTTCATTTGTGGTTCGTCAAGATCTCCCGTGGAATTGATGTACAGCAATCATTGGCTATTCAACCGTTTGCAGTTTGTAGTAGTGACTGTTTTGTTTATCGTTTGTTGAATACTAACGTGGCGTCGAAATATTGCAAGGGCGGGATCTAAGCACGTTTATAGTTTGTTGTAGCGTCTGCTGTGGTCTCCAAAAAAAAAAAAAAAAAAAAAAAAAAAAAAAAAAAAAAAAAAAAAAAAAAAAAAAAAAAAAACTTTTTTTCTTTTCGACTACAAACGGAAATTTTTGTACTACAATCAACTACAAACGATTCTCTACCGACCTGTCATGCCAAATTTTAGTTTCCTCAAATTCGGTGGATGGTCATTTTTTTAACAACGTGTAACTTTTTTTTAGCTTAACTACAAACGAAATAATTGTTACTACAATCAACTACGTACCTAAATCTATAAGATGGCTAAAAAAAAATAAGATTCCTTCAAATCGGGTGCTAGGTTCACATAGCTGACGCCAAGTTAAAAACGAAATTAATGTTGCTGTCACACGACGATTTCTCTGTCTGTATATATATAATGGAACGCCTCACCTCCGACGAGATTTCGAGAAGGGTTGTCACCAACTGCTTTACACTACACTATGCCTTAAATATCGAAGGGAGTGCATCTATCAACCTACCATCCACTATCCCTACCATCCTGTGAACATCAATTTCCTTTATTTTTCCTGTCTGGTGATGAATCATTATTCTTGTTCGAGTATCGAACAGAATTACACTTCTTTGTCGAATGTCGAACTGAATAATAGGTGAAGACGCTTCCCAAAACATATAACAATTATCTTCATTGGAACCCGTGCATCATCTCTATTGTTGTTTTTTATAGTCTATAGAAATTGTGGTTTCATTGAATGTTTTGAGTTTGCAAAGTTAGACGAGAATTCTTGTAGAATTCTTATTGCTGCCTCTGTTCTTTGTAAACATGCAGGATACATTTAGTAGTGTCTATTTACCTTCATTTACTGTTCATTGTACATGAAGTTTTTAATCAATACACAGATATAACTAAAACATGGGTTCTCATTATTTTTTTAAATTACGTTTTGACTTTCAAAAAGAGAGCAAATAACACCAAAAATGTTTTCCCAAAACAAAAATGGTACGCCAAGTTAAAAAAATTGCTTTCAAAAAAATTGCTGACAAACAAAATGCCTTGCAAAAATATTAAACCAAATCCAATATATTAGCCAAGTTACACTCGCTACAAAAAAAACTTGGCGTGCCAGGGACTAGCTCCCGTACATAGTCCATTAGCCAACATAAACTCGCTACAAAAAAAACTTGGCGTCCCAGCGACTAGCTCCCGTACATAGTCCTTTGAAGTAAGGACGGGAGGACAACGGACCTCTAAAAATGACCCTCTAAAAATGGCTTCGCCCCTTGGCCAGGGCGGGTGGGGGGGGGTCATTTGCTATTTTGACTCTCGTTCTATTCAAAACAATCAAAATAGCGAGTGGCTAAAATAGCGAATTTCATAATGATGGCCATTCTAGATTCCGATGTTCATTATTCTAAAATTCGCTATTCATGATTTTAAGGGTACCACGTGGGCGAGGCCGAGGGGCGAAGCCCCGAGGCGTACGGGGGGGGGGGGGGGGTGGTCATTCGCTATTTTGTGGTCATTCGCTATTTTCACCCTCATTCTATTCACAGCAGTCAAAATAGCGAATTTCATAATGTTGACCATTTTAGATTCAGTCAAGAGACGCGGTAGCGACTCGACGCCAAGTTAAAAAATAAATTAATGTTGCCTTCACACTACGATTTGTCTGTCTGATCTTGACTGGACGGGCTGTTACTCCTGACGCGACGGTCGCTACTGCTACTCTATTTATTCCGAAGGCGGCCATGTTTATTATCCTGAAATTCGCTATTCGTGTTTTTAAGGGTACTGCCTGGGTAGGGGGGGGGGGGGGATCATTCGCTGTTTTGACCCTCATTCTATTCAAAGCAATCAAAATATCGAATGATTAAAATAGCGAATTTCATAATGAAAGCCATTCTAGATTCAGATGTTCACCCTGGCAAACTGTGTCACCGTAGTGTTAACCGGAAATAACTGAAGTTAACCGACATTTTAACCGAGGAAAGATAAGTCGCAATTAGCCCACTGTTTCAGCAGCTTTAACCGACAATTTAACCGATTAAAAACGTTTCGTTCGGTTTAATTGTCAGTTAAAATCGGTTAAATTCACCAAGCAAAATTGAGTTTTATTAATTCTGTAAGAATGTCGGTTACAATCGGTTAATTCACCAGTGAAAATCGCTTAAAAAATAACAATTTCGGTTAAAAGGTCAGTTAAACTGGATGAAAACGGGGGTTAATCGAGACTGGTTAAAACACCGGTTAAAAAGTCGGTGACACTGTTTGCCAGGGCATTATTCTGAAATTCAGAAATTCGCTACTTTAGCCATTCGCTATTTTGACCTCCACCGCACCGACAATTCGAAGAATAATAATCTTTCAAAGATTTATATACATTAAGATATTATTAGATTAAATGAGGTCAAAAGAAAGTAGGGATACAAACTGATAAATTAGATAAAAGTAATGAATAAGGTACGATATACAACTTGAGCTCACGCTGCAGGTTCGGTAATACGAAACACGAAATATCATTAGGAATTGTTTTCTCCCGCACTTACTTCAATCGACTATGTACGGGAGCTAGTCGCTGGGACGCCAAGTTTTTTTTGTAGCGAGTTTATGTTGGCTAATGGACTATGTACGGGAGCTAGTCCCTGGCACGCCAAGTTTTTTTTGTAACGAGTTTAACTTGGCTAATATATTGGATTTGGTTTAATATTTTTGCAAGGCATTTTGTTTGTCAGCAATTTTTTTGAAAGCAATTTTTTTAACTTGGCGTACCATTTTTGTTTTGGGAAAACATTTTTGGTGTTTTACTTTATTTGTTAACACCCATTTAGTTCTTCGGATAAAAAATTGCGGAAAAATTATGAAAAATTCAAAATCTTATAAGATCTGAGAAGACCGTTTATTTTTTTCGTAAATATCTTCAAAGAAATTCATTGATTGTAAATGAATTTCGTATTCCTAATATACACACAGACACATATATAGAGACTTTTTTTCTAAATCACCTTTCTCGATGTTTTAGACGATTTTGAATAATCTGTTATGAAAAAATAGAAGAAAAAATTTCATGAAAAGAAAGCTTCAACCCTATAAGGTAGCAACAAGGATGCAAAGTAGAACCTTGCACATTGCTTCCTCATTATTTTTCGTTTTTTACAAAGCTACCTCTATGAGGAAGTATGGTATTCAATTTTGGCTTCCTCATAGAGGAAGCTTTGTAAAAAGCGAAAAATAATGAGGAAGTAATGTGCAAGATTCTACTTTGCATCTTTGTTTTAATTAGATAAATAAACATGTTGTGAATTCGCTTTTTCTACTTCGTTATTTCGTTATTATTAGAGCGTTTCCGAAAGTAAATGTGATAACGTATATTTAAAAAAATAATTCAACATTCCATAAAATCAAAAATTTCATACCGTTTGTCACGAAATTACACATATATAATAGCTGAATATTGTTTCATTTATATACAAAATATGAGCTCGCTATCTCGAGTTTTGCAAAAATTACAATAGAGCGATAATGTCAATTTTTTTATTATTCAAAATTCTATAAAATCTCAACCACTTTGCCGATTCGAGCCAAATTCAATACCAAACAACATTGAGTGCACCTACTCTTATAACCAACTATTTAGCACAATCGACTAAATTTTACGAAAGTTAGAGCGACCACATCCTTTTTTTAAAAAGATTCAAAACGGCATGAAATCGAAATTTTCGCACAGATTTTGTCGAAAATTGCTACAGTTGAAGCTACACTTGTGTGCCAAATTTGAGCGCGATATAGAAAACGGTTCTTGAGTTATCGGCGTTCGAATTTTCGGAGTTGTACACACGCACACGCACACGCACACGCACACGCACGCGCACACGCACACGCACACGCACACGCACGCACGCACGCACGCACGCACGCACGCACGCACGCACGCACGCACACACACACACACACACACACACACACACACACACACACACACACACACACACACACACACACACACACACACACACACACACACACACACACACACACACACACACACACACACACACACACACACACACACACACACACACACACACACACACACACACACACACACACACACACACACACACACACACACACACACACACACACACACACACACACACACACACACACACACACACACACACACACACACACACACACACACACACACACACACACACACACACACACACACACACACACACACACACACACACACACACACACACACACACACACACACACACACACACACACACACACACACACACACACACACACACACACACACACACACACACACACACACACACACACACACACACACACACACACACACACACACACACACACACACACACACACACACACACACACACACACACACACACACACACACACACACACACACACACACACACACACACACACACACACACACACACACACACACACACACACACACACACACACACACACACACACACACACACACACACACACACACACACACACACACACACACACACACACACACACACACACACACACACACACACACACACACACACACACACACACACACACACACACACACACACACACACACACACACACACACACACACACACACACACACACACACACACACACACACACACACACACACACACACACACACACACACACACACACACACACACACACACACACACACACACACACACACACACACACACACACACACACACACACACACACACACACACACACACACACACACACACACACACACACACACACACACACACACACACACACACACACACACACACACACACACACACACACACACACACACACACACACACACACACACACACACACACTTTTTCTAGATCACTTTCCTGGACGTTTGGACACCTCCGTGAAGTTGGCCGATGATTTTAATGAATCTGATTCTAAATTATGGGAATCGATTGGTGGTCGATTGGTGGTCATTGGTGGCCTAATTAGAGCATTTGGTGGTGAACCGTTTATTCTCAATTAATTAATCAAAATTGGCCGGTGAAGTTAGCCGATTTTTTTTTTTTTTCACGAATTTAATTTTTTTGATGCCCAATCGATGTATAATCGTTTGGTGGTCAAGAATATCATAATTAGAACATTTGGTGGTCACTAGTTCTCGAGAAAAATTAAAAAAACTAATTTCCATTCGACAGAACCGGAAGCAAGGATATGGACAAATGTTTATGGCCGGTAAAACACATAATTCTGAACCGATTTTGTTTTGGGAGGTCTTAATCGATACAGAAACGTTCCCTGATAATTGGTAGCCTTATCTTAACATTTGGTGGTCATTAATTAGCATATTAGATGTCCTTAAACGTACCCGAGCATTATAACCAGCATCGAATGCTGTGATTGGTTGACAAATGGGTACCACGGTAATACGAACGGTATGTTTCATAAAACGCATAGTTCTTAACCAACAATGCTCCAGAGGGTCGTAATCGAAGCCGGACGGTTTAATGACTATTGTTTGTCATTAATTAGATTATAAAGTGTCCTTAATCTTATTTGTGCGTTACGACGAGTAACGACGAGTAATTGAACTTTGGGATCGTTCGATGTACGCACGTAGGTTTATTGACATATATTCTCTTGAATAAAACTGGTTTCTAAACCGATTTCGTTCAACGAGGTCTTAATCGAAGCGCCAATGTCTGGAGTTTATTGGTAGTCTAATGAGAACATTTGGTGGTCATTCATTAGGCTGTAATGTCCTATTTTATCGGTAATTTATAATTAATTCGCAATTCGCCTGTAAGATGGCGCGAAGGAACGTTTCGCCTGTGGAACACTGAAGTGTTCGGCTCGGAGGCGCGGGAACGCGTAGAAAGGATTTAACATGAATATATAATTGAATTTAATGTTGAAATAAGAAAATAAACTGTAAATATTTTAGAATCGAAATGCAAATACAAGAAAGGAACGTCCGTTTCGTATAACAGTCGAAAGTATTCTGAATAAACAACTTTGTCTTCTGTGCCGATGATGTCCCTAGCGTGTCGATGAATGGGGGTGGTTCATCCCTCCAGGCTGAACATTGGCCAATCGGGCCGGCGTCGATCGCTCGATCGGCGCCGGCCCTAGCCTGTTGGTCACCACGTGTGGACAATACCCTCAAGTATCGTCTCAAGGGTTTCTTTGAATTATCCTCATCCGGTGGTTTACGGGTCGCGATGAGTTCCTCCAATGTTGCAAAAGAGAAAGTCGCTTTCCATGCGCTCACTACATTTTCGTGTGACCATTTCTAACTCTAAAACGTTTCCTATTCCGAGCATCTACATTTGAATTGACAAAGTTACGCGCGATTCGCGGGCTTTGATTATCGACCGTTCATTCGATATAACCGTGGCTCTACGTCACAAGGCTATGACGAACAAAGAACGCTGGGATTGAACGATATGCTCACACGTCCATCGACTTACGTTCTCTTGAATGAAACTCATATTTCTGAACCCATTTCATTCAACGAGGTCTTAATCGAAACTGTAATGCCCGCAAATTATAGGTAACCTAATGAGAACATTTGTTGGTCATTTATTACACTACGACGAGCATTTGAGATTCTCAATAGACTTGGGTGCCTACGTCGACACCTGTATGTTTAATGACACCACGGACGCTCATTAATGACCACCAAATGTTGTTATTAGACTACCAATAATCTGCGGACATTACTGCTTCGATGGAGACCTCGTTCAACGAAATCGGATCAGAAATATGAGTTTTAATAGACCTGTGAGTGTATCTCGATTAAGCTTAGTATTCGATGCTCGTCGTAGTCTAATAAATGACCACCAAATGTTCTCATTAGGCTACCAAAAATCTACGCACATTACTGCTTCGATTAAGACCTCGTTGAACGAAATGGATTCAGAAATATGAGTTTTATTAAAGAAAACTTATGTCAGTAGACTTGAGTGCGTACGGCGACCAATTGCAGCATACGATACTAGCCGTAACGCACATGTATGTTTTATGATACCACAGACGCTAATTAATGACCACCAAATATTCTTATTAGGCTACCAATATTCTGCGGCCATTACTGCTTCAATTGAGACCTCGTTGAACGAAATCGGTTCAGAAATATGAGTGTTATTAAAGAAAATTTATGTCTGTAGACTTGGGTGCGTACGTCCACCAATCGCAGCATACGATACTAGTCGTAATGCACATGTATGTTAAATGACACCACGAACGCTAATTAATAACCACCAAATGTTCAGATAAGGCTACCAATTATCAGGGAATATTTCTGCATCGATTAAGACGTCCTGAAGCAAAATGCGTTCAGTATTATCTGTTTTACCGGCCATAAATATTTGTCCATATCCTTGCTTCCGGTTCTGTCGAATGGAAATTAATTTTTAAATTTTTCTCGATAACTAGCGACCATGAAATGTTCTAATTATGATATTCTTGACCACCAAATGATTACCCATAGATTGGACACCTAACGAACCAAATTCGCAGAAAAAAAAATCGGCCATCTTCACCTACTAATTTTGATTAATTAATTTTAAAAAACGGTTCACCACCAAATGTTGGAATTAGACTACCAATAATCTGCGGAAATTGGCGGTTAAATTAAGACCTCGTTGAACGAAATCGGTTTAGAAATATGAGTTTTATTCAAAGGCATGTAAGTCCATGGACGTGTGAGCATATATGTCGGTCAATCCCAGCGTTCGATGTACATCGTAGCCTAATGAATGACCACCAAATGTTCTAATTAGACTACCAATGATCTGCAGACATTGGCACTTCGATTAAACCTCGTTGAACGAAATCGGTTTAGAAATATGAGTTTTATTCAAAAGAATATATGTCAATAGACCTGCGTGCGTACATGGACCGATCCCAAAGTTGAATTACTCGTCGTTACGCGTCGTAACGCACAAATAAGATTAAGGACATCTTATAATCTAATTAATGACAAGCAATAAACCGTCCATTAGACCGTCCGACTTCGATTCCGACCCTCTGGAGCATTGTCGGTTAAGAATTATGCATTTTATGAAACATACCGTTCGTATTATCGCGGTACCCATTTCTCAACCAATCACATGATGTTGTCATAATGTCAATCACATCGATGCTGGTTATAATGCTCGGGTACGTTTAAGGATATGTAATATGCTAATTAATGACCACCAAATGTTGAGATAAGGCTACCAATTATCAGGAAACGTCTCTGCATCGATTAAGACCTCCCAAAGCAAAATCGGTTCAGAATTATGTGTTTTACCGTCCATAAACATTTGTCCATATCCTTGCTTCCGGTTCTGTCGAATGGAAATTAATTTTTTAAATTATTCTCGATAACTAACGACCACCCAATATTCTAATTATGATATTCTTGACCACTAAAAAATCAAATCCGTGAAAAAAAAAAAAAATCGGCTAACTTCACCGGCCAATTTTGATTAATTAATTAAAAATAAACGGTTCACCACCAAATGCTCTAATTAGGCCACCAATGACCACCAAACGATTCCGATAATTTAGAATCAGATTCATTAAAATCATCGGCTAACTTCACAGAGGTCGTTTGGACTATTCTAAGCGTCCTGACATAAAAATCTTGACATTTTTTTTTTTCATGAATACATAGCTTCCTCTATGAGAAAACAAAAAGCATAATTTGGAGAAATTGTAGTATGAGAATTATTATACTTTAAAAAAGGATGGGCAGATAATCTAATTTTGTGAAGTAGAATCAAATCTCTAAATAAAATTAAAAAATTGAGAATAAAATATCATAATTTGAAGTAATTAAGTATGAGAATTTTGATACTTTTAGAAAAGCTTGATAGTCTCATTATGTACTTGTAATTGAACAAAAATCAAATCTCTCAAAACAATTAGAAAACTTGAAAATCACAGTGTACAATTCAGGATAATTGAGTCATAAGAATCATTACCCTTGTAAATAACGACTATTCTCATATTTATTCGGGTTTATTCGCTGAAGTACTTTTTCTTCATTGACAAGAAAGCTGAGCCAACAAGATTAAAAATAAAAGATCATAATTTAGACTAATTCAAATACAACAATTATACTTTTTTCAAACTTGAAAGTCTCATTTCCCATTTGTATTTGAACCAAAATCAAATCACGCAAAATAATTAGAAAATTGGAAAATCACTGTGTTTAATTCAGAATAATTGAACCATGAGAATCATTAATCCTTTTAAATAAGCACTATTCTAATTTTTTTTCAGGCTTCTTCCTTCAAGTACTTTTGTTTGTTTTTTTTTCTTTATTGAGAAAATTCCAAGTGCACTTTACCTCACTTTCCTCTTCGCTAGTATCATCCTCTTCGTCGTCTGCACCATTCCCATAATCTTCGGTGTCGTTTTCTTGTGGCAATGCACACTTTGAGTGTTCCACAGTGCTAGGCCCTGGGACGCCTTCCTCGACACCTTCTACAGGACTTGGACTAGTACCACCTGGATTTTCTCCATCTATCCCTTTGGACGACGACGAAGGTACGGACATCACTGGCTTGCAGTCAAGCGCTTGCAAGCTCTGCGAACCGATGATTTACATAAATAAATTGAAATCTGCCAAATTGTCAAACGTCGCGAAAAAATAATTGGAGCAAAAAATTCACCGTCGCATCTGCCACAGATTGCAACTCCAACGATGAAGAAAAATGCACAAAAAAAAAAAGAAAAACTCATGCCGCACCATAAAATCATCAATTAACGACTAAATGATGGAAAAAAAAATGGACGAAAAATCGATCGTGCGATAAATCGTTCCTAACCTCGTGGAGTGACACAAAGCGTTGTAATTAACAAACAATGCATCGATTTCCTCGGAAGAAAAATCGTCTGCGATTAATTCAACGATTCGCAATTATCGTTCGATTTGTTATTTTTATTTTTTTTGCGAAAAAAAAAAAAAAAAAAAAAAAAAACCAAGTACTGTTGGTCAGAGTGAATGGACGTGGATAACACGGTAGTCCAAAGGACGTTATGTTCGAAGTTTTGTTAAAAAAAAAATATATATATATATATATGTTTTTCGTACTTAATTAATGGAATGTTCGGCGCCTCCTCGATGTTCGTGATTCCGCTTAATTTCGCGAGTTCTTTGCGGCCCTATGAAAATTTCTATCAAATAAGCATGGCATGGATTCTGGAACGCGTATGGGACATCGAACGAGGTTATAGCTTATGTACGAGGGACTATTTTACAATGGGGTATATACTAATGTTAGCCTAGCCACAAACGAACAAACAAAAACAATAGACAAGTGTATAGTAGTATAAACACGGCAAAACGTTTCATCGGTAGTTCAAGCAGCCAGCCCCGAGTTGGTGTGGTCTCTCGCTTGCTCGCTACGACGGAGGACTCGTGCACACTCTCTGTGTCGCGCTTTCGAGGAGCTACCCCCGGAAAGCTCTCGTGCACATGCTCCCTATATATATCGCTTTTTTTTTAAGATGATGTGCTACTGCTCGGTCGGTAACAAAAACTGTAAAGCGTTGTTCTTGGTTACAATTGATATTTCAGGCAAAATACGAGAAGTACTGACTGCATCTTGGCACTCTGTAGTCAGTACTTCTCGACTTTTATTCGAAAAATCAACCGTGGCGAAGAATAACACTTCGGGAAGATTCAGCTATCTCACTCGCACTTATGGCGATCTGAGAGAGACAGATGATATGTAACACATCACCTTAAGGGGAATGCGCTCCACTCGTCTCCCGATGCTGCTAAATCATGACCTTTTTCATGAGAATGCGGCCCTAATTTTCTATGTTTATTTCAACGCAGGCTTTCTATTGGTTGGTTGGGAAGTTAATTAGCGAATGAGCGTGGGTGGATCGATCGGTAAGGTAAATATCGTTGTTATCGACTAACCGAAGAGATGCCCTTCCAACGCAGACTTCCTATTGGATGACTGGTAAATGAATTAACGAAGGAGCGCGTGGGTGGCATCAGGCGGTAACGATCTACGTTACCGACTGATGCTACCCACTCCATGTGCTCCAGTCGTGTTTAGTTTAGCTGCCAAATCATGGTACATGTTTCATGAGTATGGGGCACGGTCTTACATACAGGTCTTGCAACTGCAGTAGTGGGGGTGGGTCGCTCAGTGAAGCCATTTTAAGTTTCCTCAGTCGCCGGTAGAGTCGTTGCAACCTCCGTGAAGTTAGCCGATGATTTTAATTAATTTGATTCTAAATTATCGGAATCGATTGGTGGTCGATTGGTGGTCATTGGTGGCCTAATTAGAGCATTTGGTGGTGAACCGTTTATTTTAAATTAATTAATCAAAATTGACCGGTGAAGTTAGCCGATTTTTTTCTTTTTTTTCACGAATTTAATTTTTTTGATGCCCAATCGACGTATACTCGTTTGGTGGTCAAGAATATCATAATTAGAACACTTGGTGGTCACTAGTTCTCGAGAAAAATTAAAAAAACTAATTTCCATTCGACAGAACCGGAAGCAAGGATATGGACAAATGTTTATGGCCGGTAAAACACATAATTCTAGACCGATTTTGCTTTGGGAGGTCTTAATCGATGCAGAAACGTTCCCTGATCATTGGTAGCCTTATCTTAACATTTGGTGGTCATTAATTAGCATATTAGATGTCCTCAAACGTACCCGAGCATTACAACCAGCATCGAACGCTGTGATTGGCTGACCGATGGGTACCGCGGTAATACGAACGGTATATGTTTCATAAAATGCATAATTCTTAACCGACAACGCTCCACAGGGTCGTTATCAAAGCAGGACGGTTTAATAACTATTGTTAGTCATTAATTAGATTATGAGATATCCATAATCTTATTTCTGCTGCGTTACGACGAGTAACGACGAGTAGTTGAACTTTGGGATCGGTCAATGTATACGCACGCAGGTCTATTGACATATATTCTCTTGGATAAAACTCACATTTCTAAACCGATTTCGTTCAACGAGGTCTTAATCGAAGCGTCAATGTCTGCAGATCATTGGTAGTCTAATTACAACATTTGGTGGTCATTCATTACGCTACGACGAACAAAGAACGCTGGGATTGACCGAGATATATGCTCACACTTCCATTGAATTACGTGTTTTTGAATAAAGCTCGTATTTCTAAACCGATTTCGTTCAACGGGGTCTTAATTTAACCGCCAATGACCGCAGATTATTGGTAGCCTAATTACAACATTTGGTGGTGAACCGTTCTTTTTTAAATTAATTAATCAAAATTAGTAGGTGAAGATGGCTAATTTTTTTTTTTTTTTTTTTCACGAATTTGATTTTTTATATGTCTAATCGATGTATAATCGTTTGGTAGTTAAGAATATCATAATTAGAACATTTGGTGGTCGCTAGTTATCGAGGAAAATGTAAAGAATTAATTTCCATTCAGCAGGCCCGGAAGCAAGAATATGGACAAATGTTTTTATGGCCAATAAAATACATAATTTTAAACCGATTTTGCTTTGGGAGGTCTTAATCGATGCAGAAACGTTCCCTGATCATTGGTAGCCTTATCTTAACATTTGATGGTTATTAATTAGCATATTAGATGTCCTCAAACGTACCCGAGCATTACAACCAGCATCGAACGCTGTGATTGGCTGACAGATGGGTACCGCGGTAATACGAACGATATATGTTTCATAAAACGCATAATTCTTAACGGACAACGCTCCACAGGGTCGTTATCAAAGCAGGACGGTTTGATAACTATTGTTAGTCATTAATTAGATTATGAGATATTCTTAATGTTATTTCTGCGTTACGACGAGTAACGACGAGTAGTTGAACTTTGGGATCGGTCGATATATACGCACGCAGGTCTATTAACATATATTCTCTTGGATAAAACTCACATTTCTAAACCGATTTCGTTCAACGAGGTCTTAATCGAAGCGTCAATGTCTGCAGATCATTGGTAGTCTAATTACAACATTTGGTGGTCATTCATTACTCTACGACGAACAAAGAACGCTGGGATTGACCGAGATATATGCTCATACGTCCATTGACTTACGTGTTTTTTAAAATAAAACTCATATTTCTTAACCGATTTCGTTCAACGAGGTCGCAACCGAAGCGACAATGTCTGCAGATCATTGGTAGTTCAATTACATCATTTGGTGGTCATTCATTAGGCTACGATGAACATCGAACGCTGGGATTGACCGAGATATATGCTCACACTTCCATTGACTTACGTGTTTTTGAATAAAGCTCATATTTCTAAACCGATTTCGTTCAACGAGGTCTTAATTTAACCGCCAATGTCCGCAGATTATTGGTAGCCTAATTACAACATTTGGTGGTGGGCCGTTTTTTTTAAAATTAATTAATCAAAATTAGTAGGTGAAGATGGCCACTTTTTTTTTCATGAATTTGATTTTTTTATATGTCCAATCGATGTATAATCGTTTGGTGGTCAAGAATATCATAATTAAAACGTGCCAATCCGAGCTTTCGTTTCTGATGTGAATGTGCGAATATGATTTACGCAATCGTTTACATTAAATAATTACCACCAAATGCTCTGATCACTCCACCAATGATTATTGGATGTTTCTACGTTGATTAAGACTTTGTGGCTTAAAATCGGTCTAAAATGGTCCGTTTCATGTGCGTTTATACCGCTGTATCCATTCTCAGCCAATCCCAGATTCCGTCCCTGATCGTAATGGACGAGTATACGATTAGGGACAGCTGAGACGCTAATTAATGACCAACAAATGTTAAGATAAGGCTACCAATGATCAGGGAACGTTTCTGCATCGATTAAGACCTCCCAAACCAAAATCGGTCTAGAATTATGTGTTTTACCGGCCATAAACATTTGTCCATATCCTTGCTTCCGGTTCTGTCGAATGGAAATTAGTTTTTTTAATTTTTCTCGAGAACTAGTGACCACCAAATGTTCTAATTATGATATTCTTGACCACCAAACGATTATACGTCGATTGGGCATCAAAAAAATTAAATTCGTGAAAAAAAAAAAAAATCGGCTAACTTCACCGGCCAATTTTGATTAATTAATTTAAAATAAACGGTTCACCACCAAATGCTCTAATTAAGCCACCAATGACCACCAATCGACCACCAATCGATTCCGATAATTTAGAATCAGATTAATTAAAATCATCGGCTAACTTCACGGAGGTATGAACGACTTGCGATAAACGATTATTTGCAAACGTTTTGCGTATTAATTATAATTATTTTTATGAATGTATGAGGCAGCACTGAATTTACGATTTTTTTAATCGTTTTTACATTGTCTTTTTTTTCTAATACTCAACGAATCTGTAGTTTTTGATGATATCTGTGATGATTTCATTTGTACTTTCGACAAAAAATGTCAAATGTGTTAGTGGTTTAGAATCATACTGTATTAAATTCATTTTGACGAGAAACATCAATTTCCGGTTATGTTGCCAGTTGACCGTGCCCTATGAAGCGCATACAGTTTTTCAAATGCTGTTTATGAAAAACCGTGGACTATCAAACAGTATTACACGATAATCGTCAACTATGAAACGATTCCGCATTGATTGCGTATACGTTTAATCGATTTCAGGTTATGTGCTGCAAGTTGGGCGGGCTCTGTGAAGCGCATACAGTTTTATACATCTTTTTAATGACAAACTATGGACTATCGAACAGTATCATACGATAATTATTAACTATCAAATGATATCGCATTGATTGTGTGTACGTTTAATCGATTTCAGGTTATGCTGCAAGCTGGCCGGACACTATGAAAACAGACAGTTTTCTAAGTTGTTTTGATGACGAACTATGAACTATCAAACGGTATCATACGATAATTATTAACTATCAAACGATTCCGCATTGATTACGTGTGCATTGAATTAATTTTTGCGCGAAACATGATATTTTAGGTTATGTTCCCAGGTAACCGTGCCCCATGAAGCGCATACAGTTTTTTATATGCTGTTTATGACAAACCGTGAACTATTATACGGTATCATATGATAATTGTCAACTATCAAACGATTTCGCATTGATTGCGTATACGTTTAATCGATTTCAGGTTATGCTGCGATCTGGCGGGGCTCTATGAAGCGCATAAAGTTTTCTAAATTCTTTTGATGACGAACTATGAACTATCAAACGGTATCATACGATAATTATCAACTATCGAACGATTCCGCATTGATTTCGTGTGCATTAAATTAATTTTAGCGCAAAACTTGATATTTTAGGTTATGTTCCCAGGTGACCGTGCCTTATAAAGCTTTTTTTCATTTTTTTTACACACCGTGGACTACCAATCGATATTATCAAGAGTCGCGGTAGCGACTCGACGCCAAGTTAAAAAAGAAATTAATGTTGCCTTCACACTACGATTTGTCGGTCGCTACTGCTATCAAGAGTCGCGGTAGCGACTCGACGCCAAGTTAAAAAAGAAATTAATGTTGCCTTCACACTACGATTTGTCGGTCGCTACTGCTACTCTATTTATTCCGAAGGCGGCCACTCACCGGCCGTTTTCAAATTATAACTGGAATTATATTTGACCACACGTCGAGAACGAAAGATGTGTCAGATTCAATATTTTTTATTTTTTTTTCTCTTTCAAATGGGTCCTGCGGCAAGGAAATCTGTTTCTTTAATGCTGATATCTGGCATCTTAGTAATTCTCGCCGAGCGACTTTATGTTCCTCCCGTACGGCCGCACTCACACAACTTTAAATGTCCCAACCTATATTTGCCGACGTATTATCTCTGACCACATGTCGCGAACGAAAAGTGTATCATGATCAATATTTTCTATTTTTTTTTTCTTTCGAATGAGACCTGTCACAAGAAAATCGGTTCATTTACCGCTGATATCTGGGGTGGGATCCTGAGTTAACGATACGTTAACGTTACGGTAACCGATACGATAAAACGCCCTATACGGTAAGTGAGGCGAGCGGGACTTCAGACAATTCGTCTGCGGTACCGTCTCGCGAATGCTGAGTCGTCTGCTCGGTCGTCGCTCTGTCAGAGTTCCCAGGTTATGGAAATTAACCTGATAATCTCTGTAAAAAATAATTTCTCCTAATATAGCTGACTACCACCAACTTTTTAGACGGGGATTTTCGAGAGATCAATCGACCAACGCTTCATGTTTGAACAATAATAAATAAAAGACAGAAATACATTTTATTGTCTTATTTATTATGCAAGTTGTAGGGAAAATTACATATGTATTATTAAAAAAAACATTATTTTTTCCTTCAATTTGTGGTCGCGATTACATTGAGTTTTTTTTCGGCAAACTCGCGGTCGCGATTACATGGAGTTTTATACATATGGGGCATTATACACCGATCGGACCACCTTTTACCATGACCGTCGTCCATATAGTTGATTATTTTTTTAATCATTCACCCTAATGAATGGAACTTGCTCCATTTTTTTCAAAATTTTCATTGCATATTTCGCATACTTGTGAATTTCTAAAAATTGCTCTAAAAATTGCGTTTAAAAACTTTCGAATGCACGTATCTTCTTGGATATAAGTCGTATCGTAAAAAAAACTACATAAAAGTTTTTCATTTTGAAGTATACTTTTATGAAAATTTATTTTAAAAATTCTTTAACTCCTCCGAAGCATTGATTTTTCATTAATAAACATAAAAATCGATTTTTCACAAACTTGCACAGTTTTTATTTTTTCCGAAAAAATTTCTAAGATACTACTCATAAAGATGAACATTTTAAGCATAGACGGGAAGTGGGACAATCCTTTTTTCGAATTTGAATGAGAGTTTAAAAGTTAAATAAAAAATGAAAACTCTCATAAAAAATCGGAAAAAGGATTGTCCCACTTCCGGTTCAGGCTTAAAATGTTCGTCTTCATCAATAGTATTTTAGAGATTTTTTCGAAAAAAATAAAAAATGTCAAAGTTTTTCAAAAATCGATTTTTATGTTTATTAATTAAAAATCAATGCTTCGGAGGGGTTGAAGAATTTTTTAAATAAATTTGCATAAAAGTATACTTCAAAATGAAAAGCTTTTATATATGTCTTTTTACGATACGACTTATATCCAAAAAGATACGTGCATTCGAAAGTTTTTAGACGCAATTATTCGAGCAATTTTTAGAAATTCACAAGTATGCGAAATATCCAATGAAAATTTTGAAAAAAATGGAGCAAGCTCCATTCATTAGGGTGATTGATTAAAAAAATAATAAACTATATCGACGACGGTCATGGTAAAAGGTGGTCCGATTAGTGTATAATGCCCCATATGTATAAAACTCCATGTAATCGCGACCGCGAGTTTACCGAAAAAAAGTCCATCGCGACCACGTGTTTGCCGAAAAAACTCCATGTAATCGCGACCGCGAGTTTGCCGAAAAAAGTCCGTGTAATCGCGACCACAAATTGAAGGAAAAAATGTTTTTTTTTTATAATACATATGTAATTTTCCCTAAAACTTACATAATAAATAACACAATAAAATGTATTTCTGTCTTTTATTTATTATTCCAAAATGTATTATTGTTCAAACATGAAGCGTTGGTCGATTGATCTCTCGAAAATCCCCGTCTAAAAAGTTGGTGGCAGTCAGCTATATTAGGAGAAATTATTTTTTACAGAGATTATCAGGTTAATTTCCATAACCTGGAAACTCTGACAGAGCGACGACCGAGCAGACGACTCAGCATTCGCGAGACGGTACCGCAGACAAATTGTCTGAAGTCCCGCTCGCCTCACTTACCGTATAGGGCGTTTTATCGTATCGGTTACCGTAACGTTAACGTATCGTTAACTCAGGATCCCACCCCAGGGGTGGGATCCTGAGTTAACGATACGTTACGTTAACGATACGATAACGTATACGATACGGTAACGTTAACGTATCGTTACGGTAACCGATACGATAAAACGCCCGATCCGGTAAGCGAAGCGAGCGGGACCGCAGAAGATTCGTCTGCCGCACCGTCTCGCGAGCGCTGCGTCGTCTGCTCGGTCGTCGCCGTCATCGCCGTGTCAGTTGAGAGTTAACCTTTTGACAGGTTAACTCTTATGAAATATTTGGATTTTATTGTTGTGTCGTGAATATTAATTTCAGTGCGGATTAATCAACGCGGTGGAGAGTCGGCGATCAATCGCCGGAGTGGAAGAGGCGACTGTTCGACGACTGCGAGTCGTTAATCGACGCGGACAACACGCGATGTCGGCGATCGCGACGTCGACGAGGCGCCCGGGACCGAGGTCGAGCACAGGAGCCGGCGAAGAGTCTGGCGAAAAGCCAGGACCCCGACGTCGTTCAACAGGACGAGCGGCGTTCTCTCGTCGCCCGGCAAAAGTCTGGATGCAGCCGTCAGGGTGCGAATGCTCATATTAACTTTGTGAAATAATAATATATCACAATAAGAGTGCGAAGAAAGTTTTTCTGACGAGTGTGAGTTTGCAGCACGAGCCAAAGGCGAGTGTTGTAATCACACTAGTTCAGAAAAAGTTTCTCGTACGCGTTTTCTAATAGTGTAGTGTGAGTTTGCAGCACGTGAGTCCAACGCAGGTTCGGAAGTTGATCACACGAGCCCCACGAGTACTGTCTGTGGTACAAAGTAGATGCTTGTGAGAAAAACTTTGTTCGCAATAACACATGTAAAAATAAAATGAATAAAATACAAATCAAGCACAAATACAATCAACCGCGTTAACGCTTTTTATTGCCACCTCAAATTCTATTTCAGGATCGTTCAGGAAGAGTTCGGCTGCATTTAAGCCACTTTTGAAATGTTCACACTCATATTTAAAAAAAAATATGTATAACTAAAAGTAATGTTTGGCATGGGAAGCATGGGAAGCATGAGAGCGGTGATACTGGCGTTGTGCTTTCTGTAGCAGAGGTGGTGGCTGCATGCTCGAGTCTCGCATTTTTCCGTTTTTGGATTTCTGCGATTCGCCCGGCGGTGATATCTCGTCGTCGTCGTCTTCGTCGCTGGAATCATCCTCCATGTCTTGCACCTGAAGCAATTGCGATTGTATTTTTACGTGCGTTCGTAAATTATTTCCAACAACATTCGGACAATTCGCCGACCTGGTTGTTGTCCTTGGCGCGAGCTTTGTCAGCGTCCGCGCGATTCTGCATCTCGTCGTCGCCGTCGCTCTCGATCTGCATCTCTACATCCTCGCCGTCTTCTATGCGTTCCTGGTTCATTTATAATATTATTTGTCGTTGATTCAAACAGATCGTCTAAACCGGCCACTTTGTCACTCCATTCAGACGTGAGTTTGAACAATCTTCGCTCTTCTTTTATGAATAAAAAAAAAAAAAAACGAAATAGTCCAATTGCTATACCAAGTTTATTTTCTGTAGCATTAGCGCTGTTTTTTTATCTTATTTTTAAGAGCAATTGACGTGTACATTTTTACTAAAGCAGCATTTTTCAACGAGTAACCGAAATTAAATTTGTTACAGACACGCTACCGTTCTGGGTGGTCATCGTCTTCATCGTCCTGAGCATCTGCGGGGCTTTCGTATTCTGCAGCTACTTTGGCATACGACCCGAGAAAGGAGTCCACGAGATAGTTTAGACGTCGCAAAGGCCGCGATAGAATATTCGTTCGGAGAAACACCTGAAAATATTGTAAGTAGACATTTGTATGAATTTGTTCTTTCGTTGTTGCGTTCACGACGACGACTGCTCTTTTTTTTTTTTCTTTCCAAAGGTTCTCGCATGCATGACGGAGCTCACGGCGGGCGAGCCGAAGTGTCTGTGCTTCTGATAGGCAATATGCCGATGATCTGGTATCTCCTGAGAATTCTGGAACTCGCCGGCTTCACGGGAGCGACAGTCATTGTCATCACGGAGAGTATAAAGAACGACGTCGCGACTTCGGTGGACAAACTGGGAGTGGGAATGAAATTGGAACTCGTCTCCCGGTAACGATGGACAAGATGCTCGAGCAGGTGAAATATCGCGCCGAGTGGCTCAAGTATCAGGATGCCCAGAGGCGCGAGGAGGAGGAGGAAATGGAGCGCGAGAGAGTCGCGTATGCGCAAATTGATTGGCACGATTTCGTCGTCGTCGAGACCGTGGATTATACGTGGAGAGACCGTTGATGCAGGTGAGAGTTACACCAGTTTATCGTTTTATTCTACGGTTTTTAGACGATCTGTTTGAATCAACGACAAATAATATTATAAATGAACCAGGAACGCATAGAAGACGGCGAGGATGTAGAGATGCAGATCGAGAGCGACGGCGACGACGAGATGCAGAATCGCGCGGACGCTGACAAAGCTCGCGCCAAGGACAACAACCAGGTCGGCGAATTGTCCGAATGTTGTTGGAAATAATTTACGAACGCACGTAAAAATACAATCGCAATTGCTTCAGGTGCAAGACATGGAGGATGATTCCAGCGACGAAGACGACGACGACGAGATGTCACCGCCGGGCGAATCGCAGAAATCCAAAAACGGAAAAATGCGAGACTCGAGCATGCAGCCACCACCTCTGCTACAGAAAGCACAACGCCAGTATCACCGCTCTCATGCTTCCCATGCTTCCCATGCCAAACATTACTTTTAGTTATACATATTTTTTTTTAAATATGAGTGTGAACATTTCAAAAGTGGCTTAAATGCAGCCGAACTCTTCCTGAACGATCCTGAAATAGAATTTGAGGTGGCAATAAAAAGCGTTAACGCGGTTGATTGTATTTGTGCTTGATTTGTATTTTATTCATTTTATTTTTACATGTGTTATTGCGAACAAAGTTTTTCTCACAAGCATCTACTTTGTACCACAGACAGTACTCGTGGGGCTCGTGTGATCAACTTCCGAACCTGCGTTGGACTCACGTGCTGCAAACTCACACTACACTATTAGAAAACGCGTACGAGAAACTTTTTCTGAACTAGTGTGATTACAACACTCGCCTTTGGCTCGTGCTGCAAACTCACACTCGTCAGAAAAACTTTCTTCGCACTCTTATTGTGATATATTATTATTTCACAAAGTTAATATGAGCATTCGCACCCTGACGGCTGCATCCAGACTTTTGCCGGGCGACGAGAGAACGCCGCTCGTCCTGTTGAACGACGTCGGGGTCCTGGCTTTTCGCCAGACTCTTCGCCGGCTCCTGTGCTCGACCTCGGTCCCGGGCGCCTCGTCGACGTCGCGATCGCCGACATCGCGTGTTGTCCGCGTCGATTAACGACTCGCAGTCGTCGAACAGTCGCCTCTTCCACTCCGGCGATTGATCGCCGACTCTCCACCGCGTTGATTAATCCGCACTGAAATTAATATTCACGACACAACAATAAAATCCAAATATTTCATAAGAGTTAACCTGTCAAAAGGTTAACTCTCAACTGACACGGCGATGACGGCGACGACCGAGCAGACGACGCAGCGCTCGCGAGACGGTGCGGCAGACGAATCTTCTGCGGTCCCGCTCGCTTCGCTTACCGGATCGGGCGTTTTATCGTATCGGTTACCGTAACGTTACCGTATCGTTAACTCAGGATCCCACCCCTGGTCGGTAGGGTCTGATGTTCGCAAAACTGATCTTCGCAAAAATTATTTTTTGCGAAAAGTTCCTAGAATGAATGTCCCTATATATATTCCCTCAATCGCTCGGTAGATGGCGCTGCAAGCTTGGTCCGAATATCATTGAGCTTTTGCGGGAGCGCCAGCGCAGATTTGAGTTATTTAAAATTCGCCGGCTGACCGTAGTTTGAGGAACTGATGACCGGACGGTATCTCTTGGTCCAAGTGTACCACTGCGTTATTCTCCAGGTCTAACTTGACCGGACGATGTCTGTCGCGCTCCAGGTGTACTACGACGTTATCCTCGAGGTCTAGTTTGACCGGGTGGTGCGTCTCGTCGTCCACGAGTACCACGACGTTATCCTCCAGGTCTAACTTAAGGGGAGGGAGTCAGGTAAAAAAAATTGCTTTTGGAAATTCAATATCATCCAAATCCTATTGCATATAAAAATGCCCAACGCACTATATTGTTGGTATTCGATGAAAGGATTTTTTTACTGTCGTCTGACTTGCATATGCTTTTCAATATTATCTTAAGCAAAGTTCTTAGGTTTTCCATTCTGCGCATGATTCAGATCAAACTACTATGCAGATTGGAATGGTTGACATCATTTTCTTCTTCATGAAAAGATACACCGGCTAAATGGAGCAAATGTTAATAAAAGGTAATATTTTTTTATGAAAATGCCCAACGCACTGAATTGTTGGTACTCGATGATATGAAAATGTCCAACACACTGTATTGTTGGTACTCGATGATTTGAAAATGCCCAACGCACTGTTTTGTTGGTACTCGATGAAAGGATTTTTTACTGTCGTCTGACTTGCATATGCTTTTCAATATTATCTTAAGCAAAGTTCTTAGGTTTTCCATTCTGCGCATGATTCAGATCAAGCTACTATGCAGATTGGAATGGTTGACATAATTTTCTTCTTCATGAAAAGGTACACCGGCTAAATGGAGCAAATGTTAATAACACGTAATATTTTTTTATGAAAATGCCCAACGCACTGTATTGTTGGTACTTGATGATATGAAAATGCCCAATGCACTATATTGTTGGTACTCGATGAAAGGATTTTTTACTGTCGTCTGACTTGCATATGCTTTTCAATATTATCTTAAGCAAAGTTCTTATGTTTTCCATTCTGCACATGATTCAGATCAGAGTTGGAAATAATGCATTATTTTTTTAATGCATTATCGTTTTTTTTTACCCATTACTTTAAAAAGGAATAATGGAATTCAGAACCATTACCCATTACTTTATTAATGAATAATGGAACTCATATCCGTTACCCATTATTTTTTTATGAGTAATGTAACTCATATCCGTTACCCATTACTTTTTGGTTCCTCATAGAGGAAGCTTTGTTTTCATGAAATTTTTTTTTTTCGAGATTTTCATGTCAGTATGCTTAGAATCACCTAAAACGTCGAGAAAAGTGGTTTAGAAAAAATGTCCGTATGTATGTATGTGTGTGTGTGTGTGTGTGTGTGTGTGTGTGTGTGCTGGGCTTCGAAAATTCAATCTCCTCTCACTCGGTAACCGTTCGAGCGATCCGGCTCAAATTTGGCACGCAAGTAGAGTAGCTGCCCCTCTTTGAATGTTGTGATTTTTGCCAATATATGTGAAGTCATTAAGATTTTATGTTGATTTTAATTGGTTGAAAAAAGGGCGTGGTCGCTCTAACTTTCGTAAAAGTTCGCCGATTTGGCTAAATAGTTCTTCATAACTGAAGATACGTTCAATGTTGTATGGTATTGAATTTCGACGAAATCGGTAAAGCGGTTCGGATTTTATAGAATTTTGAATTTTTCGAAAAAAATAGATTTTAATCTAAATTACGTCGAATTTCAACAAATGAACAGAAATTTTGTACAGACGAAAAATAACATTCAGAAATGCCATGTACCAAATTTGGTGATGATCGGTAAAGTCGTTCGGATTTTACACCATTTTTCATTTTAAAAAAATGTAGATTTTCGCTATAACTTCCGGAAAAGTTGAGAAAGTACGACAAAAATTTGTATCTAATCAAAATTAGATGTAACGGTGTTTGCAGAGGTGATTTATAGCTGTATAAAACACCTCTGCAAAAGAGACACAAGGTATAAAAAAAAAGATGCAAAGTAGAACCTTGCACATTGCTTCCTCATTATTTTTCGCTTTTTACAAAGCTTCCTCTATGAGGAAGCCAAAATTGAATAACATACTGCTTCCTCACAGAGGGAGCTTTGTAAAAAGCGAAAAATAATGAGGAAGCAATGTGCAAGGTTCTACTTTGCATCTGTTTTAATGAGTAATGGAACTCATATCCGTTGCCCATTACTTTTTTAATGAGTAATGGAACTCACATTCGTTACCCATTACTTTTTTAATGAGTAATGGAACTCACATCCATCACCCATTACTTTTTTAATGAGTAATGGAACTCACATCCATCACCCATTAGTTTTTTAATGAGTAATGGAACTCACATCCATCACCCATTACTTTTTTAATGAGTAATGGAACTCACATTCATTACCCATTACTTTTTTAATGAGTAATGGAACTCACGTCCATCACCCATTACTTTTTTAATGATTAATGGAACTCACATTCATTACCCATTACTTTTTTAATGAGTAATGGAACTCACATCCATCACCCATTACTTTTTTAATGATTAATGGAACTCACATCCATCACCGTTTTTTAAAGTAAGGGGTAATGAACGTGGTAATGGATATATGATAGTCCCATTACTTTAGAAAAATTTGCTTAATAAATAAATATATAAATAAATAAATCGGAAAATCGTTCAAAAAGTTAATAATAAGTAGATGAATAGCAAAATCGTTCGAAAAATTGAAAAATAAATGAATAAATATAATATCATTAGAAGTCTGCGGTTAAAACAGGTCGCGATAGACGGGCGATTTCTCAGAGACGAACTATCCGGATACCTGAAAATCTTAGCAATAGTCATTTGCGACATGTTGCATTTCTAACTTTTGACTAACTTTTAACTAACTTCTAACTTTAGACTAACTTTTAACTAACTTCTAGCTTTTGACTAACTTTTGACTAACTTCTAACCTTTGATTAATTTCGAACATTTGACTAACTTTTGACTAACTTCTAATTTTTGACTAATTTCTACCATTTGACTAACTTTCAACTAACTTCTAACTTTTGACCTTTGACAAACTTTTGTCTAACTACTAACTTCTTACTTTTGACAAACTGTTGACTAACTTCTAACTTTTTATTAATTTCTAACATTTGACTAACTTTCAACTAACTTCTAACTTTATACTAACTTCCAACTTTTGACTAACTTTTCAGTTACTTTTAACTTTTGACTAACTTCTGACTTTTAAAAGTTAAAAGTTAGTTAGTAGGTAGTCATCAGTTGGTGAAAAGTTAGTAGTCAGTCAAAAGCTAGAAGTTAGTTGAAAGCAGAGTTGTGAAATTTTTAATGTGAAAATAATGCATAATTTTTTATGAAAAAAATTGATAATGGAACTCGAATCCACTACTCATTACTTTATTAATGAGCAACGGAGCAGAGGTCCATCACCCATTACTTTATTAGTGAGTAATGAAGCAGAGGTCCATTACGCATGGGCATCACCCATTACTTTTTGCTTCCTCATAGAAGAAGCTTTTTCATGAAATTTTTTTTTCGAGATTTTCATGTCAGTACACTCAGAATGGGCCAAAACGTCGAGAAAAGTGATTTAGAAAAAAATGTCTGTATGTATTGTGTGTGTGTGTGTGTGTTACACGATCGAAAAATGTAAACCTTTATAACTCGGGAATGCATTGAGATATCAAGCTGAAATTTGGACAATAGATAGAGGGATCAAGCCTCATCGTTCATACAGATTTTTGTTAAACTCCACTTCATCGTTAAATTATTACGCGTTTTTTAATTTTTTGAAAAATGTCTGATTACGCGATAACTCTTTCAATTTTCGAGATTTTGATCTTAAAATTGGTATGAATGTGTGCATACGCCGGTGATCGCTATTGAATTTGGTTAAGATCGGTTGAACCATTAAAATTTTATGATGTTTTGAATTTTTCAACAAATTGACATTATCGCTCTATTGTAACTTTTGCAAAACTTCAGATAGCGAGCTCAAATTTTGAATAAAAATGAAACAATATTCAGCCATTATATATGTATAATTTAGTGACGATCGGTATGAAATTTTTGATTTTATGGAATGTTGAATTATTTTAAAAAATATACATTATCACATTCACTTTCGGAAACGCTCTAATAATAACGAAATAGAAAATAGAATCCACAACATGTATATTTATCTAATTAAAACAAGGATGCAAAGTAGAACCTTGCACATTGCTTCCTCATTATTTTCCGCGTTTTACAAAGCTTCCTCTATGAGGAAGCTAAAAATGGAATAACATACTTCCTCATAGAGGTAGCTTACTCATTAATAAAGTAATGGGTAATGGATGTGTGTTCCATTACTCATTAATAAAGTAATGGGTAGTGGATCCGAATTCCATTACTCATTAATAAAGTAATGGATAGTGGATCCGAATTCCATACTCCATTTTTTCGTAAAAAATAATGCATTATTTTCACATTAAAAATTTCACAACTCTAATTCAGATCAAACTACTAGGCAGATTGGAATGGTTGACATCTCATTTTCTTCTTCATGAAAAGATACACCGGCTAAATAAAGCAAATGTTATTAAAAGGTGATATTTTTCAAGTGACACAATTATTAATAAATAAATGTTATGCTATTTTCTAAATCAGTGATTAACTTTGCTTTCAGAATGAAAAAAAAAATAGTTTGCTCCATGTAGCCGGTGTATCTTTTCATGAAGAAGAAAATGAGATGTCAACCATTCCAATCTGCCTAGTAGTTTCATCTGAATCATGCGCAGAATGGAAAACCTAAGAACTTTGCTTAAGATAATATTGAAAAGCATATGCAAGTCAGACGACAGTAAAAAATCCTTTCATCGAGCACCAACAATATAGTGCATTGGGCATTTTTATATGCAATAGGATTTGGATGATATTGAATTTCCAAAATCAATTTTTTTTACCTGACTCCTTCCGCTTAAACTATAAACCATTGTTAAATTGGCAGACTATTGGGAGAAACTATTGAACTACACTATTGAGATAAAAGTACACTATTAGAAGGAACTATTGCGTCTAGAACTATACAATAGTTTACAATTGAAGAACTACTGAATAGTTCTACTGAATATGTGCAAAAAATTAGCTGAATGACTAGATTTTGGAGGAATGAAGTATAAGAAATTTCGATGAGTCAGATGTTTATGTTTTTTCTAGATGGATGGACGTGATTGTCAACGATTTAGACGGTGGTTTGATAATGGTACCAGATGGAGTGGCACTTTCTTTACTTTCGGAACCACTTTTCTCTCTGACCCAGGATGCCGTTTCGGTTGTACTACAACTGGAGCTCGCTTGTGCCAACTACGCATTTCTTCCATTTGCAATGAGAGCATTGCATCCGTCGATGTTGGATGATGGTATCATCCTAAGTCTGATATCATCAAGAGTTGCGGTAGCGACTCGACGCCAAGTTAAAAACGAAATTAATGTTGCTGTCACACGACGATTTCTCTGTCTGTATATATATAATGGAATGCCTCACCTCCGACGAGATTTCGAGTCTATAGAAATTTTGGTTTCATTGAATGTTTTGAGTTTGCAAAGTTAGACAAGAATTCTGTTAAAGTCAATTGGCTTAGCCTCGTATATATTTTTGTATTTCCCGCGCGTATAGCATCAGCCTCCGAAGTTGGCAACCCTAGCGTCGCTCCTGTATAGTGACTGCACTGACTTTTTATTTTATGGTTTTCCTTTTGACTAGCGTTGCCTTCCTCACTTCCGCATTGTGTCATGGCGCATCGACGCCACATGTACGTTTCTCGAACTGAATAAAAGTTATCCTGATATTGTCACGCAATCCAACCGTGAAAAGAATGATTTCCACCCTACCTTAACAGGTTATGGGCCCAGGATCATTCCGCGACAAATATTTTCGGGAATAATAGAGGCTAGAGTGCAAAAGCGTGCGAAATCGAGGTTGTCTCCCGCCCGCGTGCAGCAGTAAAAAAAAACCGAGATACCATGGAGCACGAACTAACGCGAGTGTCAAAATTGGCAAATATTGAGAACTGGAGTGTGTGGAAATTCCAAGTCCGCATAATTTTGAACGCAAACGCAGCGTGGGAGGTTGTGAACGGTGTTAGCACGCTGCCGGAGACTCCCGCGGCGGACGCGAGTGAGGCGTCTCTGCGCGAGTACGCGAAGAATGTCGCGGCATGGAGAAAGCTGGATGCCCTGGCGCAAAAGGTGATAGCGACGACAATCGGTGAGCAGCCAATGTTGCATATTATCCACTGTGAGACGGCAAAATCAATGTGGGACAGACTCTCGAACGTCTACGAGCAAAGATCCGAAACTAGCGTCCACATGCTGCAACAAAAGTGGTTTTCCATCACAAAGAAAGCGACCGACGACATGGCTGCGCACATCGCCAGACTCGAGGACTTGGCTCATCGTCTCAGATTAATGGGTGAGAATATCTCTGATTCCATGATAATAACGAAGATTCTCCTTACTTTGCCGGCAAGCTACGCTCACTTCGTCAGCGCGTGGGAGTCTGCCCCCGCAGCAGAGCGCACGCTGGTAAACCTCACCTCAAGGTTAACTGTCGAGGAGTCCAGACACGCAGGACATCAGGAAGAGGAAAGTCAAGCTCTCGCTTCGAAGTCACACTTCACAAAGGGAAATCGACAGCGCAATCTCGAAAACAGGGATCAACGAGACTCCACGTTTAGAGGTAAATGTTACAGGTGCGACAAGCCTGGACATTGGGCTAAATACTGTCCGGAGCGCAGACCGAAGAACAACAGTGACTCGTCGACTCGAGAGGGTTACATCGGAGAGGCCCTCGCTTCAACCACGCCAGCTGACGCAGGCTCTGCGATCTGGTACATGGACAGCGGAGCCAGTGATCATATGTCACACCACAGAAACTGGTTTGTAGATTTTAAACCCTTCGAAGAGGAGATGCCCGTGCGAGTGGGAGACAGAGCACACATTTCGGCCTATGGAAGAGGAAACATAAATATTCGAGCTTTCAACGGATCAGACTGGAATAACTACCACCTGTCGAATGTACTGTTCGTACCGAAACTCAAGTACAACCTTTTTTCAGCTGGCGCAGCTATGGATAAGGGACTAGAAATGCAGTCAAACAAGAACACGTGCAAACTGTCAAAACTCGAGCGCACAGTGGCAGTGGGAGTACGCGAAAAGAAGCTGTACATCATGCGGTTCGAGGTGGTAACGCCGGACAAAGCCAGAAATCAACCTGACCAGCCAGAAGCCCTCTCCACAGCGGTCGACACCCTCAAGATATGGCACGAGAAGATGGCACACCAGAATTTTCGCCACGTGAAGAAGGTATTAAACCATTTTGAAATCGCCGTGAAGGACACGAACGCACCTTTTTGCGACGCATGTGCAGTTGGAAAAATACACCGTCTACCTTTTCCTCCGAGTACGTCAAACACTACGGAAATAGGCGAGATTGTCCACGCAGACGTATGCGGTCCGATGCCAACTGCGTCTATGCGCGGATCGCGATACTTCCTGCTGCTGAAGGACGATTTTTCGCATTTTCGTACAATATACTTCATTGCAGAGAAATCGGAAGTGAAACGCTGTATCGAGGATTTCCTGCGAAAGGCGGAGAAGCAGTGCCCTAAGGGGGTTCGGACCATAAGAACCGACAACGGTCTCGAGTTCATTAATCGAGACGTTGAGGAGCTAACACACCGATTCGGAGTAAAACACCAAAGGACGGTAATATACAGTCCAGAGCAGAACGGCTGCGCAGAGAGAGAAAATCGAACGATCCAAGAAGCAGCTCGAACGATGCTACTAGCCGCAGGATTCGAGGAAACTTTCTGGGCAGAGTCCACTAACGCAGCTGTGCACGTTCTCAACTGCACCGGAACAAGCACCGTCAAAGGATCCACACCGTACGAGTTATGGTACGGAAAGAAGCCGGACATTCGTCGACTGAGAATTTTCGGTGAAGAAGTCTACTCGCACATCCAAAAACAGAAAAGGAAAAAATGGGATCCGAAAGGACAGCGATGTTTCTTCATCGGATACGAAGAAAATGTGAAGGGTTATCGCCTCTGGTGCCCCGAAGACAACCAAGTGAGGACGGCTCGAGACGTAATTTTCACAGGAAACACAAATCCAATGAAAACCCCGAAGCGCGAGGACGACCTGTGGATCGGTGAAAAGGAAGACTCCAGTGAAGAGACCAGCGACGTAACAAGTGACGACGAGGAGGAAGAACCGCAGGCGCCGGCACTTGACAGACACCGAGACGTCAAGGAACAACCCGAGGAGATACAGGAAGATGTACACAACGGAAACGAACCGATCGAAGAAAGACGCACGCTCCGTGATCGGACGACCCTACGAGCTCCGAGAAGATACGACGATTTCATCGACACCGATGAAGTTTTTCTCGCGGAGGGTCGCGAACCTATGACCTACGAGGAAGCTATGCAGAGCAGCGAGGCATCAAAGTGGAAAGGGGCCATGGATGACGAGATGAAGTCACTGTACCAGAACGACGTGTGGGAACTGACTGATACACCAAAAGGACAAACCGTTGTGGACAATCGATGGACATTCAAGGCGAAACGGGACGTGAACGGCAACGTGCAACGACACAAGGCGAGACTCGTGGCCCGGGGCTTCACACAAAAACCTGGAATTGACTACAAGGAGACATTCAGTCCTGTGGTACGCTTCGACTCACTCCGGGCGATTCTCACGACAGCAGCACGACGGAAAATGCAGATACGACAATTCGACGTGAAAACGGCGTTTCTCTACGGAAAGATCGATGAGACAATTTACATGAAGCAGCCAAAAGGGTACGAAGACGGATCGGATCGTGTATGCAGACTAAATCGCAGCCTATACGGTCTCAAACAGTCATCACGATGCTGGAATCTCCGTTTCACGGATTTTCTCAAAAAGTTCGACCTCGAAGCCACCACAGCGGACCCATGCATATTCACGAGAAACGAGAAGGGAAAGTATCTCGTCTTAGCCATATACATCGACGACGGACTGATCGTAGCCGAAGACGAAGTATTAATCAACGAGGTGCTCGATGGATTGAAGGAAGAATTCGAAATCACGAACGGAGAGGCCGACGTTTTTCTAGGCCTTCAAATGGAACGACAGAGAGACGGCTCCATTTTCGTGCACCAGGCCACCTACACACGAAGAGTACTCGAGAGATTCAAAATGGGCGAGGCCAACCCCGTGAGTATCCCCGCGGATCCGCATCAAGAAATGTGCACAAAGGTACATCCCACTAACCAAGACGAAATCACAAGAGCTCCCTATCGTGAGGCCATCGGGAGTTTGATGTACCTGTCTATCGCAACCAGGCCGGATATCACCTTTGCGGTCAACCGAGCGAGTCGCTACATGGAAGAGCCTTCAAAACTGCACTGGAACGCCGTTAAGAGGATCTTAAAGTACCTGAAAAGAACGACACGCTACGGTTTGAGCTTCGGAACCAGCCAGGACGAACACCTTCGAGCGTACAGCGATTCGGACTACGCAGGCGAACTCGAGACAAGGCGCTCGACAACGGGATACCTCGTTAAGTGGGGGACGAGCGTGATATCGTGGAATTCGCAAAGGCAGTCAACTGTTGCGCTTTCCACCACAGATGCAGAATACATGGCTGCATGTCAGACCGTCACGGAGGTCGTGTGGATCAAGGGACTTCTTGAGAAACTAACCAACTCAGGAAAACCGGCGACGACTCTCTACATGGACAACAGCAGCGCCTTGCAACTCATCAAGAATCCAGTGTTCCATAAACGAACAAAACACATAGACGTTCGCTATCACTATATTCGAGAGAGGTACGAGGACAAAGATTTTTCCCTGGAGTACGTGAGCACCAAGGATCAACCAGCGGACATCCTAACGAAGCCTCTACCACGACAGGCATTCCAATGTCTGCGAGATGCTGTGTGCATCTGCCGAGAGCCTAATCAAGACTGAGTTAAGCCAAAGTGGGAGTGTTAAAGTCAATTGGCTTAGCCTCGTATATATTTTTGTATTTCCCGCGCGTATAGCATCAGCCTCCGAAGTTGGCAACCCTAGCGTCGCTCCTGTATAGTGACTGCACTGACTTTTTATTTTATGGTTTTCCTTTTGACTAGCGTTGCCTTCCTCACTTCCGCATTGTGTCATGGCGCATCGACGCCACATGTACGTTTCTCGAACTGAATAAAAGTTATCCTGATATTGTCGCGCAATCCAACCGTGAAAAGAATGATTTCCACCCTACCTTAACAAATTCTTGTAGAATTGTATGTATGTATGTATGTATGTATGTATGTATGTATGTATGGTTTATTGCTTTAAGAGTGATACAATGGGTTCCCTATAGCAAGGGGGGGGGCGGGGTTTTGTACAGTATATAATTTTTCCTTTCTTACATGTTTAGAGCGAAGGCTCTTAGCATAATACTGCGGCTGACGAAGTTTGCGATTTCTAACATTTTTTTAGGGTTTTGCTCGGACATCATGGTCGTAACGACAGCGTCACTTCTTCCTAATTTAATATAGTCGCTTAAGTAATACGTTCTGTATGGCTCGTAGGTCGGGCACCGGAGCATGAAGTGCTGGATTGTTTCGTTTTCTACAGTATTACATATTTGACATATTTGCTGTGGGTCTATTTTCGTTGAACACTGTTTATACGTGATATAACAAGTAAATTTATTAGCCAGTCTCACCTGGGACAGAATTCTTTTTGTTGATATCGGTAAATGTAATGTGAGATGCCTTGCAGTATCGTCGTCGATTGATCTCGGGAGTTTGAGCTGGCTAGATGTAGAAGACAGCCATGTTGCATAGTCTTGTGCTCTAAGCCTTGCCGCATATCTGGCAAACACTTCTTCTGTTCTAGAGGCCCATAGGCCTGGATCGAAATTACCCCAGAGATCAAACGAATCTGTTTCAATGAGGAATGTTCTAAATTGGGTCGCCCAGTTGTAAATATTCTCCCCGATTAGATTATCGGCGAGCCTAAATAGCCTGACCATGCATATTTTCGGTAACGCTTCATCTTCCATTTCTAGTACTCTTATGAACCAGTTCCAGGTGTGTCTCATTGCTTTGTGTGCAATGTTTACTAAGCCGAGCTCGAGTCTTATCGCTGCGTTTGGTGTGTTTTTGGCTAGATACAATACTCTTTTAAAGAACCATGTTTGTGCTGTTTCGATGTAGTCGCAATATCTCAGACCCCACGCGGGGAATCCATATAGTAGTGTGGATGTTACCATGCTTTCGTAAAGTTTCATGAAAGCATCCCAAGATTCGCATCTCGCTTTTAGCAGTATAGACAAAGTCGCGGCCGACGCAATTTTTGCTTTGCACACTGCCGCCTGTGCAGCTTTTAATCCTATAGACGAGCTCGCCATTGGAATTCCGAGGTAAATGTAACTGTTTACTACTTCGATATTTGTCTCTTTATAGCGTGTAAAACGTTTTTCGATTTTTTGCGCTTTGCCGCCGCCTTTGAACACGACGATCTTTGTTTTGTTGGCATTTACCTCGAGTCCGTTTTGCGCACAATATTCTTCGAGCGTTTTTAGTTTTTTCTCTAAATCTACGTGCGAGTCGGCCAGAATTACTGTGTCGTCGGCGTAGAGAATCATTAAAACATCGTGTATGCCGTCGATATTTAGTCCGACTAGGTTTTTGCTTCTGAAAAAGGATTCGAAGTCTGCTAAGTACAATAGGAACAAGTCAGGGCTTAACGATTCACCCTGCAACACGCCTTCAGATACTGGGAACTCC
Source organism: Ephialtes manifestator (assembly GCA_963970395.1). Classification (NCBI taxonomy): domain Eukaryota; kingdom Metazoa; phylum Arthropoda; class Insecta; order Hymenoptera; family Ichneumonidae; genus Ephialtes; species Ephialtes manifestator. Next base: position 8,585,944 of record OZ019977.1, on the reverse strand, counting down.
CGAGAGAGAGAACCCGAGCTTTTAACTTGGACCGTTGCATTGTCGTAGAGTGATTTTATAATTCGTATAAATTTTGGACTTATCCCTTGGCGATAAAGTTTTTGCCAAAGCGGCGTGTGCGGGATAGAATCGAAAGCCCGCTTGAAATCTACAAAAATTGCAAATATTTCTCTCGCCCCGAGTCTCAATTGCAGCTGTATCGCAGAGGTGAGCGTAAAGATGCTTTCCACGCAACTTCTTCCTTTCCTAAAGCCCATTTGAGATTCCGGCACAATTTTGAGATTTTTCGTTTGCTCATACAACCTGTTTCTAAGTATTCCGGTGTATAAGAATTCTTGTAGAATTCTTATTGCTGCCTCTGTTCTTTGTAAACATGCAGGATACATTTAGTAGTGTCTACTTACCTTCATTTACTGTTCACTGTACATGAACTTTTTAATCAATACACAGATATAACTAAAACATGAGTTCTCATTATTTTTTCAAATTACGTTTTGACTTTCAAAAAGAGAGCAAATAACACCAAAAATGTTTTCCCAAAACAAAAATGGTACGCCAAGTTAAAAAAATTGCTTTCAAAAAAATTGCTGAGAAACAAAATTCCTTGCAAAAAAATTAAACCAAATCCAATATATTAGCCAAGTTAAACTCGCTACAAAAAAAACTTGGCGTGCCAGGGACTAGCTCCCGTACATAGTCCATTAGCCAACATAAACTCGCTACAAAAAAAACTTGGCGTCCCAGCGACTAGCTCCCGTACATAGTCCATTGAAGTAAGGACGGGAGGACAACGGACCTCTAAAAATGACAGTCTAAAAATGGCTCGCCCCTTGGCCAGGGCGGGTGGGGGGGGGGGGGGGGTCATTTGCTATTTTGACTCTCGTTCTATTCAAAACAATCAAAATAGCGAATGGCTAAAATAGCGAATTTCATAATGATGGCCATTCTAGATTCCGATGTTCATTATTCTAAAATTCGCTATTCATGATTTTAAGGATACCACGTGGGCGAGGCCGAGGGGCGAAGCCCCGAGGCGTGCGGGGGGGGGGGGGATGGTCATTCGCTATTTTGACACTCATTCTATTCACAGCAATCAAAATAGCGAATTTCATAATGATGACCATTCTATAATCAGTCAAGAGTCGCGGTAGCGACTCGACGCCAAGTTAAAAAAGAAATTAATGTTGCCTTCACACTACGATTTGTCTGTCTGATCTTGACTGGACGGGTTGTTACTCCTGACGCGACGGTCGCTACTGCTACTCTATTTATTCCGAAGGCGGCCATGATTATTATCCTGAAATTCGCTATTCGTGTTTTTAAGGGTACCGCCTGGGCAGAGGGGGGGATCATTCGCTGTTTTGACCCTCATTCTATTCAAAGCAATCAAAATAGCGAATTTCATAATGAAAGCCATTCTAGATTCAGATGTTCATCCTGGCAAACTGTGTCACCGTAGTGTTAACCGGAAATAACTGAAGTTAACCGACATTTTAACCGAGGAAAGATAAGTCTCGATTAGCCCACTGTTTCAGCAGCTTTAACCGAAAATTTAACCGATTAAAAACGTTTCGTTCGGTTTAATTGTCAGTTAAAATCGGTTAAATTCAACAAGCAAAATTGAGTTTTATTAATTCGGTAAGAATGTCGGTTACAATCGGTTAATTCACCAGTAAAAATCGCTTAAAAAATAACAATTTCGGTTAAAAGGTCAGTTAAACTGGGTGAAAACGGGGGTTAATCGAGACTGGTTAAAACACCGGTTAAAAAGTCGGTGACACTGTTTGCCAGGGCATTATTCTGAAATTCGCTACTTTAGCCATTCGCTATTTTGACCCCCACCGCACCGACAGTTCGAAGAATAATAATCTTTCAAAGATTTATATATATTAAGATATTATTAGATTTAATGAGGTCAAAAGAAAGTAGGGATACAAACTGATAAATTAGATAAAAGTAATGAATAAGGTACGATATGCAACTTGAGCTCACTCTGCAGGTTCGGTAATACGAAACACGAAATATCATTAGGAATTGTTTTCTCCCGCACTTACTTCAATGGACTATGTACGGGAGCTAGTCGCTGGGACGCCAAGTTTTTTTTGTAGTGAGTTTATGTTGGCTAATGGACTATGTACGGGAGCTAGTCCCTGGCACGCCAAGTTTTTTTTGTAGCGAGTTTAACTTGGCTAATATATTGGATTTGGTTTAATATTTTTGCAAGGAATTTTGTTTGTCAGCAATTTTTTTGAAAGCAATTTTTTTAACTTGGCGTACCATTTTTGTTTTCGGAAAACATCTGTTAATTGTTAAATATCAAACGATTCCGCATCGATTGGATGCAAATTTAATTGATTTTGGTGAAAAATTAAAACAGGCGGTTATATTACCGTTCCATTTCTGGTAATGTGACCACATGACCCGGTAATGTAACACGCTGATTACACTTTACAGTTTTTTTTCATATTTTCGGTCGAAAAGTGGACTATCAAATAATTTTAAAACTAATTCCGTACTATCAAACGATTCCGCATCGATAGGACTAACAAAAATTAGATTCGGTGGAAAAATAAAAAAAATTCCGCTATCTTCAGGGTATATTTTGATTTTTATTTAAAAAAAAAACTTTCGACTATCAAACATTGATATTAGACTATCAATCAATATCTAACGATTATCAAATGATAGAAAAAAGAAAAAGTTAAAAAAGTTAAAGTTGGTCAGCCAACTTCATGCCACTAGCGAATGCTGCCAAGTCGGCCCATAAGCTATACACTTCCATATAATATATGTTCTTTGCTTTCACACACGGTCTCCATTGCAGCTCCACTTACACGTTTTTACAAATATTTATTATACTTGAAAAACGTTTGAAAATACCGCACAAAGGTGTTAATTATGCCCGTCAAATAAACTATAATAGAATAAATATCTTGTAACAGGACAGTAAATAATAAATATAACGCTGCAACGTCACGCGCAGCATAGATCGAAAAATAATTCCTATAATGAGAAGTTCGATCGTAGACTAGGAGAAAAGGGCGAAAGTTATCGACCGAGTACTGTAAGTGCGCATAATCGATGACGAACAAGGAGAGCTGCGATCGAATTTCGAACGAGAAGGACGGGCGCGTAAGAAGTGACACTCGACTCTCGGACCTCGTGGTGTAAACACGTTCTGTAGAAGAAAGAAACGTTTTAATCGTAAAGAAATTGGCGAGTTGTGTCCGAGGATCGATCCGTCCTTCATTTAGTAATAGTCTTGTTCAAAATCATTGTTGGAATTGTTCGAATCTTGTGTGGGAGCTGTACAACAAATGTAAAAGTAAGTACCAAGGAAATTGCCATTAAGTAAACTAACGTTTTCCTGGAAATTGTGTCGACTTTCATTATTGGGTTAAGATTTTCTTTGCGAATAATTAAATTGTCGTCTAGTGGACGGCTGGCGCCCAACTTATTTTGTCGAAATTAATTAAATTTTGAGCCCTAACGGTCATGACCCAGGCTGCGTTAGGTGTAAAGGAATCGAATAAAATTCATTCGTCGAGATTAATTATGTTAAAGAAAGATTCCTGTCTCAATTGGCGCCCAACGTGGGGCACAAGGGTAAAAAGTGTAAAAGAAAATAATTAAAATTGTAAAATGTTCAATTATAACGTATGAAGAAAAGAAATAGAGAATCGTCGTCGCGCGCGTTCGTTAAGTCGACCGTGAACGTTCGAGAAGGGTCGCGCGACCGACGAGCGACAAAGTAAATAAACAAGCCTTCCAGGAAAACAAACGCTTGGCTCTTACTATCGCTTTCACGCTTATATTCTGTCACACTATGTATTATTTATTCTATTCGTACAAATGTATTTCGTATACAATATTTATTGAAAATTGTGAACCAGATTTGTCCGTTCGTGTTTAAAGGATGATTCAAGTGAACTTGATCGATTTGTATCTTATTACGATCGATAAATGTTGTGTAAAATTAAACTTGATCGATTTGTATCTTGTTACGATCGATAAATGTTTTTGTAAAAATTAAACTTGATCGATTTGTATCTGGTTACGATCGATAAATGTTTTTGTAAAAATTATTGGATGTGGATGCTTCGAACCGTATCTTGCTACGATTGATGCGTTCACGTAGAAACGGATGGTTAATTGACTCATACATATTATGATCAATTAATCATTGTACACGAAATAAAATTAGATCGAATCGTACATATTACGACCGATCGTTATATTTGAACGAGAATATTGATTCGTATCTTGCTACGATCGGTACCCTAGCGGATCCGAGCAACCGCCATTTTCTGGTTGCTTTACGGTCACATACAAGTAACCGTCATTATGAGGTTCATTTCCAGTTGTTTTACCGTAAAACAACTGTAATATAACCGACAAAGCGACCGTTATTTTGGAACAAAAAAGAACCCGATTGCAACTACAAAGCGACCAATGTTTTAACCAAAATCAAACTTTAAAGTAACACAAAAGTAACCGACAGTTTGTTAAAAGTTGTTTTTCGGTTATGTGAAAGTTCTTCATATAACCGAATAGTAACCCGAAACGGAACATTGAGTTCATTACGGGTCACTTTATGGTTACCCGCCGGTCACTAGGTTCCTTCTGGGTTATTCTGGAGTAATTTTTTGTTCCATAACGACCAGTCACTCTTCGGTTATTTTGCGGTTCTTCAGATCCGCTAGGGTATTCTCGGCGGTGTAATAAATTCTTCGGTGTGGATTGATTTCACGAGTTGAATCGAATCATTATTATTATATTTTTGGAAACCGATTGACTCGTATCTCGCTACGATCGTCGGCGTCGTGTGTCTGAATTTAATTTGAGATTAATTAAATTGTTTAACGGTAACGAAACGGCTTGAAATTTGAAACGAATTGGTATTGAACAAATTAAAATCAAAATGTCCTTGGTTAGATCACCGCCGACTAGACCACCGAATCGAAACCAAATTAGAGGACAAATTGGTAATTCGGCCAATTCCGGTGGAGTTCGGCCGATACAGATGGAAAATTCGGACCGCGCTCACGGGAGCGGGGAGAGTCAGGCGACGCAAGAACAATTCAATCACTCTCTGGGTAGTAATAACGGGATGAACGATCAATTGAATTTATCGGGTACGAGTCGAAACTCTCTCCCACCGCAGGGAAGGGGAAGGGGCCGAACATCGATAACCCCGCTTCCGCAAGTAGGCGCACGCGAAGAGGCGCGAATAACTACGCTCGAAAATTGCATAAGAACGTTAATCGGAAAATTTGAAACGTTAGAAACTAATCAGAGGGAATTCCTGAATCAAATCGTCGGTAGTCAGCCACAAACAAACGTTCAAGTCGAAGCTAACCGGACCGAGCAACAATCCGAAGGGGGAGAGGCAAGCGCGCCTCCCGTACGAAACGACTTAGCAGACGACAACGTTGACTACACAGCTGACGACGAATCGGACGAACGACGTGACGGACGTATACGCAACCACCGTTTTCGGGATCGAAATTTGCGAGATCGAAGCGCGTTCACAGTTTTCCGAAACACAGAGAATAACGCGATGAACGTTAATAATAACCAGGGTTCGATCGAAAGGGAGTTGCGTCACCTTCATTTTCGAACTAATAATACGAACCAATTCCGGCCCGCGATTAACGAACCGCGCACTCGCCTGTTCGGAATAAACATTTCTCGGCCGACGGAAAACGGCCAATTCAAGGAAGAAGAAATTTTGGTAACCAAAGAAGCGTACGATAGTATCATACAACGTGCGAATAATATATCTCGAGACTTCGTTGCCACAGACCACCGCGATGGCTACGTGAATCAAGGGTATCGTGGAAACGTAAACACGCGCCGTAGTCTAAGCCATGCGTCAACACTCTCACTCGATTCGAGAAATTTTCAAGGTGTACCGTTGGATCATGAGACGCGAAGGAGCGGAACGTTGTCGTGGAGAACTAGCGACTCCAGTGACGACGAAGATTCTTTGCGACTAATAACTGACGTGAATAATTTACGAACACGAAGACGCACAAACGAGACGAACGATGCGAACAGAAGACCATACGGTTCACCCACGGAAAATAATCACCGGGAGAATTCGGGCATGATACAGATAGGAAAGATCGTATCCTCATGGAGAATCGGTTTTCCAAAGACAGAGAAGGACCCTGAACAGTTTCTGCTGATACTCAAGGATCAGTTCAAGCGGAATAAGTAAAGACCTTTTCGTACCATGCCTTTCTCGAATTTTTGAGGGGTCATATCGATCGTGGTATCTCGTCAATAAAAGATCATGGTCAACTTGGAAACAATTTGCACGCGCGTTCCGTTATGAATGGGGAGTTCAGAAGGACGATGCCGATCTCCTCCTCGAAGTACGCGACTTGCAACTTGATCGTAATGAAACTTTGGCGGAATTTGCTTGTCGAGCACGAGTAATATTCGAACGTATGCAATATCCACCGGGTTTCAGAGAACAATTGAGGCAAATATTAGTTAAATTCAACCCGCGGCTTACGTTCGAAATTTTGAATTTGTCACTCAGAAACTATACCGAGTTCCTGCACTACGTAATCGAAAGAAGCTACCTTTACCAGCGTTCCAATACGCCACAGAAATCTCGTTCTAAAATATCGAAAACCGATCTGAATCACGTACAGGCACATACTGACCCTTCCGACTTTAGTGACGAAGACGAGGATATAGAACTGACTGACTGCAACGATGATAATGAACCAACACCAGCTCTTCAAGCCTTACAGTCCCAGCAATCGAAAAGTAGCTCAAAGACGGACAATTCCAAAACACTGACGAGACAGGGATTAGAAAAGAACCTTGAACGTTTCGGAAAACCGAGTGGGCAAAACGATTCTGCTAGCCACGGAAATCAGATCGAACCAAGCGAGAAAGGGACGGGTAAGCCTCCCTTGGATAAAAGTAAATTCTTTTGTTATAACTGCGGTCGAAGCGGTCACACCGTGCGCTTCTGCAAGGCAGAACCACAATTCGTATGCTGCATATGTCGCGAGATTGGTCATTCGAATAAAAACTGTCCAACCCGTCAGGGAAACTCGAAAAGCCCTCAGTAACTTCGCCTCCAGTTACCGATCAAAAGGGCTCGTCAGAGGATAAATCGGAATTAAAAGCAACCCCGATCGATCAAGTAAAAGATTTAGAAAAAGAACCAATCGGCCTTGAACTAAACGCGACCGAATGCCAAACCGATCAATCAATTGATTTAAAAATCGTAAATGAAGCGTCGGAAGAATCGGAGGTATCGGATACCGAAATTGACGAACTTGTTCGTACAGAATTACTAGAGAAATCTCACGAACTATCAAGTTTGCTAATCATTAATGACGAAGTCGATAATACGATCGGGAGAAATCATGAGCGCGTTTACCCCTCGGGATCAGTTGAAACATGGAGACCCTCGAAATTGCCTTCGCACGTCATACACTGCATTGCGAATCGCAAAATTTATGGTGATGTTAATGGCACAAAGGACCCGCAAAAGGGCCAACTTACGACCAGACCTCCCCAACAACCGTGGGCACAGTTATCGATCGACATGGTAGTTTCACAAACACGAACGAAAAAGGGAAATTCAAACGTTATTGTAGTTCAAGATCTGTACACTAAATACATAGAATTATTCCCCGTACGGAAAAGAACGGGTACGATAGTCGTGAAAATTTTAGATACCTTATTCGATCGATGGGGAACACCCAAATCAATTATCACCGATAATGGCAAAGAATTTATTAATAGCCAAGTCAAAGCGTTCTTAATAGCTAGAGGCGTCGAACACATTACCACGCCGTTAGGACATCCACAAGCTAATCCTGTGGAACGAACAAATAGAACCATAAAACCCATGATCGCCGCGTTCTTGACTGGTAACCACCGCGAATGGGATGAAAATTTGCCAAAAATACAATTCGCGTACAATACCGTTCCCCATGCTGGAAGTAGAGTTTCGCCGTTCTTTTTAAATCACGGACGGGAAGCAAAAGTCAGACACGTGACGAGCGACGTGGCGGGCGAGCGAGAGATCGGGGATGATACGATCGATAATTGGATAAAAAGGATTAGCAAGATCGATGAACTTAGCCATACGATCGAACAAAACTTAAAAAAATATTCCAATCGGTGTCTTAAAAAAGCCAATAGCACATTACCGACAACCGTGAAAATCAAAGTAGGCACCGAGGTTTACTACCCTAACAAAAAACTGAGTAATAGGGCTGAGGGTTACGCTTCGAAGCTAGCACATCGTTTTATTGGTCCAGCTATTGTAAATAAAATTGTCGGACCTATGGTCGTGGAATTAGCGGACAAATCTGGTTAAAAAGTAGGGAAGTACTATGTGACTGATCTAAAAATTCCGCGGCGTAGCTTACGTAAAGTAAACGAGGATTGAACCTTTTTAGATCGATCAAAACTCCAGAAGAAGAACTCAACAAACAATCAACTGGACCTACGTGACAACATGGACACTACAACCGACTCAATTTCATCGAACGGGGATACGAGCGAACGGCTGAAGAAGCTTCAGGAACTGATGCGACAAACAGAACAAGAGATCGAAACGATCATGGGCAGCCTGAAGATCGAGGACAACGCGTCTACACCTCCGACAGACGAGACAGACTATTCTCTGGCAGAACTCTTCCCGACCGGTCAAACTACCCCGAACCAGTCATTCCACGGACATGACGATGATACGGTCAATGATACGATCGATGTTTTGTCGATTGCCCCCACGGGGGAAGCAACACGGCTGCTGAGGGAATTACGATCTCTGCCTCCGCCAACTCTGAAGTTGACAAAACCGACCAGGATAACTCCCGCTCAAATCCATGAGGAAAATTTGCGCCGTCGACGTGTCACAACCGATCAACATCCAGAGGAGAAGCCAAACCGCTCAAAAGTACCGATCGCACCATCGGTCACGACGCAACCACTGCCGCTCGAAACTGCACCGTCATTCGATGCCATATTGAAGGAGCTGAAGGTTCCGGAACTGACCGGTCATAGCGAGACGAAGCAAGACACGATCTACTTCGCAGACGGAAGAGTTTTCAGTCAAGCTCTCTTAAAAAACTTGATCCAAAAGAGAGCCGAAACATTGGTCAAAAAACTCGAAGCAACCAAGATCGATCGTGGTACGCAGACGTACGTCACTTCCGCTCGCAAACAATACGGATCTGGCTGCGTCAATTGTAAGTCAAGGGAGCACCATTTCCGCGACTGTAAGCTCCCGTACCGCCCAGGATTTTGCCGAGTATGTGGTGCCGAAGGATTCGACACCAGCGATTGCATCTTCCCTCACGGCATCGAACATGAGATGGCTCTTGAACGCTGCACTGGATGCTCAGGAGACGTGAGCTTATACTGCCCCGAATGCCCCGAATGCAACATTCGTTGGCAAGGGCTGGTCGACTGGCTTCGGTTAAATTATGTGACCTGGCCTTCTTGGCTAGTTCCTAACGATCACCGCTACTTGATCAACGAGAGCGAAGGGATATTGAAGAGGAAAATAAAGGCAAACTTCAGCGACCCGCAAGATTATGCCAATCGTGCCCGGCAATATCTCGTAAGGGAGAATGTCTTGGCCGACGAACCAGAACCGTCAACCTCTCGTGGTTATATACCACGAACGCTTTCCGAAGAGAAACGGAAGATTGCCGTTCAAGCACTCTGCACCCCGTTCGCAAAAAAGGCACTGGACGAAGTAATGAAGGAGCGCCCCGAGCTACACGACGGCGAGGAGATCACGGTCATCATACCGACAAAATATAAAAAATAACCGATCGTAATAACCGGATCGCTCAACCTAAAATTTCTTTACGTTCCATTTCTATTTTGTTTTGAGTTATTTTATGTTAAAACTGAACGATCGAAAGTCATGTGATGAGCAAATTGCATATTCCAGATGACAATTCGTATTTTCTTTATCGTCGTTCCATTTTGTGTTATAAGGTTGAAGCGATAGATGCGAAAACTCTTAATTATTACGATCTTTTCTTCCCTATAGTATAACTTGTGTGTAACCATTTAATAATAAAATTAAAAATCAAACTTAACCAGACTAGTTCGTTTATTGGGTCGACACAGGTTTCCGGGAGCGTTTGCTATCATTAAATATGTCTAACATGTTTCCATAGATTTCAACTGGCAAATTGCTTGGTCTACTCTGAATTGAATTGTTATATAACAGATTGATTGTTACAGGATACCCTCACCGCAAGCAGCGAGTGACGTTGCAGTTTGAAGGGGGAGATTGTAACAGGACAGTAAATAATAAATATAACGCTGCAACGTCACGCGCAGCATAGATCGAAAAATAATTCCTATAATGAGAAGTTCGATCGTAGACTAGGAGAAAAGGGCGAAAGTTATCGACCGAGTACTGTAAGTGCGCATAATCGATGACGAACAAGGGGAGCTGCGATCGAATTTCGAACGAGAAGGACGGGCGCGTAAGAAGTGACACTCGACTCTCGGACCTCGTGGTATAAACAGGTTCTGTAGAAGAAAGAAACGTTTTAATCGTAAAGAAATTGGCGAGTTGTGTCCGAGGATCGATCCGTCCTTCATTTAGTAACAGTCTTGTTCAAAATCATTGTTGGAATTGTTCGAATCTTGTGTGGGAGCTGTACAACAAATGTAAAAGTAAGTACCAAGGAAATTGCCATTAAGTAAACTAACGTTTTCCTGGAAATTGTGTCGACTTTCATTATTGGGTTAACCCTGTACCCTCCCTGGGGTTTAGTCGAGCGAAAGATTTTCTTTGCGAATAATTAAATTGTCGTCTAGTGGACGACTGGCGCCCAACTTATTTTGTCGAAATTAATTAAATTTTGAGCCCTAACGGTCATGACCCAGGCTGCGTTAGGTGTAAAGGAATCGAATAAAATTCATTCGTCGAGATTAATTATGTTAAAGAAAGATTCCTGTCTCAATCTTAATAATATCCTAATTATTTTTAATCCAACCGACTGCGAGAAACAAATGATTTCGATTAGCAATATGCTAAATTAGAATGCTTGAAATAGTTATAATATATGCTTATACAATAAATAGTTTTAAATTTTCTTGTTTATGTGGTTTTATTACATGTTATGTAGAATTTTGTTTATTTTTATTTTAACAGGGCTTCCAGGATTTCAAGTACCTCCGTGAAGTTAGCCGACGATTTTAATGAATCTGGAATTGGTGGTCATTGGTGGCCTAATTAGAGCATTTGGTGGTGAACCGTTTATTTTTAATTAATTAATCAAAATTGGCCGGTGAAGTTAGCCGATTTTTTTTTTTCACGAATTTAATTTTTTTGATGCCCAATCGATGTATAATCGTTTGGTGGTCAAGAATATCATAATTAGAACATTTGGTGGTCACTAGTTCTCGAGAAAAATTAAAAAAACTAATTTCCATTCGACAGAACCGGAAGCAAGGATATGGACAAATGTTTGTGGCCGGTAAAACACATAATTCTAGACCGATTTTGCTTTGGGAGGTCTTAATCGATGCAGAAACGTTCCCTGATCATTGGTAGCCTTATCTTAACATTTGGTGGTCATTAATTAGCATGTTAGATGTCCTCAAACGTACCCGAGCATTACAACCAGCATCGAACGCTGTGATTGGCTGACCGATGGGTACCACGGTAATACGAACGGTATATGTTTCATAAAATGCATAATTCTTAACGGACAACGCTCCACAGGGTCGTTATCAAAGCAGGACGGTTTGATAACTATTGTTAGTCATTAATTAGATTATGAGATATTCTTAATGTTATTTCTGCGTTACGACGAGTAACGACGAGTAGTTGAACTTTGGGATCGGTCGATGTATACGCACGCAGGTCTATTGACATATATTCTCTTGGATAAAACTCACATTTCTAAACCGATTTCGTTCAACGAGGTCTTAATCGAAGCGTCAATGACTGCAGATCATTGGTAGTCTAATTACAACATTTGGTGCTCATTCATTACTCTACGACGAACAAAGAACGCTGGTATTGACCGAGATATATGCTCATACGTCCATTGACTTACGTGTTTTTTAAAATAAAACTCATATTTCTTAACCGATTTCGTTCAACGAGGTCGTAATCGAAGCGACAATGTCTGCAGATCATTGGTAGTTCAATTACAACATTTGGTGGTCATTCATTAGGCTACGATGAACATCAAACGCTGAGATTGACCGAGATATATGCTCACACTTCCATTGACTTACGTGTTTTTGAATAAAGCTCGTATTTCTAAACCGATTTCGTTCAACGAGGTCTTAATTTAACCGCCAATGTCCGCAGATTATTGGTAGCCTAATTACAACATTTGGTGGTGGGCCGTTTTTTTTAAAATTAATTAATCAAAATTAGTAGGTGAAGATGGCCACTTTTTTTTCATGAATTTGATTTTTTTATATGTCCAATCGATGTATAATCGTTTGGTGGTCAAGAATATCATAATTAAAACATTTGGTGGTCGCTAGTTATCGAGGAAAATGTGAAGAATTAATTTCCATTCGACAGGCCCGGAAGCAAGGATATGGACAAATGTTTTTATGGCTGATAAAACACATAATTCTAAACCGATTTTGCTTTGGGAGGTCTTAATCGATGCAGAAACGTTCCCTGATCATTGGTAGCCTTATCTTAACATTTGGTGGTCATTAATTAGCGTCTCAGCTGTCCCTAATCGTATACTCATCCATTACGATCAGGGACAGAATCTGGGATTGGCTGAGAATGGATACAGCGGTATTAACGCACATGAAACGGACCATTTTAGACCGATTTTAAGCCACGAAGTCTTAATCAACGTAGAAACATCCAATAATCATTGGTGGAGTGATCAGAGCATTTGGTGGTAATTATTTAATGTAAACGATTGCGTAAATCATATTCGCACATTCACATTAGCAACGAAAGCTCGGATTGGCACGTTTTAATTATGATATTCTTGACCACCAAACGATTATACATCGATTGGACATATAAAAAAATCAAATTCATGAAAAAAAGTGGCCATCTTCACCTACTAATTTTGATTAATTAATTTAAAAAAAAACGGCCCACCACCAAATGTAATTAGGCTACCAATAATCTGCGGTCATTGGCGGTTAAATTAAGGAGGTAGTCTCGTGGCTCGAGTTATTAGATAGAGTTGCGAATTTAAAATATGTAATAGATTGAGAGCTCAACTTTGCGATGGTTGAATACTAGGACCGGTTACCGAAATTATTTGCATGAAATCCAATGCCAAAATCCAAGAATTTAACACAGGCTCTTATGGGTCGCGCGTTTATTGAGCACTTCATACCATTTTTTTCATATTTGGCGATTAGATAGCGTCAATAATGTAGTTTCCACTTGTGCATTATACTTTGAAGTTTCCAACGAGATGATAAAAAGTGTTGGTCACCGAACTTTTCACTGAGAATTATTCAGTTAAATACGAAGAATCAAGGCAGACCGAAGAAAAATTCTCCCGCTCACAGACCTCCGTGACGCTTGGCAACGTCGCACAGCTGCTTATAGGGAATGACAGAATGTGTGAGTGAGACCGAGGAATATATCTTAAATATATTCGTTTCATAACGTCAATTATAAATAATGGATTGTCAATGTTTTTCTGGCAAAGTTCAGGAATGCGGGACATCCATTTCAAATTGTACTTGGTGTGGTGAGATGAATGTCGTTTTAGGTTATATTTCGAGAAATATTACAGGTACTGTATACTCGACTCTATTAAAATTCTCGCAAGTATCCTATTGCGATACACAGATGATCGGAGTAGCAATCAGTTATTTAACTCTGCAAAAAAATTTAAAAACAAAGTACCAGTTTGTGCAAAAACAAACATTTCTGGGAAAAACTAATTTTTTCAGTTTGTTTTCATCGTGCTCGGGAAGGGGGTTATAAATAACTATTACACCGAGGAATTACAGATTATTGCTCAGATTTATTTTTTCCAATTGCTCCACGACCAAACCGGATAATCTTCTTCTTCCGCGTCCAATTTTCTTTTCTTCGCATCCAATACATTATTACGCCACTTCTTCCTTTTGAGCGAAACAAATCTTCCGGCATTTATACCATGATCAGCACGAACGCTGTGTTGATTCATTTTGTAGCCGGTAAATTTTGAGGGTTATGAAGATCGCGCGTAAACAGAAAATGCGGTGTTGCCACGTCGTGCACTCTCTCCCTCCTCGTTCCCAAACAGCTGTTCCGGTTCCGTCGAAACGGAAGCAAATCAGCAACCATTTAACATAATTCTCAAATTAATTATAGTACGTGTATACTCTGTAATTGTGTGAGTGTATGACTAAATTCGTGAATTATTTTTGCAATGTTCGAATTATTTTTATTTAGTCGTTTTTGTCTACATATTTTTAAACCGTAATTTGACTTCGATGCCACGAGACTACCTCCTTAAGACCTCGTTGAACGAAATCGGTTTAGAAATACGAGCTTTATTCAAAAACACGTAAGTCAATGGAAGTGTGAGCATATATCTCGGTCAATCCCAGCGTTCTTTGTTCGTCATAGCGTAATGAATGACCACCAAATGTTGTAATTAGACTACCAATGATCTGCAGACATTGACGCTTCGATTAAGATCTCGTTGAACGAAATCGGTTTAGAAATGTTAAGGCTACCGTTTAAACAAAAGAACTTTGCTTTCGTATAATCATAAAATTGCCTGCCCGTGGTATATATTGCGCTCTACTGCCACGGACATATTTCTAAGTAGATATCACTTTCATCGGATATGCATCCGATGCGTTGCATTGTTGGTGGTGTCGCGTTCGACCGCCTCATCGACTCGTGATAAGACCTCTCCCTGCACCTTGCAGTGAGACGCGTCGCTAAGCTGACAATGATCGTCAGAAGTCGTCTTGATGCGATCGAGTGCAGAGGCCTACCTTGCTATAACTAGGTGCTGTGCTTATCATTGAACATTAATGACGGAATAATAAAGACCCTAGTTTTAACGTGACAACAGTGCACAAAATATCAATCTAGAAACTATTATTTGTATCCGATCTGAAACAAAGTGAATAAAATCTGTGTTCGCTCAAGAATCGTGATCCTTCTCCTTCGCGTAAAGCCCGAAGACAAGTTATCTATTCCAGGAAGCTTTGATTCTTCGCCTGCTTCGCGTCGTATTCATCAAGGTTCGTTACTCGTTCTCCGATATGATCGCCTGTTCGCCGTAACAGAAGTCCAAGGAAACAAGACCTTTGATCAACATTTTGATAAGTATTCTCATACGCACTGTGTTCTACTCGCTTCTCATATCGATCTTAAACCTGATACTCGAAGGAAGATTGCTGCGTCCATAAAAACACCGTTGGGCTACGGACCTGTGATTACGCGTATTACCATCCGATGACGTAATACAGCCTTGGAAGGGCTTTACCAAAAACTTAACCTGGCGATTCGAAAACCTTAGGTTCTTTATTGTGACGTGTCACCTTGTGAGGTGTATTTTGTGCAAGGACAGAGTTAATAACGAACGCTAGTTGGATTCGAGTCATTTTTGAGCCATATGCGGAACAGAAATGTGAGTTTTAACCAAGAGAATATATGTCAATAGACCTGCGTGCGTATACATCGACCGATCCCAAAGTTCAACTACTCGTCGTTACTCGTCGTAACGCAGAAATAACATTAAGAATATCTCATAATCTAATTAATGACTAACAATAGTTATCAAACCGTCCTGCTTTGATAACGACCCTGTGGAGCGTTGTCGGTCAAGAATTATGCGTTTTATGAAACATATATCGTTCGTATTACCGCGGTACCCATCTGTCAGCCAATCACAGCGTTCGATACTGGTTGTAATGCTCGGGTACGTTTGAGGACATCTAATATGCTAATTAATGACCACCAAATGTTAAGATAAGGCTACCAATGATCAGGGAACGTTTCTGCATCGATTAAGACCTCCCAAAGCAAAATCGGTCTAGAATTATGTGTTTTACCGGTCATAAACATTTGTCCATATCCTTGCTTCCGGTTCTGTCGAATGGAAATTAATTCTGTACATTTTCCTCGATAACTAGCGACCACCAAATGTTCTAATTAAGATATTCTTGACCACCAAACGATTATACATCGATTGGACATATAAAAAAATCAAATTCGTGAAAAAAAAAAAAAAATTGGCCATCTTCACCTACTAATTTTGATTAATTAATTTAAAAAAAAACGGCCCACCACCAAATGTTGTAATTAGGCTACCAATAATCTGCGGACATTGGCGGTTAAATTAAGACCTCGTTGAACGAAATCGGTTAAGAAATATAATTAATGACCACCAAATGTTAAGATAAGGCTACCAATGATCAGGGAACGTTTCTGCATCGATTAAGAGCTCCCAAAGCAAAATCGGTCTAGAATTATGTGTTTTACCGGCCATAAACATTTGTCCATATCCTTGCTTCCGGTTCTGTCGAATGGAAATTAGTTTTTTAAATTTTTCTCGAGAACTAGTGACCACCAAATGTTCTAATTATGATATTCTTGACCACCAAACGATTATACATCGATTGGGCATCAAAAAAATTAAATTCGTGAAAAAAAAAAAAAATCGGCTAACTTCACCGGCCAATTTTGATTAATCAATTAAAAATAAACGGTTCACCACCAAATGCTCTAATTAGGCCACCAATGACTACCAATCGACCACCAATCGATTCCGATAATTTAGAATCAGATTCATTAAAATCGTCGACTAACTTCACGGAGGTCGTAATATACATATGTATATAGCGCTAAATAGCAGCCATCTTCGGCAAATAGCCTCAAACTCAGTTGCATGGAGACTAGCGGTAAGGAGTACGAACGCAATGCTGAAAAAACGTTCGCAAAACTGTGTAAAATTTTAGGGGTTTGAGCACCACTGAATGTCAACGCGGACCGAGATGAAGTTAGCGCGAGCTCATTTCATTGGTTCCAGCCAACTTTGCGCTCACTTCACTTCGGTCCGCGCCGAAATAATTTTCCACGATTCGGCGAACAGTTGAGAACCGCATTTCCCATAGTTGTTCGACTCCTTACCTCTAGTCTCCATGCTCAGTTGATTCCACCAAACGTGTGTACCAACTATACTACAGCCGCATCCATCTATCCACCCAATCCACATCAACCATACAATCCCTAAGGTAAAATACTTATCGCACATGATAGCGAAGAAAAAAAAATGGAGGGGGTAGTGAAAAATTTCGTAGCCTCTTAGAAATTTCTCTCTGCAAATACCCAAAGTATCAGTTATAAAACAGATAAACCACCACCGAGATTAGGTGATAATACATAGTTGGCGAACTTTTGATCATTGTTGTGGGCGATGAGGTACACTGGCTGTGACGCAATGAGTCCGAGAGAGACAGCGCCATTGGCAACCCCAACAGAGCGAGAGAGATAAAACTACCGAAACGTGTAATCACATCGTTTTGAACCGAGACGAATCGAACATATATCTGACAACTGTCGATCGTTGCGCACGCGAAAATCGACGTCGTCGTCGTCGTCTGCCTATGACTGATTTTCCCCGACACATCGAAATTATTTCCGAGTGTCAACACGATGAGGTAAATAGCAGTGCTTCAGTCTCTATACGTTGTTATTTTACGGTACATCGAGAGAACATACATATATAGTTATGTGCGACTTTACGTGTACAGTTCGAAGCATATAACCATCGCATATGCACTTCGCAGCTGCACTACATTCAGGTGTGTGTGTGTGTGTGTGTTACATATATATTGTCTAGGATCGAGTATAGGTTTCTATAAGTAGTATATTGTATCAATGCACCAAGCAACTACTCGTATGAGCTATTCGTCCGTGAAACGCGATGATAATTTTTCGTTTACAAAGCTCCTCGAGGACAATTTGTTTCTCGTTTCTTGTTGATGACTCTCGCTGGATTCGCTCGGTGAACAGCGTAGCAGCGAGACAAACATTCGTCAGCTGTGTCTGTTGACATCGCTTTCCATATATCTTAACAATGTGAAGAACGTTTTTTTAATTTTCAATCGCGATTTTAACTGTATTTGATATGTATTTGATTGATATTTTTTTTATGTTGTTATACGTCAAGTGATAACAACAACGATCGAGTGCTCGTGAGTGGTTTTAATTGAATTTATTTACAGCCCATTTTAAATGCGCTCATTGCATTTTGCTATTTTATTGACTTTATTTGTAGTCTGTGAAATGCACTTATTTTAAAAATGTATTAACTTTATTTGCTGGCTATTTTAAATCAGAATTGAGAAAAAAATAATTAATAAAGTGTAGTACATTTATATGTGGTCATTTTTAAATAAATTTCACAAAGTTAGCGTCTGTTCGGGCTTAACTTGGATTTGTGGACTAATGTTTTTCGCAACCTGCACCTTCTTAACATTATTCAGGAAAAAGTAAATTTTTATTAAGATTAATTATTGGAACAGACAGAGGTAGAGTGACTTTTGCAAAATAAATGTTTGTTTTTTTTTTTTTCTAAATTTGAATAGAGTAAACTGAATTTTTGGTGCACCATGTTTACACAATTTGAATTCGGTTGTTGACTCAAATTGAATACCTTTTATTTGCAGATACCCATTTCTACAGTCTGCAATATCCTAAAGTTATCCAGTGAACGGGTCAATCTATGATAAGATGAAATAAAATCAAACAGAAAAACGAGTAACCATTATTGATACCAAAATTCCACTGATTTTGCTAAACAAGTCAATGTGATTAAATAATTTTCAAAACACTGAGTAACGTATGATGATCCTTTCATTCTTATGATAATGATCTTTTCATACTTTTCTATTGTCTATCATATAATAACAAAAGCTTTAATAACATATATGTTAATTTTTTTTTTTTTAACTGTATGTACGAATAGTGTATTATTTATTCCAATAAACACTGAGGAAAAATAACTAAATAGATGTATCGTGGAACATTAGTCAGTGATAAAATTTATTACATGTTAATCTTTCAAATTCATTTTTTTAAATCTATGTAAACAGTTGCACCCATCAATTGCAGCCCATGGAGAAACGAAAATCCATTATTCAGTAAAATTTTAATAAATAATTTATTTACAAATTCATATTCATGGTTTTGTCACAAAAGCCTCAAATAAATATATTCCTTTACTCAAAACATAATGCTATCCCTAACTAACAAAATAAGATATTAGAAGCTCCAATGTCTATACAAAATTGCAAGCCAGAAAAAACATGAAAGCTGGCAGTCTTAATTATATGCAGGTCCTGAAACAACAATGATAACACACATCACATGGCATTACTCCAAATGATCTGTATTGTTCATTTTGTAGTTCTCTATAAAAAAAAAACCTACGACTTGATATTTATACCATTTTTTAATGTGACAGTAAATTTAGGATTCTGTCTGATATCGAGGACAAAAGAAAATTCTCGCATTTAAAGCTGAAAAAATCAGTAACAAAAAAAATCTTGCATATCTCTATATATATATGTGATGTTTGTCAACTTGATTTTGAAATATGATACTTCATATGTTGTAATATATATATATATATATATATATATATATATATATATATATATATTAGGGTGTTTCAAAAAAAGACGAATTTTTTTTTCTTTTGGTGTCCAAAAATTGATAGTATACCTAAAAACAAAAATTTTGGCGCCCATGTGAGCTCTTAATATCAATAGTAAGATTCGCCTGTATCCATTTCTTTATTTTCCATTTAAATAACACGGGAAAATTTTTTTTTAATTTTTTAATTTTTATTACTTTGGAACGGTTCATCGTAACAACAATCTGAAAAATGATATTTGTAGGAAATTTTACGCTCTACAAAAAATGTTTGAAGACCAAAGTTCCTCAGATTAACGGCTTCAAAGATATCCGCGGTCAAAGATAACACTAATAAAAAATTTCAAATATTTTCCAATAAAAATACAAAAAAATATCATATGCCATATTTTTATTATTTTACAGTCAGTATCAATGAACAAAGACAATGACAAGAAGATATAGTAAAGCGTTGAGAGCAAAGCAACTAAATGAAGTTAGTACCGAACAACCAGGCTTACCAACACAGAGCTTATTAGCTACAACACTCAAATTAAATGAGTATAATACTCTGTACCGACAGAGCTAAATAAAGCTCTGTTGATATTATTCATATAAAAAACATTTGATCAAGTTTTATAGTAGATTTAATTGATTTATTTATTTACAGAATTTTCATATTATTTTGAATAATATGCAATGATGAGTGTTTGGTGAGTTTGTGTAATAAGGAACTTTACATTTTCCTCTTACAAAAATTTATAAATTTTATAAAATATAAAATAAATTTGTTATAAGAAAGACCAAAAAATCATTTATGTGACATTTTTAACGTTTATATTTATATATTAGTGCATTTCGTGAGTTAAGTATTGAATTAATTAGTAAAAAAAAAGTTTACAGTCTCAGGTTAACGGAATTAAAGTAATTTTACATAAAAAATAATAAAAATATGGCATATGATATTTTTTTGTATTTTTATTGGAAAATATTTGAAATTTTTTATTAGTGTTATCTTTGACCGCGGATATCTTTGAAGCCGTTAATCTGAGGAACTTTGGTCTTCAGACATTTTTTGTAGAGCGTAAAATTTCCTACAAATATCATTTTTCAGATTGTTGTTACGATGAACCGTTCCAAAGTAATAAAAATTAAAAAATTAAAAAAAAATTTTCCCGTGTTATTTAAATGGAAAATAAAGAAATGGATACAGGCGAATCTTACTATTGATATTAAGAGCTCACATGGGCGCCAAAATTTTTGTTTTTAGGTATACTATCAATTTTTGGACACCAAAAGAAAAAAAAAAAAATTCGTCTTTTTTTGAAACACCCTAATATATATATATATATATTACAACATATGAAGTATCATATATATATATATATATATATTACAACATATGAAGTATCATATTTCAAAATCAAGTTGACAAACATCACATATATATATAGAGATATGCAAGATTTTTTTTGTTACTGATTTTTTCAGCTTTAAATGCGAGAATTTTCTTTTGTCCTCGATATCAGACAGAATCCTAAATTTACTGTCACATTAAAAAATGGTATAAATATCAAGTCGTAGGTTTTTTTTTTTATAGAGAACTACAAAATGAACAATACAGATCATTTGGAGTAATGCCATGTGATGTGTGTTATCATTGTTGTTTCAGGACCTGCATATAATTAAGACTGCCAGCTTTCATGTTTTTTCTGGCTTGCAATTTTGTATAGACATATATATATATATATGTTGAACAACATGTACTCGACTTGCTGAAAGCTGAAAAAATCAGTAACAAAAAAAATCTTGCATATCTCTATATATATATGTGATGTTTGTCAACTTGATTTTGAAATATGATACTTCATATGTATATATATATATATATATATATATATATATATATATATATATATATATTACAACAAAAAAAAAAAATTTATCAGCACAAAAAGTTGTCAAACAAACTAAAAATATATATGTATATATATATATATATATATATGTATATATATATATATGTTGAACAACATGTACTCGACTTGCTGCAGATATTTTTAGTTTGTTTGACAACTTTTTGTGCTGATAAATTTTTTTATGATTCAAGTTTTTGACACATTTTTTTTTTTGTCAGCGTATTGATACCCCTCATGTAAATGTACTTGTCTCAATTTTTTTTTACTCATTGTGTTTTTTGGGGGGATTAACTTTATTTGCAGGCAATTTTAAATGCACTGACTGCAGTTTTATTATTTTATATTGGCTTTATTTGTAGTTGGTGGAATGCACTTATTTTTCAAATATATTAACTTTATTTGCAGGCAGTAAAATTGACTCACTGTATTTTGGTATTATGCTTGTGTGAAAAAAAATTTTTCTTTAATTTTTATTTTTATTCTGATTTTTATGTCAGGCTACACAAAATCATCTAAAACATAGAGATAAGGGGTTTAGAAAAAATAAATACAAATTGCTTTCTTCGTAAAAATGTACAAAAACAATGTATAGATTTCATGAGAATGAGTTTTTTTTTTTTTTTTTTTTTTTTCTCAAGTATATGGGCCACTCCAGGTGAATTTTTCATGCCCTGACCCTGAACCCAACTAATAATTGTCAATTTTTTATCAAAAAGTATTTTGAAACAGAAGAGACACATAAATTTTTGTTTTTTTTGCTATTACACCCAATATTTTCAACAGACAAATTTTTGTACAAGTTTGAATTCTTCGGTATTGATTTTTTTTTATCTTTGATATCTTGGAAATGAACAGTCCTATCGCAAAATGTCTATTGATGATGAAATTCGTTCAGTTTGCAAAGGGCTACACAATGTATATAAGAAAATTTTTTTTTTTTTTTTTTTTTTTTTTTTTTATGTTGCATTTCCCCCCGTCTGCAGGCCTATTACAGGGTCGGCTCGGATCAGTAGCCAGTTCCCCCTGGGGTTCCGGTCAGGATCAGTAACCAGGCCCCCATGCGGCCGCATCTGACTTCCCCCTCTATATCGCATTTGCCATAGCATTTCTGCTATGGGCATAGGGAAACTGCGGAAAACCTATGCCGATATAGCCGGTCTCGAGTTCGCCTCCCGGCACCGGAGCTACGTCACGTTTCGTCGAGAACGTAAACACGGACTACAGCTGTATACATGTGACCTCCACAGGTATAAATACCTGTGTGGGTCTCATGTATACATCCGGAGCTTCATCGCGCCCGTATTTATATTTTCGACGAAAATCGACGGCAGCGGGAATCGAACCCGCGACCTACCGATGCTCTGGACTAAAGGCCAGTACCCTGACCACTAGACCATCGCACCGGTTTATGTATGTAAGAAAATGTTAATGTAGTTTTTCAAAAATGTTGTTATATGACGTTAAACATCAAAGTATCGTTTTTAAAAAAAGCGCCACTTTTTATAATTGCTTCCTCATAGAGGAAGCTTTGTTTTCGTGAAAATTTTTTTTTTCGAGATTTTCATGTCAGTATGCTTAGAATCACCTAAAAATTCGAGAAAAGTGGTCTAGAAAATATGTCTGTATGTGTGTATGTGTGTGTGTGTGTGTGTGTGTGTGTGTGTGTGTGTGTGTGTGTGTGTGTGTGTGTGTATGTATCCAGACACTGAAAATTCAATTGCCCATAACTCACGAACGGCACGATGGATCTAGCTAAAATTTTGCACGCAGGTAGAGTATTGACTCCTCTGTTATTGACGTGATTTTTAATTAAATGTATCAATGTAAACAGATTTTATGCAATTTTTAATTTTTTCAAAAAATGTCGTGATCGCTCTAACTTTCGTAAAAGTTCGCCAATTTAGCTAAATAGTTCTTTATAAATGAAGACACGTTAAATGACGTTTGGTATTGAATTTCAGCGAAATCGGTAAAGCGGTTCGGATTTTATAGAATTTTGAATTTTTCGAAAAAAATAGATTTTGATCTAAATTACGTCGAATTTCAACAAATGAACAGAAATTTTGTACAGACGAAAAATAACATTCAGAAATGCCATGTACCAAATTTGGTGATGATCGGTAAAGTCGTTCGGATTTTACACCATTTTTCATTTTAAAAAAAATGTAGATTTTCGCTATAACTTCCGGAAAAGTTGAGAAAGTACGACAAAAATTTGTATCTAATCAAAATTAGATGTAACGGTGTTTGCAGAGGTGATTTATAGCTGTATAAAACACCTCTGCAAAAGAGACACAAGGTATAAAAAAAAAGATGCAAAGTAGAACCTTGCACATTGCTTCCTCATTATTTTTCGCTTTTTACAAAGCTTCCTCTATGAGGAAGCCAAAATTGAATAACATACTGCTTCCTCACAGAGGGAGCTTTGTAAAAAGCGAAAAATAATGAGGAAGCAATGTGCAAGGTTCTACTTTGCATCTTTTTTTGATATACTTACATAAAAATTCTGTGTAAAATAACAGTATTTTTGAGACCCTATTCAGGTTGGCAGGTATTTTTTTCAAAAAGTACTACGTAATTCAAGCTTTATGTTATAATTCAGGATGTTAAAAAAACTTCAATTACATAGAACTTCTGATTCAAAAATCTTCCCATCCTGGATAGGGTTTAAAACATGTCGTGATTTCAAACTGAATTTTTCCGTGAGTACATAAAAATGATAAAAAATGGTGGTTTTTTGAAAAACGTTAGTTTGTTTTTTTATTGTCAGACAACAAAACTTTAGGAAAGCTAAAATAACATTTTTTTATATACATTATAGTCTTCAGAAACTTCAGGAAAACTAAAACAACATTTTTTAAATATACATTATACTCTTTATAAACTGAACAAATTTAAGCTTCAACATTTTTTTATAGGACTGTAAATTTTCAATGCCTCACATGCTCTCTAGCTGCTGCAATTTTTTAGCTAATGAGCTAAATAGTTCTTAAGGAATAAAGTAATGTAAAAGCCCAGTCAGTATTGAATTTCAGCTAAATCTATAAATCTAAAGCTATAAAAAGATTTATAAGGAACGTCAGATTTTTTTAGAATTTTATATTTTCAAAAAATTAATGCAATCTTTGTAATTCAAGTATACTTTGACTAATACAGCCCATATTTTCTAGAAGGATGTATTAATATCCAGTTATATCAGATATTAAATTTGCAAATATCGATAAAGGACTTTAGATTTTATAGCAATTTTAATTTGATGACTTTGTACCACATTTTGTTTTTGATGCATCTGACAAAACAGGCTGAAACTTTAGACATGCACATAATTATGTGCAAGGATGTTTGGTACTGAATTTGGCAAAAAAATTACTGAGGTGTTGAAATTTTATGGAACATTGAATTATTTACACTTATTAAAACAAAAACAAACAGCGCTTTTTATGTTTTTAATAAGATGTTTTAGAATAAGATCCTCGTTGTTGAATGACTAAGATTTGTGTCTCCTAATGTTCTAATGTTAAAATGGAACTTCCCCGCACTATGAATTGTATGTATTCTATATGTGTGCGTAATAAAGATTATTATTATTATAAAACAAAAAACAAAATGGAGGTAACCAAATTTGATCGATATAATTTCTCATAGCTCTAAGAAATGTCCAGAATGACGAAACAATGTGCAGTGCTTGTTTTGCAAACTTTTTTTCTTACTTTCTAAAGACATTATTTGTAGTCAATAAAAAGGACTGCATTTTAGTATTTAAAACAAAAAATTATTGAATATTTGCAGACACACATGATGATTTTGGAACTTATTTTGGAGGGAAAGAGAAAATAAATAAATTAGGGCATTTACAACCATTACAGATCATTGGAAAGTGAATCTGATGAACTCGAAACACAAGATGCAGGAATTGCATACTTGTAGTTCAGGGCATTGATTTTGAAGATCTTTTTTGTTACTATTGAAATTCCTGAATCAGTGCAATCATGGGGTCCATAGCACTGGAGGAGTATGAACTCATGAAGGATTCCAAATACCGAGTGTGAGTGTCATAGTTTCTTTTTTATTAATGTAATTTCTTTAAAAGTCTGTACTACTGTTTTGAAAAGTTTCATGATTTTTTTCTGGTCAAATTATAATTTTTCCCTTTTTAAAATATAAATTTATAGTGACAATATGTAGTGCTAATTGATTATGCTCTGATTAATTGTCTTTAAAAACACAATTTTAGTCTATTCACTGTTGATAGAATACAATGGTTATTTCACTTGATTAAGAATTGCTGACATATGATGAAAAAACTTAATTTATAATTTTTCAACATTTGTGGAGGCATGCTTTATAAGCATCATATACTCCATTTTCTCTGAATAAGGAAAAAATTACCTTATTTTCCTGATTATATTTAAAAAATCAGAAACCAACAAACAATGAAAAAATATCTTTGGAATCACCAATATTTTCAGATTCTTCTTGTTCCATGATTATGGTGAATGTAGTCAAAAGGAATTTACAAATTACATTTTTGTTATCAAGAGCAAAAGAAAAAGAAAAAAACGTTTTTTTTTTCTAAATTATTATTATCAGGAACAAAAATAAAACAAGAATAAAACGTTATTCCTTTCATTTTTTTTTTTTTACAGTTATGTATCGGCTGTGGACAAAGCATTAAAGAATTTTGAGTATACCAGCGAATGGGCAGATCTCATAGCCGCTCTTGGAAAGCTCAACAAAGTTTTGCTGAGTCATTTGAAGTTCCCGGTCATACCAAGAAGAATAAAGATTTCCAAGCGATTGGCACAATGCATGCATCCTGCACTGCCATCCGGAGTTCATTTGAAAGCTTTAGAAACTTACGATGTAATTTTCAAGTGTATGGGAACCAATAGATTGAGCCATGAGCTTTTCATCTACAGCGCTGGTAATTTTCTTATTTAATTAAAAAGTATTTTAAATACTTTTTGTACAAGATAACTATGATTGATTATTATGGAAAACTTAAAAGGTTCACATTTTTGCAATAATTAACAAATAATTAAGATGAATTATTTTTTTGCATTGAATTCTAATATCTGATAGGCTTAATAATCATTTAGTCATGGAAGTATTTAAAATACATGTTCATTGAATTAATGCCCATCTCTAAGTGCAATAAATAATTTGATTAATTGCTTTATTTTTCTTCAGGTCTTTTTCCTCTTCTTGGCCATGCGGCCATGAATGTTCGTCCGACGTTATTAACTGTATACGAAACACATTTTGTGCCACTCGGCGAACGATTGAGGCCGGGATTAAGCGGTTTTCTCAGCGGCGTTTTACCTGGTCTTGAAGAAGGCTCTGATCATTTTGAAAGGTAGAACAGCACATTAATTTTTTTTTTCCTAACCCAGAGAGATTTGAGCTTTAAAAAAAAAGTAAAATAAATGATTATTTTTATAAACATTTTCGATCTTTTCATTTATTTCTTATTATTTTTTCCCCTTTATCTTTCTGCCTTTTTATCAAAGTTAAATTCTATCGCGTACTTATTATGCATAAATTTATTTATAAATGTATATTCTCGTTAACTATTTGTAATAATTAATTGCAATTCATTTGCAGGAATATAAAAATATGCGTTTTTGTGATAATAACAGAAGCCAAAGATGCGAGATTTTTGCCACTCTCTCATAATTAATAATCTCGAAAATGGCTTTTAATTTATCTAATGAATAAATAGATTAAGAGTAATGCAATAAAATAACAAAATATTAAATCGCTATATAAAGTTCGGATTTTAGCAGAAAAATGTAGCGTTTTATGCGTTTTTCTTCGTAGAACAAATTCCCTCTTGGAGAAAGTATGCGACGGCGTTGGTCCCGAACATTTTTATGCCTGTTTGTGGGACTGTTCAGCCTCGAATTCTGGAATAAGACTGCCAGCCATTTCTTTCGTATTGGCCCATTTCAACAAGAAACTGCCCATGGAAGAACAACTGTACATCATGGGCACGAACATAGACATTATGGTGCGTCTGGAAAGTTTTGTTGTAGCTCGTATCGATTTAAATTTATCCCGCTTAGCGTCGATAGTCGACACCAGAATTTACTAAAATATGCGCACTAGAATAGCAGTATTATCGCTCACGCGAAATGACTAACAGTCTCGGCCACAGATCGTAGCTGGCTTGGCGGTATCGTTTCGTGATAAGATAAGTGAACTCTGTACGAGGAAAATCCCAGTTTTTATCAGGTAAAAGCTTTTTGGAACCAGAGATGATCTTTCTCACGGTGTAAATAGTACATTTTTCTTAAGTGAAAACGACAATCGGGGTTTTTATAAAGATCACTAAGTCGCCGAAATTTGGAATAAAGTATTAATGAAAAAGTTGTCGAAATTTTGAAGAAAATAATTAATAAAAATTTGCTACAATGTCATAAAAAAATTGTTAATTAATAAATCACCGAAATTTCGATGAAAATTATGAATGAGAATATCATGGAAATTTCGAAGAGTACTATGGATGAAAATATCGCCGAAAATTCTACGAAAACTATGAAAATATTCATAAAATAAAATTATGAATTTAATCAGAAATCACTTCGAACTCTCCGAGTTATTCCTTTTTATTTGAAAACGTAATTTCATTTTTCGATTACTTAATTTCCTGTCTCTGAGGATAAATTGCTTAGCAGGATGTGTGGTTGACGTTAAGGAATATATTTATATATTTGTACCACTAGAAAAACGGTCGCCGTTTTTTTTGTGCCTCCTGAAAACCGTAAACGATAGTGTTCATTCGATAACAGTGCATTAAAGCTCATTTAATTTATTGAAAAGTACAATTGGAAATTAAATAATGGTAGAGTTTCACTCCCCCTTAACGTATATTCACTTGTTTGTCAAAATTTGAATTTAAAAAAAAAACGAGTACGATTCTTTCACGATTAATAGCAATGATATAATAAATCCCGCCACGCTATTAATTAAGGATCTTCCTATAAACAAGATAAGTTATTATTCGTCATAATCAGGAGAATATTATTGGGTTTTCTTTTTAAAAAAAGAAGAAAATACATATTTAAAATAAGGAAAATCGAAGAAAAACAACTTTCGGTAAAAAAAAATCGACGCCTCTTTTTTGACTTTATACGACCGGAAGTCTAGGAATTTCGACATTAGAAACGTAGAAAAACAATAAAACGTTTTGCCTTGAAAGCCTGAAAGAAAATGTTTGTCGCAGAATATAAAATAAAATATATCACGTTCGATACAGGAAATGTAATTGTGTCGTTTAAATTAACAGAATAACGCTTACAATTAAAATCCATCACTGGTGAAGAATCTT
Source organism: Ephialtes manifestator (assembly GCA_963970395.1). Classification (NCBI taxonomy): domain Eukaryota; kingdom Metazoa; phylum Arthropoda; class Insecta; order Hymenoptera; family Ichneumonidae; genus Ephialtes; species Ephialtes manifestator. Next base: position 8,557,089 of record OZ019977.1, on the reverse strand, counting down.
GAAACATAAATAACAAAAGAGTGGGTTATTAACAATTGTTGTTGAAATCAATAGAATCGGGAAAGTTATAATACTCTTTTATTCCCTATTATTAACACAGGTTGCGGCTTTGTGTGCCGGCGTCCAAGACAGCTCGGTACTCGTCCAGAGAAGCGCTTTGGATTTGCTATTGGTTGGTTTCCCGGTGCATAATAGTCAGCTCGGGTACGATGACATGGTATCGCTTCTCACCGCCGCTCTAGTCACAATTCTCCGAAGAGATATGAGTTTGAATAGGTATGCGCCACTTATTTCCACGTGCATTCCTTTCATTCACGGTTTTCTTTGTACGCCGCTTTCAATTAGCCGTCTTTTCACTCGTTAAACAAAGGAAAACAGAAAAGTAACGGTTGACTAATTTTTTTGTTTTGTTTTATCAACGTCGTTTTTTAAAAACCATTTCGAAGAAAATTATTAATGAAAAAGTCTCCGAAATCTCGATGAAGAGTACGAATAAAAAAAGTCATTCAAATTGCAAAGATAACTATGATAACATGTGTATAATAAAATTTTAGCTGAAATTAAAACAAGGATGCAAAGTAGAACCTTGCACATTGCTTCCTCATTATTTTTCGCTTTCAACAAAGCTACGTCTATGAGAAAGTATGTTATTTAATTTTGGCTTCCTCGTAGAGGAAGCTTTGTACAAAGCGAAAAGCAATGAGGAAGCATTGTGCAAGGTTCAACTTTGCATCCTTGTTTTAATTAAATAAATAAACATGTTGTGAATTTGCTTTTTCTATTTCGTTATTCCGTTGTTTCGCTATTATTAGAGCGTTTCCGAAAGTAAATGTGATAACGTATATTTTTAAAAATTCATAGAGAGAGTACGATAAAAAAGTTCGGAAATGTGTCAGACACCTGTGACATTAAAATTATTTACGAAGAAGAATGAAGACAGGACACTGAAATACGTTCGCACTTTATTTTTGTTGCCATTGCCGCACGGGATTTCTGTGTTGATATTTTTCTCGCATACGCTCGGTAAACATCGCTCGGGTTTTGTTGTAAGAGTGTGTTTATCGGGCAACCCTTATTTAAATATAACACAAACCTTGTTTAATAAAAATAACAGTCTACTAGCGGACCACATTTGAGCCCGATATCTTAAAAATTGCGGAAATTAGAGCACGAACGAAAAATTTCAAATTTTTTTTGCAAAATGCCATAAATTTTGAACACCTTGACGGATTAAATCCAAATTCAATCCCATAACTTGTTTAATGACAGTTTACTCGCGGTTCAGATGTGAGCGCTATATCTTAAAAATTGCGACGGCTATCGTGCTAACAAAACATTGCGCACATACACGCACAGAGCGAGACACGCACACACAGACATACAGACATTTCGTACAATCCATTTTTCTCGCCGTTTTAGACCATTTTAAGTATTCTGACATGAAAAAAAAAAAAAAAAAAACATATTCACGAAAACAAAGCTTCAATTACCCATGTTTTTACGCGTTAAAGAAACGAAAATACAATTGATTAATAATTTTCGTTTTTAAGAACAGCTTATTACTGTTTCGTTTTCATTACGTTTACTTTTTTGCTTTATTTTAGGCGTTTGTTCGCCTGGCTCCTCGGAACCGAGGTCAACATGTCGATACTGAAGAAAAAGGCTGATCCCGTAGCGGCGGAAGCGTCCGCGACCTACTTTGACATGTACTCCAAAAATATGCTAACTGAGGCGATTAAATCGACCCTCAGATCGATATGCGAAAGCAGCCCACAGGATTTGAAGCCTTACAGGATATTAGTATCACTTCTTGACAAACCAGATATTGGCCCGGTCATACTCGACGATATTCTTTATGAAGTTTTTAGGTAAGCAAGAGGTAGACATTAATTCAATGAAAATGTATTTTTAAATACTTTCATCCCTAATGATGGTTAAGGATTATTAAGTTTATTAAATGTGAAAATCCATTTTGAAAGAATAATTCGTCTTAATTATTCATAATTATTGGAGAAATGTGAAAATTTTAAGTCTTGCATAATAATTAATCATAGTTATCATAAATATAAAATATATTTTAAATACATTTTGATAGGAAGGAGCAAAGATCCATAATCAAAGAATTTTTCAATGAAAAATTATGAAAAAAAAACATCAGAAAATTAACGTTTCAAACAAATTTCAATTGCGAAAATTTAAATTTAATTTGAATTCTACTTTATCCACTAGGACATTTTACAAGGCATGTTCGGAAGCAGATAAGCCTTTAAAATCTCACGAAGTCGTAAAATCCGCGAATCTCTTGTTCTCAACTCTGGAGCCTTCTTACGTATGGATTCATTGCGGTAATTTGTTTGAAAAGGCTTGTCAAACGCGAACAAAAGGGCAATTTATGGTCGAAAATTTGTGCACGACAATCAGTCGAGTTGGCAGTGGAATGCCGGACCTAATGGAGGTTTGTTTGCTGACGGAATTCCTCTTGGAGACAGTATCTCTGGACGCTGTCGTGGATGCGCCTTGCGAGCATCTTCCCGGTCTATTTTACGAGATAATAAACAAACTGTCAAACAGACTCGAAGTATTTTCACCCCTGGAAATTTCCACGAGTCTGGGACTATGTGGAAAAATTTTATCGAAAGTTCAGCCAACAGTTGTAGCGCCTTTGGAAAAAGCAGAAGAAGACACAAAATCGGAAATTCCAGTGACGTTAGCAACAACCGTCGGAAATGCTCAAAACGAAGGTGATCTTGTAGCTCCAATTCCATTAGAAAAAAGTCAATCCGACAGTAAATTGAACGAGCCAACAACGCCAAACAGTTCGTTCATTGATCGCAGTCCGAGTCCAAGAAGACGCGCAAATTCCGGTGGCGCGCCAAAGAAAAGCGACAAGAAGTCGCGAAAAAAATCGAGCAAAAGTGTCTCAAAATTAAACGACGTTTCTACGGAAATAAAAGCGGATATTAGTAATATTGCTGTTGTCGTGAGCAGCGAAGATGCGCGACAAAAAAGCGTCGACGATTCCAACGTCGAATACACAGACAGAAATGGGTTGGGAAATTCGCCGCGAGGCTCGCTGTATCTTCTCAACAATTTGTCAAAAAACAGTCAAATGGGCTCGACCGCATCTTTGAGTCGCGGACCTTCGCCCGCGCTTCAAGCTCAGCATTCGATGCTCGAAAAATGCTTAAGACAGTACAAACTCTTTTACGTTAAATTAGTGAGCGAACGAATTTTAGGCAGAGAACGAACGCTAATGGAAATGTTTCAAGACTTGGCGATAACTTCACCGAAGGAAAGCATCGATGAGAGAACGAGACAATTAGAAACGTTGCTGAATTCGAGATTGAATCTCGAGGATTCCGGATATTTTAATCAGGATCTTTCGGGATCGATCGAGACTCAGCCTTACGCTGGAATTCTTTACCATCTTTACGTCGAATCGGTCGCGCAAACGGACTGGGAAGGAGTTTTTAAAATTGCCTCTACTTTGCTAGTCGAACTTTCGACTTTTCCCACGTATTTTCTCCCCGGGGATGGAATTTTTAACGAAACTGAGGAACCCAAAAGCAAAATTGTCCTCCCGGATTGGCTGAAAGTTCTCGTAGTCTGCGCCTGTTGGCTCGGACGACAACCGTCACTTCAGCTTACGAGCATTGCCACTTTTCTTGATCTTATTGCACTGAGCAAAGCTCATAGCGATATTAAACCTCATCCGAAAAGTGGAGAAGGCGTTACAACTGTCGTGATGGTTCCGCTTTTGAAACAATGGCATGTTTCTTATCTCAGACAGTATACACATGTTTTTCAGGTAAGTTAAACCAAATTTTTACTCATACTATTAGATCCATTGGCACTATATAATAAATGGGTCATTCCGTACCAAATGAGCCACCCATATTTACCATGGTAAATGTCTTCGTAATTTTTTCAAAAAACCTTTAGAGTATCACGAATATCCGTAAATGATTTCACAATTTTAGCACCTATGGTTTGCTCAAAATGTAATAATTTTGTTTTTTTGCTTATTTCATTTTTTTTTAAATTTGCTGTATATTCATAATTACCGATCGTACAAAAAAAATTTTCGCGTATCAAATTTAAGTTTTTTTAATGTACTTTTTGATAACACGAGCCACCAACTTTTTAGAATAGGATTTTTCCATAGCCGTTCAAACAAATATTTCGCAATTTTTTGACAAAATAAAGTAATAATATTTTTTTTTCGTTGAGACAGATCATTCTGATTTTTCTCAATATTTCACAGAATTTCCATTATTATGCTTACAAACAACAGAAAAATCGGCGTGTTGGCAAATGAATCGCTCACTTGGTATGGAATAACCCAAACATGGGTGATTTCGTCACTTATTGACCAACTGTTGTACCTCGTCAATTTGGCTGTACCATTGCTAATATTGAATATACCGTGAAAGATAGTTGCTTGAATTTTTTTAGATTTTTTCGAGGTTCTCTTAAGTAGGTTTCCTAAAGGTATCAAATTATTGCGATTTTTCGATTTCCTTCTTAAAATTATTTTAATACACGATTAACGATCTCTAAAATAAAAAGTCAAGACATATCCCTACGTAAAAAAAGTCTCAGTTATACAAAAAAAAAAAAAAAAAAATTACTGTCGTTCGAATCCGAAAGTGTTAAAGTAGTAAAGGTCGACTAATGACTTAAAAATAGATTTTTAAAAGTTTTCGCATGCCTCAATTGTATTTTGAGTATTTTTGAGAATTCATCACTCTGTATATGTTTTTTTCAGAGTCTGTCATCGATGGGTTATTAGGATATACTTTTTTTTTTTCGACTGATAATTTCATGAACCTGGTTTTTTAAGACAAAAAATGTATATCTATATAACCCATCGACGGCCCACTCTGAAAATAACATATATTAAGTGAACAATGTTCAGCTTGTAAAAAAAAATGCACAATAAACAATTGAGCAATGCGAACTCTTTCAGAAACCGTTTTTCAAATCATCAGCCGATTTTTGTTACCTTAACACATTTAAATACGAGCGACAGTATTGTTTTTTTTTTTTTTTTTTGGAAGATAAGACTTCTTTACGTAGGAATATATCGTGTCCTTTCTTTTTTTAGAGATCATTAATCTTGTATTAAAATAATTATAAGCAGGAAATCGAAAAATGGCAATAATTTTACCCTTAGGATAAGTTCACGGCACCCCTGAAAAAATCTTAAAAATTTCAAGTAACTATCTTTCACGATATATTCAACATTAGCTAAGTTACAGCCAAATCGACGAGGTAAGGTACAACCGTTGGTCGATAATTGGCGAAATCACCCATATACATTTTCCATTTCGTACAATTTACTTGAAACTTCATACTCGCGGGGATTGGAGGTCTCTGATTATGAATCTAATCTCCAAAATAAGAAAATTAAAAATAGCGGATCCAATATGACCGGCAAAAATGCAAAAAGTAACTGGATTTGGATGAAACTCGGTACTCGGGGTTTTTTGAGATCGCTGATTACAAAAATCAACTCTTAAATCAGAAACCTAAAATGACGGATTATAAATAAAATTGAATTATCATAAAATTCGAACGAACCAAAAACTTTGTAATAATTCGGAAGTTATTAATTATTTATTATTCCAGGCATTGTCGCATTCATTGTGGCATCATCTGGGCGAGCTCCCAGCCCATAAATACCGAATGCGCTGCGTCGAACTTTTACACGAATTACACCATGCATTACACGATACCTGCGATGCGGTGGAAGATGTAATCGGCTCCGCATTGACCAGCACTAGTCCAGAAAAGAGGGTTGAGGCTTTTAACAGATTTGCAACTCTCTGGCATCTTGGGCGCGAAATTGAAACCAATCCGCGTCTTAGGGGATGCTTAAGGATCTTTGATAAGTAAGAACCCTCTCAATATTAAAAATAAGGAAGTGTCTATTGGGACTACACCGTAGAATCACGGTATACCCTGAACCAACACACGGTATACCCCGATCTGGGAAAAATACGGGTTAAGGATGTTCGACTGTTTCACACTAGTCAAAGCAGTGCTAAATTTTTGTAATTGTTTCATTAAAGTTTAATGCATTAAATAACAATAGTAGAGAGTAGTTTGAATTGAAGCATGTACATTTAACCCAGAGAAAGATTGTGAGTGTGCAACAGTTGAACATCCTTAAACATGTATTTTAAATACAAACTAGAAGAAACAGGCCAATCTTGTATTTGAAATACATAAAATAAGATACTTTCATGTCCAGTATTTTATGCACAAAATACTAATACGTATTTTAAGATACTTAAAATACAAATACGTATTTTTAGAAACTTAGAAGACCAAAAATGCATTTTTTACGTATAGCTAAATAGGTATCGTAATAAGAATTGTAAAAGGAGAAGCTTGAGCATTTGGTTTATCAGAACTCTATCACTAATATTTCTTACGAAATACATTATTCTTGGTATTTATATGATATACGATATGATAAGATATAGACCTTATCTTTAGTACGAACAAGATCACTTGTTAATGTAAAAGTAATCACAAATTTTTATTAGATTAAAAAATCTGTACGAAACTAGTCATGCCCATTTCCTTTCAAAACAACGAGCTTCTCGAAATGTTTATCTGTCAGCAAAGAGCGTTCCGGTTGGTTGATCATTGTCGCAAATGAAAAAAGTCTTTCTACTGCTGCTGCTGAAGGTAGACTGGTGTTACTCCGCAGGAACAGTTTCTTTACTGTAGGATAGAGGTTTAGCATCTCGAAATCTCGTCGTTTGTGTTCGAAAAATTGCAATACCTCAAGATCAACTTGAACTCCCGGACAGTCGGCCGCAAATGTGTGCAAATATGAGAGAGTCGACTGCCGGATGACAATCTTTTACCAAGATTTATAAAGCTCTCGAAAATGATCCGTAAAAAATGCCTTTTCAAAATTGTATGTTAAGTATTTTTTCGATTTGAAATAAAAAATACAAAATACTGTATTAACTTGTATTTAAAATACAAATTATAAAATACACGTTTAGATAATATTTGAAATACTAAATACAAAATACAATTGTATTTCAAATACGAATTGAAAGTACTTGTACCTGATATACTGCCCAGCTCTGGTCGTATACCATGACTCAACGTACGGTATAATTACATTCTTCGAATAATTATACCGTGCACGGAATAGGCTCCTATGGTATACGGTATTGGGGTTTAAAATCAGAACATGCCGTGATACCGTGTACGGTTTTAGAAACCACAGAAAAATTTACGCACAGCCTAGAGGAGGTAACTGAAATACCGTATACGGTTCAGTAGCACGGTGTCCTCCTAAAAAAATTGACACGGTCTCGACATGATAACCGTGATACCGTGCACATAGGTTGAAATTGCCATAGGTTTAAGTGTGTGTCGTTTCGTTTGTGTAGAGAATACAATTTATTAATTATTCTGCTGACAATCGTATTTATTCCAATTATAAGAGGACTACGTCTTAGCAAATTATAGGACGACTTTGGCTTAACAAATCATTAAAAAATGGGATGTGTATTCTTGTGGACGGCATTCTTGGTGATTCACACCACTTCCCCGTTGGATACATCTATTACAATATTAATCATGCATTTGAATAAATACGATTGTCAATAGAATACTTAATAAATTGAAAACGTAAATAACTAATATGATCGTTGAATACCTACGCTCAGGTTGTTGGAGCTGCCACTGTTTGTAATTGTTATATGACGGTATTCACTGCTCATCCACTGCCGATTTGTCGTAGTTTATACATACAATAGCTGTCTTCCATGAAATATTTGTTCCAGGATTGTATTCTCTGCATGAACGAAATGACGCTCACTTAGACCTATGGCAGGTTCAATTTATCTCGTTTTTATTTTAAATATACCGTCTGTGAAACCGTGCACGACATCGCGGTTATCATGTCGAGACCGTGTCAATTTTTTTAGGAGGATACCGTGTTGCAAACCGTGTACGGTATCTCAGTTACCTCCTCTAGACCGTACGTGAATCTTTCTGAAGCATTGAAAACCGTGCATGTTTTGATTTGAAATGCCAATACCGTATACCGTAGGAACGTATTCCGTGCACGGTATAATTGTTCAAAGAATGTAATTATACCGTGCGTTGGGTCACGGGATACCGTCTGTTGGTTCACCGTGGTATACTGTGATTCTACGGTGTGGTCCCAATAGACACTTCCTAAAAATAATTTGTTTATAACGTTGCCAAAATTTTCCACGTTTATTTAACTACAAATACAAGAAGATTAAAAATTGATTTTTCTCCTGACTGCGCTCAAATATCGTGATTCCATCCCTGAAAAGCGGGAGAAAAGTCGCCGATACCTGACCGCGTGTAATGCGCATGTGCAGTCGGGCAAGAATACGAGCCAAAATTCCCTAGGGCATCTTGGTCCCGGTTTTTGCCCATTTCGAGGTTCCCAGCGGGACCGCCGCGTACCGCGGCGCTTGTGCTAAGTGTCTCGAAGCGCGCAAAAACGATTACATGTCTAAATAACATATGACAAATTCAACACGACAATTCAACATAATTTATCTCAACACATGTATTTATCAACACACGTAGAATCAACATACAATATTGCCGATCAATGTAAACACGAACACCGTTCGTAAAGAAACTAAAGTACTAACCAAAAAACGTAACGAACCTAAAGAAAAAAATAAAGAGAATGATAAACCTAAAGAACCTAAAGAACGAAACCTAACGCGAAATCCGTAAAGAACTTAAAGAAAAAATTTGACGTATGATATTTTTGGTTACACAATGAATTATCCGATGCCACAAAATTCGCGACAAAATATCCGCGCAACAAAGTATCCGCACAACCAAATATCTGCACTGAAAATATCCGCATGACAAAACATCTGTTGAAACTTAACAAATGTTCATTATTGTATATGTATATGGATGCCAATATCATTATTATTATTGTTATTATTTTATTACGGATAAAACATCACAAAACAAATTATCACACCGACTAAACATCACACAGACAAAATATCCGAACCTAAAGTATCACAACTAACCTAACGAACCTAAAGAACAAATATAAGGAAAATACAAAACTAATTAACTCTCTAAAGATACGAACGCCAACCTAACTAACGCCCTAAAGAACCGAAATAAGTCAGTACAAGTGGATGATTCGCGTGATAATTTGTCATTGTGATTATTTCTTATTGTGATATTTTGTTGTTGTGATTTATTCTCATTGTGATATTTTGTTGTGTGATCAAACGGCCGCGATATTTCGTCGTGTGATAATTTAACTGTTGTATTATATCATGTCATCTTCGTGTTAGCATACATATGAGAAACAATAACGGATATTTCAATTATCTGTCGGACGAATTAATTTTCATTTTAACCGATTTTTTGTCGCACGGACATTTCGTTACGCGAATATTTTGTTACGCGTATCTTTTATTACTCAGATATTTTGTCGTCGGATGTTATGTCGCGGATATTTCGTCGCTGGTTCTGTGTCATCGGATAATTGGTTGTGACACTATATTTTTGTATGTAAATTACGGAGTGCTGAAGATTTTATTGTTGAAAGTACAGTGTGTTGAAAATTCGGATTTTGAAAAAATTAGTGTTGAAATTTATTATGTTAGCATTGTGTGTTGGATTTGCGAATGTTGACATTTAGTTGTGTTATTGAGACGTGCAACCCTCAGAAACGATGCCCGAGCGAGTCTTGTCTCGTATCTCTGCCCGCTGCGCGTGCCCACGGCTCAGATGTCGTCGAATTTTTCCTCTCGCTTTTCAGCAACAAATATCACGTCATATTTCAACGCAATCGAAAGAAAAGAATCGTATGCTACGCGGGAGGGAGCGCGATATTCACCTCGTGCTCGCGCAGCCGTCCCCAAAATTTAAAAATACAACGATGCATTTCTAATTTAATTCTACTGCCTGTCAAATTTACCTAACTTTTTAAAATAACGTCAAACTACGTTGGTAGTTAAATAATTAAACACATGTATTTTAAATGGCAAACTTCATCATCTTTGCGATATGATCTAGTTATAAAATTACGGAACAATTAGAGAGTCTGCTTAAAAATCTCAAGATTTTTCTTAACCCATATTTATCAATATTCTTTCATACTTCCCAGCTTAATTGTTGAATAAAAAAGTCTTGTTCTTGTTCAGATCTTTGCTGAAGATGCTGGATAATCTTCAGTTGCCGGACAATTCGCCTTTGAAGCTCCACGCTCAATCTTGGCTTTTGCATTCCTTAGTACGCGGCGATATAGCTCGTGTAGTGGATCCAGTGCTAACAATGCTTCTCGATTCTTCAACTTGTCGAATGAGCGTGTTGCACGTGAGTATCCAGCACAGCAACACGGTATTAACCAAAGAAGACGCTATTGAGGAGCGATCCGAAGTGCAGGACGATACCGAAGGCGCGGCAAAGATTTACGCGATAAGTTCCGTCGACGGAAACGTAATATATCACGTGAGTGACAGCGCAGACGACGACAAAAAGGGCCGAAAAGGTAGAAAGAAAAAGAAACCAATAAATCCCGTAAAAGTGAAGAGAATCTTTGCCGTGACAACATTAACCACGAGCGACAATGGAAATCACTACGTAACTGAGAGAAATCAATTCATGAAGGAACTTGAAGTCCCTCCGAGCATTTCCGGAAATCGCAATATTTCCGTTTTCGTTAATCCACTTTCCAATACATGCAACGCAAACTCCAACGATTCGTTGACAGAAGAAGACGTTATTCCAAATTCGAAAAAAGCGAATTTGCCCGTAGAATTGTTGAAAAATGCGACGCGATTTAAGAAATCAGATTTCGATAAAGGCTCCACCGCGAGTTTCGATGAGAGTCTATTCGAATCTGCTAATTCTAGCACTCGAACGAAGGATAAGAATGATTTTAAGAAACTTAGCAAAGAAATGGGATCTTCTCTTGATTCTATTACGAATAGTCTCGATTCTAGCAGTCCGGAAAATGCGAATAAGACGTCAAACTTGAAACTGAACAAGAAAGAAGCGGCGGTTACGTCGTTGCTGCCTGGAGGCGCCCGAGAAGTTGCGGGAACTATTCTCAAAGGAAAATATCTGAGCACCAACGAATTTTCATCACCCGGTTACGGAGATATGCAGGAAAGTATGAGCAATTTTGATGCCGCAACCGGAGTACCTAGCTGGACTATGGGCGACGAAGATGGCGAACTTGATCTTAGCACTACCGCTGAGGAATATTTTAGTAATTCGAGCGGTATTAGTGTCGTTGAGGAAGTGCTCAATGAAGTTGTCGACAAAGTTTTGGAGATGTGCGAATATATCGAGCCAACGAAAGCTGTAAGTCCATTTTTTTCTACTCTGGAAATTTATTTTATGTGGCCACGGTCTAGTATACAGATCTTGCAACGAAGCCGAATTTCAATGGTCGGCGTAGTCCCTCTTGCTGTCCAATTTTTTCGTGTCTGCTGTAGCTACCGTGCGGCGCCGTTGTCGTTGTAGGTCATTCCCGTCAGCCCTCACTCAGGTGCGTAAACCTAGCAACCCCACCACGTCCAAATTAAATTTTACATGGGCCAAAATATTGTGCTCTTTATGTGCTAAGTATGTGCCAAATCGAAAATTTTTGTGCTGTTGCAATTTTTGCAAAAAATGCTTTTTTTTGTGGGGGTGCTATATCGGTTTTCAGCACCCCCACTAGTTTAAAAGGTTTTAAAACGAATACAGAGTATTCAAAAAGTATTGTAAAGTTATGTGCTCTTAATGTGCTTTAGAAATTTCTTCATTTCAATGTTTTTTTAAAATATATATATTTTTAAAAAAATGTTTACCCGCAATCACAAAATACTTTATAGCCAAGTTATCGTGCTTTCATGGGTACCTGTAATCATTACAAGCAAATGTCTCAGAGAATATATATCATTTAAATAGCTTATGAAAGAAGTTCGAATTTAAAAAAATTAATTTTCAATTATTTTTTTGTAATCCTGCAGATGTGAAAATTCTTATGCTCTGTTCATGAAAATTAATTTGAATTTGGACCAAGTTTTTCATGAATAGAACTTAACGTTTGTAAAATCATAACTATTAATTGACTGCACATGCTTCAGATGCACAATTAAGTTCAAAAATCGTATTAGTTTTTTAATCATAACAAAAATCGCTAAGTTTAGTGATGAGAATGGATGGGAGTTTGATGAAGTAAAAAATCCCGATTCGCGGTCTCTAAATATCTAGAGGTGTTTCCGCTTTCTTTGCGTATAAAAAATGATATTAACAAAAAACCGAACTCCCATCCATTCTCATCACTAAACTTAGCGATTTTCGTTATGATTAAAAAACTAACATGAAAATCAGTCAAATGAAAATTTAATTGAGAGAACTGTTGGGAATGTTTTTTACCAATAGAGAAACGTAAAATACGATTTTTTAACTTAATCGTGCATCTGAAGCATGTGCAGTCAATTAATAGTTATGATTTTACAAACGTTAAGATCTATTGGTGAAAAACTTGGTCCAAATTCAAATAAATTTTCACGAACAGAGCATAAGAATTTTCACATCTGCAGGATTACAAAAAAATTATTGAAAATTAATTTTTCTTCATTCAAATTTGTTTCATAACCTATTTAAATTATACATATATATTCTCTGAGACGTTCGCTTGTAATGATTACAGGTACCCATGAAAGCACGATATCTTGGCTACCAAGTATTTTGTGATAGCGGGAAATTTTTTAAAAAATTTATATATTTTTTTAAAACATTGAGATGAAGAAATTTCTAAAGCACATTAAGAGCACACAATTTTACAATACTTTTTGAAAACTCTGTATTCGCTTTAAGACCTTTTAAACTAGTGGGGGTGCTAAAAACCGGTATAGCTAGCACCCCCACAAGAAAAGCATTTTTTGCAAAAATTACAACAGCACAAAAATTTTCGATTTGTCACATAAATAGCACATAAAGAGCACAATATTTTGGCCCATGTGAAATTTAATTTGGACGTGGTGGGGGTGCTAGGTTTACGCACCTCCCTCACTCTCCCTCACGTTATGGTCACGTGTCGACACTTATAGTTGACCAATAATGGTAATGCTTTTTTTGTTGTTGTGATTGTTGAATACGTGAAAAATTACTAAAAAGCTATGCGTCGTACCCAAATGTACATATTATTTTTCGTTTGTACAAAATTTCAGTTGATTTGGTGAAATTTGACGTCAATTAGAGCAAAACATAATTTTTTTCCAAAATTCAAAATCGTATAAAAACCGAACTTTTTTTATAAATTCATACCAAATTCAATAAGGTAAACGGCCCTGTTTGTGAACCTGCTTCAGTTTGTGATCACCGTTAGCTATTTTACACTGTCATAAATGTAATTTACGTCGAATTTTAACCTTATTATCGCCAAATTAAAGAGCTTTTTTAATAGTTTTTTTTTGCAATAGACAAATTTCGTAACAAATTATTTAGAAATACATTTCACCGGTGAAAGCCGTGGTATTGCGTCTCAGTGAGTTCGAACCGCCATTCCTAAACGGAGCTCACTAGCTGCAGCGGTCGCGTATTTGATCGTTTCAATCCTTAAGTAAGTATAATACAACATAACAATCATATGAAAATGATCACAATAATTAGCTTTATCGACAAAAAATAGAATACTTAAGCCATTGATTAGTTTTTCCCGTAAACTCGCAGGGTCAATAACTCCCAGCGTAATTGTGGTTACTGACGCGGTTACTGACCCTCTCAATATTTACGATTTTGACTTGTTGCTGAAAATTAAATTAGGATTGAATACTGTATAAATTTCAACATTTGACGTTATTATGGTTTCGTTTGATTGTCATGTTGCATTGTCAGTGTACATTTCTATACTTACCACGCACATGTAGAAATATATAACACGTTGAAGCTAATTAAATCAAGGAGGTCCTAAACCTACAACGCCTAATCCTACATGTGTAATATCCTACAGAAAACCGGCACGAATGTAAAATCCTACATGTGCAATTTCCTACATTTGTAATATCCTACATCGAATTAAGTTCCTCTAAAGGAGCATATTCTAAAATCCTACACGCGAAATATTCTACAGGTGTAAAATCCTACATGCGTAATATTCTACAGTAGTAAAATCCTACATGCGAAATATTCTACAACAGTAAAATCCTACACGCATAATATTGTACAGGAGTAAAATCCTACATTTGCAATATTATACAGGCGTAAAATCCTACATTCGTAATATTCTACAGGAGTAAAATCTTACATTCGTAATATTCTACATGAATAAATCATATAGCGAAAGAATTTGGCTCCGATATAAAATCCTACACGCGTAATATTCTACAGGAGTAAAATCCTACATTCGCAATATTCTACATGAATTTATTCATGTAGACATGAATTTATTCATGTAGACATGAATTTATTCATGTAGAATATGAATTTATTCATGTAGAATATTGCGAATGTAGGATTTTATATTGGAGCCAAATTCGTTCGCTATATGATTTACTCATGTAGAATATTACGAATGTAGGATTTTACTCCTGTAGAATATTACGCGAGTAGGATTTTACTTTTGTAGAATATTGCGCGTGAAGGATTTTACATCGGACCCAAATTCGTTCGCTGTATTATTTATTCATGTAGAATATTGCGAATGTAGGATTTTACTCCTGTAAAATATTACGCATGTAAATTCGTTCGCTATATGATTTATTCATGTAGAATATTACAAATGTAGGATTTTACTCCTGCAGAAGATTTCGCGTGTAGGATTTTACAATATGCTCATTTAGAGGAAATTAATTCGATGTAGGATATTACAAATGTAGGAAATTGCACATGTAGGATTTTACATTCGTGCCGGTTTTCTGTAGGATATTACACATGTAGGATTAGGCGTTGTGGGTTTAGGACCTCCTCATTAAATCTCGCTCATTAAATACACCTGGGTCAGAAACCCGGTACACGCGGGGGTCAGGACCTACGGCGTCAGGGTCATAATCCCGGTACACGCCAGGGTCACGAGCTACGACATGAGTGGTTCTGCAGGGTCAGGAACCCCGGCAGTAGACAAGCAATATTTAAATTATGTTTTTATTAATATTCTCAACATTTTGCCTTTAAAGAATAGTCTAATCTGTTTCAGAAGTTTTTAATGCACGTATTGAAAACGTTCATTTTCAGTTTAACAATATCACTCATCTGTAAATAACAGAAAATCGATCCGGCTGCGCTAAAGGTGTCACAAACTGGGCCGTTTACCATACGGATCCTCCTTTATCATAGCTTTATTTATAAAAAATTATTTAGCTCCGTAGATAAAAATTTGGGGGCGCTGTCATAAGGTCTGCCGGCCATAAGCTCGAATGACACAACGTCGAATTGTCACAGGCTCGAATGGTTATAATCTCGAAATGACATAAGCTCGAACGGTTATAATCGCGAAATGTCTTAAGCTCGAACGGTTATAAGCTCGAATGGTCATAAGCTCGAATGGTTATAATCTCGAATAGTTATAAGCTCGAATGGTTATAATCTCGATTATAACCGTTATAATCGAGATTATAACCGTTCGAGCTTATGACCTTTCGAGATTATAACCATTCGAGCTTATGACCATTCGAGCTTATGACCATTCGAGATTATAACCATTCGAGCTTGTGACCTTTCGACATTATAACCATTCGAGCTTAAGACATTTCGCGACTATAACCGTTCGAGCTTATGTCATTTCGAGATTATAACCATTCGAGCTTGTGGCAATTCGATGTTGTGTCATTCGAGCTTATGGCCGGCAGACCTTATGACAGCGCCCCAAAAATTTGCAGCAACTTGATGGCGTACAGACATTTTTGAAAAATTACAAAGTTAAATCAAATTTAACTATATTTAAAATTTTTTTTAATGCTACAAGCAACGGCGTCTACCTGCTCTACATGTTTGCTAAACTTTAGCCCGTTTGTTAAAACCGCCCTTAAGATATGTAAATGGA
This sequence comes from Ephialtes manifestator, assembly GCA_963970395.1. NCBI lineage: Eukaryota > Metazoa > Arthropoda > Insecta > Hymenoptera > Ichneumonidae > Ephialtes > Ephialtes manifestator. Next base: position 8,541,056 of record OZ019977.1, on the reverse strand, counting down.
GTCTACCCCCACCGCGGTCGTTGGAAGACCTGTATACTAGACCGTGTATGCGGCCTTCGGAAACAATAGCTTCCATTTTTTTCATTCTCATTTCTTTTTTTTGTATATTTCTATTTTCCGTTGTTTACGATTTACCTGAAATTTTATACTTGGCGGCTTTTGAGGTCTCCGATTACGAAACTAATCCGCCATTTTGAAATAAAAAATTCAAAATAGTGGATCCAATGTGGCTGACGAAAATTAAAAATGTAACTGGTTTTTTATAAAACTTGGCACTTGCGGGTGTTTGAGGTTACCAACATAATTGCTTTACAATAAAATACCAAACCAAAAAATTTGGCAAAAATTCAGAAATATACTTTAGACTATCCTAAACTAGTATCTAAATTTTTGTTTCGATGTTATTCGAAGTTAAGTCGAAAATAGGTTTTTGCTTTAAAAAAGGACCAATTTGAACGATTAGTTTATTTCAAGTACTTTGCAATTAAATATTAATAAATGCCAATATTTTCGAAATATTCTCTCGAAAATGTTAAGAAAGTAGGAACATATTTCGAGTACTTTTTTCTTAGTCAAATTAATATTATTCAATCTTTAAAAAAAAAATTCAAATAAGCAAATGAACAGTATTAAAAAATTACAAAAATGTTTTGAGATCACTATTTTTTTTAACATAATTCTCGTAAGTTTTTTTACTCATTTTTGCCCTTTTTTGATTATAAATAAAAAAAGTTTTCGCATTTTTTTGCCTTTTTAAGTTTAATCTTATTAGTAATTTTTACAACTTCATTTTTCGTTATTGTTATCGAAATAATGCTGTAATTACAGACCGACGAATCTGTTCAACTGGACAACGGAATGAAGCGAAATTCTGGGGTTGGTGTGCATAATTTGCACTCACACATGTTGCTTTATTGTGGCGTTTACGATTCAACGAGAACTCTCTATGCTTTGCGAACACTTCGTAGCGAGCTTATAACGAATACAAGAATGTTTTTGTGTTCCGCCGCGACAACGGGAGCTGCAAATTCAAGCAAAAATACAGCATTGTTGACGTTACTTGCCAGACACAGAAAAAGCGTATTGGGTAGAAATTTTTACGGCGACGTGACCAGCACCAAATTTATGGCGACTTACAGAAGTAGCATGTACCTCGAGGTCCTAATCATCGTGTGCCTTTATTTTGTCAGAAGTTATTATCCAAATTTGGGACAAATGAGACTGACTCAAGAGGAGATTTCTGGAAATAGGCAGGTTGGTCGAATATTTATTAACAATTAAATCTTGCTTATATTCTCATATAATATATAATCTCACAATATAATCAACAATTTGCATCCGCTGATTTTAAAAATATTATATATGATATTACAATAACGTTGATAAAATTGCGAAAAAAATTAAACAAATAATCTGAATTAAAAAATATTAAAACGGAAGTGTTTTTCGTTTCCGTTTGGAAAGGTTTTTAAAAGGCATTTTTATTTTTTATTTATTGTAACTAGCCAATTCAGGTGAATACATGCTATAAAATTCCGGAAATTAATGTTCGCACGATAAAGATAAAAACAAATGTATATAAATTTCTACAATTGTTTCATGTTGATTTACGTTAAACTGTTTCAAAAACTCGATGACATTGCGTTTATTTCAATTTCTCGAAATTAAAGGACTTCTTGACATTATGATACTATAAAAAGAATTGAACATTTCGCAAACAACAAATAAAACCGGAAATCTCTTTATTTCCCCCTAGGAAATATTAAAAATGTGTTTTTTTTTTAAATTTATAAATAGCCAACCAAGATTAATAAAAGCCATAAAATTCTGAAAATTCATTTTTGCACAATGAAAATAAAAACGAAAGTATATACATTATTATTATTATTATTATTATGTTTCGTAAAATGCCCGACCGGCCCCGCAGGGCTCCGACTCACCTACAGGACGGGCGGGTTAATAAAAATCATTCTGCCTGACTGCTCCTCCAACCCGGAGGTAAGCAGTCAGGTCAGTCCAGAATCACACGATTCTGGATTTTTATTAACCCGCCCGTCCTGTAGGTGAGTCGGAGCCCTGCGGGGCCGGTCGGGCATTTTACGAGACGAAACATAATAATAATAATGCGCAGTGGTCCATTTATTATTATTATTATTATTATTATTATTATTATTATTATTATTATTATTATTATTATTATTATTATGTTTCGTCTCGTAAAATGCCCGACCGGCCCCGCAGGGCTCCGACTCACCTACAGGACGGGCGGGTTAATAAAAATCATTCTGCCTGACTGCTCCTCCAACCCGGAGGTAAGCAGTCAGGTCAGTCCAGAATCGTGTGACCTAAGTAGACGGAGCGAACCCAGAATGACCGCCTTCTGCATTCGACCCGCAAGTGAGTCGGCTTTCTGCCGACAGGCGGGGACGATCTTAAGGTTCGTGACAAACGACGGCTTCATTCCGCCGAGAACGCCGATTATGAGTACCACCAGCTTGACCGTGTACCCTCGGTATAGCCCGCGAAGCTCGAAAAGGAGATCCTGATATTTCGTCCGCTTGTCGTCTTCTTTAGTAGCGATGTTAGACTCGCCCGGAGCCGAGAACTCGATGACAAAGATCGCATGTATCTCGTGGTCGAAGACGACAATGTCAGGTTTATTGGCTGTTATTTGCCTGACAGTGGGAAATGAATAGTTCCAGTAAATACGGCACTTCTCATTTCCCACGACGGACTCAATATCTCCAGGGGCGTAGGGAAGCAGTGGCGTCTCGTCTACCCCGTAAGAGTGTCGAAGGTGGTAGTACAACACTCTTAGGGCCGCATTATGGCGATGGATATAGCCAGAGACCGCATAGCTGGGACATGCAGATAGTATGTGCATGAGTGTCTCTGGCGATCGTTTGCAGGCCCTGCACCGTGTGTCAGGGACCTGCATACCCATCACCTGGCTCTGGTAGACGAGCGTGTTAATTACGCCATCCTGGCAGGCAATGATGAATCCCTCGGTCTCAGACATCAGACCGGCTGACTGTAAGAATGTAAAAGTCAGCCGAGCAGACAAGTCCATGCTGTCGATGTGCCGAAAGAACACTCCGTGCATGGCCTTGCCCACGTGCCGCTCGAGCAGGGTGTTATGCTCGGCGGCTCTGATGGTGCTCCTACGCCGGGACGGTTCCAGGTCGATGATGGAATTAATCGACCTTCTGCCGCCCCGACCAACACGAAATTCCAAACCGAGGTTTTCTGCCGCCTTCTCTGCCGCCCTGTATAGAAACGCCCCAACCCCCGTCCTTTCATGATCATTCACGAAGGACAGGAGGGGATTCGCACTTCCGATTACGTCGCAAGCTACACCGAGGACCAAACGATCATGCAGGCACTCCAATCCAAGTAGGCCCCTTCCACCCATGTGACGCGGGAGGTATATACGGGGCACGGAAGATCTAGGATGAAGACTCCTATGGATGTTCATCATCTTGCGTGTGCTGGCGTCGAGTTCACGCAGCTCGTCTCGCCTCCATTTCACTACCCCGAAAGAGTAGAGAAGGACTGGGACGGCAAGCATGTTGGTAGCAGCGATCTTGTTCCGCCCAGACAATTCGGAACTCCAAATTTGCCTAAGCCGCTGCCTATACCTGCCGCGGAGAGTCTCCTTGACTGCCGCAGCGTCCTGTAATGGATTCTGCGACACTCCGAGGTATTGATAAGACTCTCCGGCGTTAAGGTTCTTAATGACGCTCCCGTCCACGAGCTGCGCATCCTCCGCAAGACGCCCAGATCTTCCGCGTACTAAATGGACCACTGCGCATTTGTCCAATCCGAAGGCCATGCCAATATCTCGCGAGTAGGTATCCACAACGGCGAGTGCGAGGTTGAGATCGCTCTCACCGGAGGCGTAGAGCTTCAGATCATCCACATAAAAAAGGTGGGTGATCTTGTGCCTCCGGTTGCCGACAGGTCCACACCTGTACCCGCGAGTTTGGCGCAGGGCGAGAGATAGCGGCAATAGTGAGATGCAAAATAGGAGTGGGCTTAAGGAGTCTCCTTGAAAGACCCCCCTCCTGTACTGAACCAACTCTGTGGACTGAGTTGCCCCACCGATGGAAATGGTGAAGCGAGTCCTCCAGAGCGGTAGTAGGTGTTCTATGCATCTCACTATGCGGGGATGTACCGCGAGGCACTCGAGGAGCCTCACAACGAGCTGATGCGACGTTGTGTCGAATGCCTTGCGGTAATCGATCCATGCCATGGACAGGTTGCGTTTGTACTGGACTGAGTCCTGTGTGACGGATCGATCTATCAACAGATTTTCTTTGCAACCTGCCACGCCCCGCTTACAGCCGCTTTGCTCGTAAATCTCTCGCCATACTGGATCCCCTGTCTCAAGTATTCGCTCATTCAAGATCTTCGTGAATATTTTGTAACATACGTTGAGACAGGTGATCGGCCGATAGTTTTTCGGATCGGACAAATCTCCTTTCTTCGGGATCAGCACAGTGCGCCCCTCCACCAGCCAACTCGGAATAGGCATCTCCCCGTCCAAAAACGAGGTGAAAATCCGGGCCAGATATCGGTGTGTTGAAGAAAATTTCTTCCACCAAAAGCTGTTAATTCGATCTGGCCCGGGGGCAGAGAAGTTCTTCATGCCCAAGATTGCCTTATTGACTTCATCCTCGCTGACTGGTGGACACTCTCCTTGCCGTTGTTGAACGCGTTCACATAAGGCGGAGAAGAGCCCCAGGGCCGGAGTGTCCTGCTTGAACGAGGGTTCCTGTCCATATAACTCTTTCCAGTAAGCTTCGACCTCATGTATCGACGGAACCTTGTCCGGCGGTCGCGTTTTCTGTTGGAATAAGCGTGAGGGAGTGTGGCGAAAAAGATGGTTGTCTCGCCACCGCCTCAAACGCTTCTCTAGGGACTTCTTAATCTCCACTAGAGCCCGCACCCTATCAGAGCAATGCTGCTTTATGGTAAGCAGCACCGCCTTATTGAGAGTGTGGTGTTGGCGACGCAAGGTGGCACATATGCGCCGAACCTTGGGCGTGAAAGCCTTGCCAGTAGATACGTAATCCACCACACACTGGATGCGGGACGCATGCCGCCGGGCCATCGATACCTTCTCCTGGAGCTGTTGTATGCGCCTTTGCGTCTTGGCCTGATAAGTCTCATCAGTTGGTCGATGACTCGGCACAAGAGAGGCTGCGGCGTCATACACAGCCCAGTTGATGTCAAGGAGGTCGCCACATGCCGGAAGTCGCCGAGACAGATCCTCGTTCGCGGCCTTAAGCTGTTCTGGCCGCAGGGAAACTTTGAGGTGGATATGTTTCCGCCTTGTCCTCATATCTCTCGCGGCGTTCTCGGCTCTTGGTGGGTCACCCGGAGGAGGTGGCAGGTCAGGAGGTTGGTCCGCATATTCGGGTGCGATCGCAATCTCCGGTGGCCGCGCCATGTCGAAACCTTTCCTACGCAGATAGGCTACATAGTCTCGCAGGGCCTGAGGCGAGAGATTAGCGAGATCGGGATGCATCTCACACCACCGATCGTGCATCCTGCCCATGTATCCTATCTGCGTGGGGTCGCTGTCACGATAGCAGACCATCAGATCACGTCTGAGTTCGTCCGTCCACTTGTGTCGTCCATTTCCTGCCAAGGTCGTCGTAGCGGATCTGGTCCTTGAGTCCCCTCCAACTGATCCGTGGTATTATTATTATTATTATTATTATTATTATTATTATTATTATTATTCCGTTTCGTAAAATGCCCGACCGGCCCCGCAGGGCTCCGACTCACCTACAGGACGGGCGGGTTAATAAAAATCATTCTGCCTGACTGCTCCTCCAACCCGGAGGTAAGCAGTCAGGTCAGTCCAGAATCGTGTGACCTAAGTAGACGGAGCGAACCCAGAATGACCGCCTTCTGCATTCGACCCGCAAGTGAGTCGGCTTTCTGCCGACAGGCGGGGATGATCTTAAGGTTCGTGACAAACGACGGCTTCATTCCGCCGAGAACGCCGATTATGAGTACCACCAGCTTGACCGTGTACCCCCGGTATAGCCCGCGAAGCTCGAAAAGGAGATCCTGATATTTCGTCCGCTTGTCGTCTTCTTTAGTAGCGATGTTAGACTCGCCCGGAGCCGAGAACTCGATGACAAAGATCGCATGTATCTCGTGGTCGAAGACGACAATGTCAGGTTTGTTGGCTGTTATTTGCCTGACAGTGGGAAATGAATAGTTCCAGTAAATACGGCACTTCTCATTTCCCACGACGGACTCAATATCTCCAGGGGCGTAGGGAAGCAGTGGCGTCTCGTCTACCCCGTAAGAGTGTCGAAGGTAGTAGTACAACACTCTTAGGGCCGCATTATGGCGATGGATATAGCCAGAGACCGCATAGTTGGGACATGCAGATAGTATGTGCATGAGTGTCTCTGGCGATCGTTTGCAGGCCCTGCACCGTGTGTCAGGGACCTGCATACCCATCACCTGGCTCTGGTAGACGAGCGTGTTAATTACGCCATCCTGGCAGGCAATGATGAATCCCTCGGTCTCAGACATCAGACCGGCTGACTGTAAGAATGTAAAAGTCAGCCGAGCAGACAAGTCCATGCTGTCGATGTGCCGAAAGAACACTCCGTGCATGGCCTTGCCCACGTGCCGCTCGAGCAGGGTATTATGCTCGGCGGCTCTGATGGTGCTCCTACGCCGGGACGGTTCCAGGTCGATGATGGAATTAATCGACCTTCTGCCGCCCCGACCAACACGAAATTCCAAACCGAGGTTTTCTGCCGCCTTCTCTGCCGCCCTGTATAAAAACGCCCCAACCCCCGTCCTTTCATGATCATTCACGAAGGACAGGAGAGGATTCGCACTTCCGATTACGTCGCAAGCTACACCGAGGACCAAACGATCATGCAGGCACTCCAATCCAAGTAGGCCCCTTCCACCCATGTGACGCGGCAGGTATATACGGGGCACGGAAGATCTAGGATGAAGACTCCTATGGATGTTCATCATCTTGCGTGTGCTGGCGTCGAGTTCACGCAGCTCGTCTCGCCTCCATTTCACTACCCCGAAAGAGTAGAGAAGGACTGGTACGGCAAGCATGTTGGTAGCAGCGATCTTGTTCCGCCCAGACAATTCGGAACTCCAAATTTGCCTAAGCCGCTGCCTATACCTGCCGCGGAGAGTCTCCTTGACTGCCGCAGCGTCCTGTAATGGATTCTGCGACACTCCGAGGTATTGATAAGACTCTCCGGCGTTAAGGTTCTTAATGACGCTCCCGTCCACGAGCTGCGCATCCTCCGCAAGACGCCCAGATCTTCCGCGTACTAAATGGACCACTGCGCATTTGTCCAATCCGAAGGCCATGCCAATATCTCGCGAGTAGGTATCCACTACGGCGAGTGCGAGGTTGAGATCGCTCTCACCGGAGGCGTAGAGCTTCAGATCATCCACATAAAAAAGGTGGGTGATCTTGTGCCTCCGGTTGCCGACAGGTCCGCACCTGTACCCGCGAGTTTGGCGCAGGGCGAGAGATAGCGGCAATAGTGAGATGCAAAATAGGAGTGGGCTTAAGGAGTCTCCTTGAAAGACCCCCCTCCTGTACTGAACCAACCCTGTGGACTGAGTTGCCCCACCGATGGAAATGGTGAAGCGAGTCCTCCAGAGCGGTAGTAGGTGTTCTATGCATCTCACTATGCGGGGATGTACCGCAAGGCACTCGAGGAGCCTCACAACGAGCTGATGCGACGTTGTGTCGAATGCCTTGCGGTAATCGATCCATGCCATGGATAGGTTGCGTTTGTACTGGACTGAGTCCTGTGTGACGGATCGATCTATCAACAGATTTTCTTTGCAACCTGCCACGCCCCGCTTACAGCCGCTTTGCTCGTAAATCTCTCGCCATACTGGATCCCCTGTCTCAAGTATTCGCTCATTCAAGATCTTCGTGAATATTTTGTAACATACGTTGAGACAGGTGATCGGCCGATAGTTTTTCGGATCGGACAAATCCCCTTTCTTCGGGATCAGCACAGTGCGCCCCTCCACCAGCCAACTCGGAATAGGCATCTCCCCGTCCAAAAACGAGGTGAAAATCCGGGCCAGATATCGGTGTGTTGAAGAAAATTTCTTCCACCAAAAGCTGTTAATTCGATCTGGCCCGGGGGCAGAGAAGTTCTTCATGCCCAAGATTGCCTTATTGACTTCATCCTCACTGACTGGTGGACACTCTCCTTGCCGTTGTTGAACGCGTTCACATAAGGCGGAGAAGAGCCCCAGGGCCGGAGTGTCCTGCTTGAACGAGGGTTCCTGTCCATATAACTCTTTCCAGTAAGCTTCGACCTCCTGTATCGACGGAACCTTGTCCGGCGGTTGCGTTTTCTGTTGGAATAAGCGTGAGGGAGTGTGGCGAAAAAGATGGTTGTCTCGCCACCGCCTCAAACGCTTCTCTAGGGACTTCCTAATCTCCACTAGAGCCCGCACCCTATCAGAGCAATGCTGCTTTATGGTAAGCAGCACCGCCTGATTGAGTGTGTGGCGTTGGCGACGCAAGGTGGCACATATGCGCCGAACCTTGGGCGTGAAAGCCTTGCCAGTAGATACGTAATCCACCACACACTGGATGCGGGACGCATGCCGCCGGGCCATCGATACCTTCTCCTGGAGCTGTTGTATGCGCCTTTGCGTCTTGGCCTGATAAGCCTCATCAGTTGGTCGATGACTCGGCACAAGAGAGGCTGCGGCGTCATACACAGCCCAGTTGATGTCAAGGAGGTCGCCACATGCCGGAATTCGTCGAGACAGATCCTCGTTCGCGGCCTTAAGCTGTTCTGGCCGCAGGGAAACTTTGAGGTGGATATGTTTCCGCCTTGTCCTCATATCTCTCGCGGCGTTCTCGGCTCTTGGCGGGTCACCCGGAGGAGGTGGCAGGTCGGGAGGTTGGTCCGCATCTTCGGGTGCGATCGCAATCTCCGGTGGCCGCGCCATGTCGAAACCTTTCCTACGCAGATAGGCTACATAGTCTCGCAGGGCCTGAGGCGAGAGATGAGCGAGATCGGGATGCATCTCACACCACCGATCGTGCATCCTGCCCATGTATCCTATCTGCGTGGGGTCGCTGTCACGACAGCAGACCATAAGATCATGCCTGAGTTCGTCCGTCCACTTCTTGCCAAGGTCGTCGTAGCGGATCTGGTCGCTGAGTCCCCTCCAACTGATCCGTGGCCGCCATCCGAGAGCGGCCGATTGTGAGGGGCTCTTCTCGAGCTCGCCTGCGGAACCGAGATTGTTGAAGGGCGCGCCAGGTGATGGAATTAATCGACCTTCTGCCGCCCCGACCAACACGAAATTCCAAACCGAGGTTTTCTGCCGCCTTCTCTGCCGCCCTGTATAAAAACGCCCCAACCCCCGTCTTTTCATGATCATTCACGAAGGACAGGAGAGGATTCGCACTTCCGATTACGTCGCAAGCTACACCGAGGACCAAACGATCATGCAGGCACTCCAATCCAAGTAGGCCCCTTCCACCCATGTGACGCGGGAGGTATATACGGGGCACGGAAGATCTAGGATGAAGACTCCTATGGATGTTCATCATCTTGCGTGTGCTGGCGTCGAGTTCACGCAGCTCGTCTCGCCTCCATTTCACTACCCCGAAAGAGTAGAGAAGGACTGGGACGGCAAGCATGTTGGTAGCAGCGATCTTGTTCCGCCCAGACAATTCGGAACTCCAAATTTGCCTAAGCCGCTGCCTATACCTGCCGCGGAGAGTCTCCTTGACTGCCGCAGCGTCCTGTAATGGATTCTGCGACACTCCGAGGTATTGATAAGACTCTCCGGCGTTAAGGTTCTTAATGACGCTCCCGTCCACGAGCTGCGCATCCTCCGCAAGACGCCCAGATCTTCCGCGTACTAAATGGACCACCGCGCATTTGTCCAATCCGAAGGCCATGCCAATATCTCGCGAGTAGGTATCCACTACGGCGAGTGCGAGGTTGAGATCGCTCTCACCGGAGGCGTAGAGCTTCAGATCATCCACATAAAAAAGGTGGGTGATCTTGTGCCTCCGGTTGCCGACAGGTCCACACCTGTACCCGCGAGTTTGGCGCAGGGCGAGAGATAGCGGCAATAGTGAGATGCAAAATAGGAGTGGGCTTAAGGAGTCTCCTTGAAAGACCCCCCTCCTGTACTGAACCAACTCTGTGGACTGAGTTGCCCCACCGATGGAAATGGTGAAGCGAGTCCTCCAGAGCGGTAGTAGGTGTTCTATGCATCTCACTATGCGGGGATGTACCGCAAGGCACTCGAGGAGCCTCACAACGAGCTGATGCGACGTTGTGTCGAATGCCTTGCGGTAATCGATCCATGCCATGGACAGGTTGCGTTTGTACTGGACTGAGTCCTGTGTGACGGATCGATCTATCATTATTATTATTATTATTATTATTATTATTATTATTATTCCGTTTCGTAAAATGCCCGACCGGCCCCGCAGGGCTCCGACCCTGCGGGGCCGCAGGGTCGGAGCCCTATTATTATTAATTATTATTAATTATTATTATTATTATTAATTATTATTATTATTATTATTATTATTATTCCGTTTCGTAAAATGCCCGACCGGCCCCGCAGGGCTCCGACTCACCTACAGGACGGGCGGGTTAATAAAAATCATTCTGCCTGACTGCTCCTCCAACCCGGAGGTAAGCAGTCAGGTCAGTCCAGAATCGTGTGACCTAAGTAGACCGAGCGAACCCAGAATGACCGCCTTCTGCATTCGACCCGCAAGTGAGTCGGCTTTCTGCCGACAGGCGGGGATGATCTTAAGGTTCGTGACAAACGACGGCTTCATTCCGCCGAGAACGCCGATTATGAGTACCACCAGCTTGACCGTGTACCCTCGGTATAGCCCGCGAAGCTCGAAAAGGAGATCCTGATATTTCGTCCGCTTGTCGTCTTCTTTAGTAGCGATGTTAGACTCGCCCGGAGCCGAGAACTCGATGACAAAGATCGCATGTATCTCGTGGTCAAAGACGACAATGTCAGGTTTATTGGCTGTTATTTGCCTGACAGTGGGAAATGAATAGTTCCAGTAAATACGGCACTTCTCATTTCCCACGACGGACTCAATATCTCCAGGGGCGTAGGGAAGCAGTGGCGTCTCGTCTACCCCGTAAGAGTGTCGAAGGTGGTAGTACAACACTCTTAGGGCCGCATTATGGCGATGGATATAGCCAGAGACCGCATAGCTGGGACATGCAGATAGTATGTGCATGAGTGTCTCTGGCGATCGTTTGCAGGCCCTGCACCGTGTGTCAGGGACCTGCATACCCATCACCTGGCTCTGGTAGACGAGCGTGTTAATTACGCCATCCTGGCAGGCAATGATGAATCCCTCGGTCTCAGACATCAGACCGGCTGACTGTAAGAATGCAAAAGTCAGCCGAGCAGATAAGTCCATGCTGTCGATGTGCCGAAAGAACACTCCGTGCATGGCCTTGCCCACGTGCCGCTCGAGCAGGCACGATTATTATTATTATTATTATTATTATTATTATTCCGTTTCGTAAAATGCCCGACCGGCCCCGCAGGGCTCCGACTCACCTACAGGACGGGCGGGTTAATAAAAATCATTCTGCCTGACTGCTCCTCCAACCCGGAGGTAAGCAGTCAGGTCAGTCCAGAATCGTGTGACCTAAGTAGACGGAGCGAACCCAGAATGACCGCCTTCTGCATTCGACCCGCAAGTGAGTCGGCTTTCTGCCGACAGGCGGGGATGATCTTAAGGTTCGTGACAAACGACGGCTTCATTCCGCCGAGAACGCCGATTATGAGTACCACCAGCTTGACCGTGTACCCTCGGTATAGCCCGCGAAGCTCGAAAAGGAGATCCTGATATTCTATTATTATTATTATTATTCTATTATTATTATTATTATTATTATTATGTTTCGTCTCGTAAAATGCCCGACCGGCCCCGCAGGGCTCCGACTCACCTACAGGACGGGCGGGTTAATAAAAATCATTCTGCCTGACTGCTCCTCCAACCCGGAGGTAAGCAGTCAGGTCAGTCCAGAATCGTGTGACCTAAGTAGACGGAGCGAACCCAGAATGACCGCCTTCTGCATTCGACCCGCAAGTGAGTCGGCTTTCTGCCGACAGGCGGGGATGATCTTAAGGTTCGTGACAAACGACGGCTTCATTCCGCCGAGAACGCCGATTATGAGTACCACCAGCTTGACCGTGTACCCTCGGTATAGCCCGCGAAGCTCGAAAAGGAGATCCTGATATTTCGTCCGCTTGTCGTCTTCTTTAGTAGCGATGTTAGACTCGCCCGGAGCCGAGAACTCGATGACAAAGATCGCATGTATCTCGTGGTCGAAGACGACAGTGTCAGGTTTATTGGCTGTTATTTGCCTGACAGTGGGAAATGAATAGTTCCAGTAAATACGGCACTTATTATTATTATGTTTCGTCTCGTAAAATGCCCGACCGGCCCCGCAGGGCTCCGACTCACCTACAGGACGGGCGGGTTAATAAAAATCATTCTGCCTGACTGCTCCTCCAACCCGGAGGTAAGCAGTCAGGTCAGTCCAGAATCGTGTGACCTAAGTAGACGGAGCGAACCCAGAATGACCGCCTTCTGCATTCGACCCGCAAGTGAGTCGGCTTTCTGCCGACAGGCGGGGATGATCTTAAGGTTCGTGACAAACGACGGCTTCATTCCGCCGAGAACGCCGATTATGAGTACCACCAGCTTGACCGTGTACCCTCGGTATAGCCCGCGAAGCT
>OZ019977.1:8400611-8515611 GCA_963970395.1 Ephialtes manifestator | reverse complement strand
GGTAATTACTTTTTTTTAGGACAATGCAAATTGGTTTTAATGAAAATACGATAATTATAGAAATTTCTAGTTATTCCCAATTATTAAGGTCTAGATTTTTTGTTAAGGAGGTTGGAGCGCTCCACATTAGACAAATCAGTGCTACATTTTTAAAAGCGTTTCTACAATTTCAGATGGTTTAATAATCTGTTCCAAGGTGTTATTCACATAGCAGCATTAGTTCTTGATATTCAAATACGTTCACAGCTGTGATATCAACAGTAAATCGATCAATATCTGCAAATTTCCGATGTTATGTTTTTTCATCCAGTTTTTTAAAAGGGTAAATCGTAATATCAGTCCGAGTTTGACGACCAATAGCTCATTTTGTTTACTAAAAGATATTCTATCGATTGGCCGTCAATATTTTTAAAATCGTATTAGTAGTTCAAAAGATGCAACCGTTTGTTTATTCTATCATAACCTAACATCAAGTATACAAATGGCTGTAACTTTTGAACGCCTGGTACTATAGAAAATCCGGACGATCATTCGATTAAGGATCTTCCACTGATCAAAATGAGCTACGTTTCGTCATAGTCGGACTGATATTACCGTTTACCCTTTATAATAAATTCAAATACTAAATTAAATAAAGATATACACAAATTATCTGTTGCTGGAGAGTACTTTATTATACGTGTAGTTAAGAGCAGGACTACTGAGCGAATGCCGTCTCGACTCGCTTACCGGTGCGATTAATCAAATGCGTGTAATACGCATGCGCCGCTACACTGACGAAGCAGTGTCACCAACTATTAAAATACAAACTTTAATACATCACACCCTTTTACAAAACTGGATGAAAAAACATGGCATCGGAAATTTGGAGATATTGATCGATTTACTGTTCATATGACAGCTGTGAATGCATTTGAATATCAAGAACTAATGCTGCTATGTGATTAACACGTTGGAAGAGATTATTAAACCATCTGAAATTGTAGAAACGCTTTTAAAAATTTAGCACTGATTTAACTAGTGTGGAGCACTCCAACCTCCTTAATTGAGCACAATCAAGAAAGGGTGCCTCCGCGCGAACTTAGGTAAAAGTATTGTCCACATCCAGAAAGTGGGAGGAAAAAAAGTTGTCGAATAATGAAATTAAAAAATACCATTAAATAAACCTATCAAAAGTCGACACTTTTTGCTAATATAATTTTTAAATGCGATTATTAGTTTAACTAATAATTAATAAAAATTGAATTTTTTATCGCGCCCGAAATCGATGTTTTTCAAAACACAACTCGCAGATTCTAGCTCAATAACTGGTGAAATTATTTGAAATTTTTGCAGTACGTTCAGAGTACATACGTGGCACCTCTAAAGTTGTTAAATCACATAGAAATTGCATTTGTTCACTTATATTTAATAACAAATGGCGGGGTACCGGTAACCGGGTTTCGGACACTTTGGCGGAAAAAAGTATGTGACGAACTTCAACTTTAAGAAACCTTCTAGCGAGCCGTTTCTTCCAAGACATTTGCAGAAAATTTTCCGAAAATTTCAACGTGCAACTCGTCCAGCGCTCATGCACGCCGTTATAATGTCATATAATGCGTCTTTCACAGATTTTTTTAATACTGCGATAGTACATTAAAAAACGTATTGTTATTCAATTATTTGCAATATTAATATCGACAATCATACTCACAAAAAATAAAGAAATCGTTAAAAATATTCAGAAAATTAATTTCATGTTATACTTCTATTGTAAATTTCTTTATTATTAAGTACACTAGAGTAACAAACTATAAGATTTTTTTTTTTGTCTTATGACAAATTTGTAAATTTTTCCAACTACCTGCGATTTTTAAAAGGGTTCTACTTTTTTCAATTTTCATTAGTGAAGATTAATCTACAAAAGAAATTATTTCTATTCGAAATTTCTCAATTGACAATTAACAATTTTGCAATGTACCACCGCAGTATTTAAAAAATCTGCGAGAAATGCATTATATGCCGGAAAAAAACGGCTCGCAGGAAGTTTCCTCAAAGTTGAAGTTCGTCGCATACTTTTTTCTGCGAAAGTTACCCGGTTACCGGTACCCTGCTATTTGTTATTAAATATAAGTGAACAAATGCAATTTGTATGCGATTTAACAACGAACAATAACTAACAATAATCGGATAAATAAAATTATATTAGCAAGGAATATGGACTTTTGCTAGGTTTATTTAATGAAATTTTTATCTTTTTTTATTTGACTTTTTTTTTTCTTCCGATTTCTGGACACAGACAGTACTTTTACCTAGGTTGAGGCGGAGGCGCCCTTTCTTGAGCGGCGTGCTCAATTTCAAAAAGGTTCGCCGTCAAGTTAATACTTGAAATATTAGTTTTCAAAATTATTTGTACCTCTTCCGAATTTTCTTCGTTTTTGCTGATTTTAAGCAAAGATTTATAATGAAATTCGAATATTTAATTTTTGTTAAAATTAAATTAACATTACGGTATATTGAAATTTAAGGCTGAAAATAATTTACAATGAAAATAATTTTTTTTTTTTTTTTTTTTTCGTACACTTTACCAATACTTTTGCAAATGCATATTATGCGGATTTTTTTACAGAACGTCTCGCCGACAGTTTACGTCTACCTCAAGTTATTCCGTCGATTCAAGCGCAAGTTTTCCTGTGTTTCCGCGTTTTACTGCTGCGAATGTCACCGCAACACGCGACGTCACTTTGGCCGGTTATCGTCAGCGAACTGGTCCAAGTATTTCTCCACATTGAACAAGAATTGAGCACAGATTCCGAGGAATTCAGGTCTAAAATTCAACTATTTTTTCCCTTAACAATAATTAACAATACTTTGCTTAATGCCTGGCACGGGTAATTATTTCGACTAACCAATAGAAGCTAATTTGCTCGCTTTAACCTCGAATAACTGTAAACTGTGAGCGTCAATTATCGACGCCAAAAGAAAATTGATCCCGCTCTGCTTGATTTCTTGCCACCATTGAATATAAAAATTATTTTTGAAAAGCTATAAATTCGTTGGGTTGGCTAAAAAAAAATTCCTCAACACTTTTTAATCTTCTTTCATTTTCTTTGTCTTTCCTATGATTGGTTCTATTTTTTTTTGGTCCTAAAACGTTTTGTCTTTATCTGATTTTCTGGTGGAATTCCTTCTGTTTTCGCGTCATTTTCGATTGTTTTTAAAACTTTGCGTCGTTTCCTTTGGTAAAATCGTACATACATCGTTTTGTTTTCCAACTAACGAGGATGAATACCTAATCATGTGATGTTTTTCGCTCTGTTTTGGCATCTGCGATTTGGTGGAATTTGTGGTGCCATCGCAAAATGAAATTTGATTGGTTGGTGGTTGGGACCCCAGTCGTCAAAGCAGGTAATTCAACAGAAAATTGAAATATTATACGACTCTATGCAACGGCTTTTTATTAGAATTACGAAAAAAAATGTTATAAAACTTTTTCATGCGAAACGTTTACTTGAAATTAAATGTATGTTTACCGGAATTTTTAATGCATAAACTGGAATATTATATGTTATATACAAATGCGATTTAATATTGATGTATATTACATTAATTTCAACGATTTGCATTGATTTTATTGTAAAAATGTATTAATTATACATCGCAGTTGTACATTAATTTGAATTCTTGATTTTATGCACAAAAACTTCCGCTCTTTTCTAACAGTGTATTTTTAGCAGCGCTTCGATTTTTATCGAACCATTAAATAATCATTCCGTGAGTTATAAAATAATTATAAAATATGAAAACTCACTGAATTCACGCCTTCAGTTGAGAATTTTGCAATTATTCAATTATTATCCTGAAGATAACAAAGACATTTTTGTCAAAGTTGCAAAAAAATCCTACAACTTAGTGTATAATCTTTGCAAGGCACATAAAAATATATAAAAAATCATAATGTTCTAAATGTGAACCACTTTTCGGGAAATATTGTTAATTTTTGTGCTTCTGTGATTAACAGTTAGTTTTTAATTTCCCATTAACTACAATACACGAACGTAACGTTCAACAAATCCCATAGTCATTTAAATAGTATAAATTACGGGTATTGGGTATTTCTATTATTTATCTCGACGAATATACGTGAAATATTAATTTTGTTATTCTTTGTCCTTTTTACAACAGTTCGCATATAAAACTCTTGTCAGCTTTGGATTCCTCGTGGGCAGTAAACGCGAGCAATGGATTGCAAGCTCATGGACATCCACATTGGCTTCAGCTGGAGTTGGCTGCGGCAAAACTTTTGGATCTCGCGTTATTACTACCTGCTCATCGATTACCCCAATTTCAAATGTAAGAATCTATCAAGTTCCGAAATTACAAAAACGGTTTTATAAAAAGTCCCTCAAAGAATTTTCGAAAAATCATTTCTTTGCCACAAAATTTGAACAATAATAAATAAATCTTGCAATTTTAAATGTACGAATACATCTATATATAATAATGAGGCTACAAAATTGCGACAGTAGTTTTTAAAAGCAGCCTACAAAAATTATCCAAAAATCACTTATTTACCAACGTATTTGAAGGCAAAAACGACAAAAAAAATTTTTTTTTTTTTTTTTACGTTGCATTTCGCCCCGTCTGCAGGCATTACGCCTATTACAGGGTCGGCCCGGATCAGTAGCCAGTCCCCCCTGGGGGTCTGGTCCGGATCAGTAACCAGGCCCCCTTGCGGCCGCATCCGACTTCGGCCTCTATATCGCATTTGCCATAGCATTACTGCTATAGGCATAGGGAAACTGCGGAAAACCTATGCCGATATAGCCGGTCTCGAGTTCGCCTCCCGGCACCGGAGCTACGTCACGTTTCGTCGAGAACGTAAACACGGACTACAGATGTATACATGTGACCTCTGTGTGAAATATCTGTGTGGGTCTCATGTATACATCTGGAGCTTCATCGCGCCCGTATTTATATTTTCGATGAAAATCGACGGCACCGGGAATCGAACCCGCGACCTACCGATGCTCTGGACTAAAGGCCAGTACACTGACCACTAGACCATCGCACCGGTTTAAAAAAAAATTATATTTAAAAATAAATTGATACAGATATTTTTTTAAAGATAATTTATTAATTACTTCTTGGCATTCCGATGATTTATATTAGATGTTTTCAATATCTTCAAAGCTGATTATCATTCTTGTCGAAATTTATTAAAATTTGTATTAATTTTTATTAATTGTAAAAGATTTGTGATCGTACAAATGACACATTCTAAGACCCAACGACTAGATTATATATATTTTTCGAAATTGCAGGTATCGATGGGCTTTCGTCGGCGATGCAGCGGCAGGTGGCACCGACAATAACAATATGTCCTCAGATTTCGTACCTCATATAACAAGAATTGCTAAACTGATGGATTTGAAGGTAAGCCTTAAAAATTCTTTTTCAGCCGTCCTAAAAAAATGATCCGTCTAAATAGTATATTCTACAATCTAACAATTTACGATAAATGTGATGTCTAAGGTAGCATTCACAATTCATGAACTAGTATTGCATGTGGGTTATTCTGGAGCTGGGCAAACTTCCAAAAAGTACTTCAAGTACAAAGTACAAGGTACCGCAAGTACTTTTTGTACTTAAAGTACTTCTCAAGTACGATTTGGAATTAAGTTCGCAGCGCCACCGAAATTAGTTTTGTCCCTGAATGCTAATGCTTTTTGGATTAATGTTTTTTTTTTTCATTTGTACTATGTTCAAATCGTGATTGTATATTTTTTTCGACTTATCAAACCATCGCAACTTGAAACCCGGATGTGGAATACTTGCAATGATAGCGTCAAATTATCAATACATGAAGTTGCCAAAATGCATCTATACAAAAAGTCCTTGTACTTGATACTTGAAGTAACGGGTAAAGTACTTGAAGTACTGACAAGTATTTGTGTACTTCAAGTACTGTATACAAATACTTGTCGGTACTTCAAATACTGTACTGGAAGTACCAATAAAGTACCAATCAGGTACTTCAAGGACTGCCCAGCTCTGCTGTATTCCATCCCGATTCGGTCTGGGTCTGACCCTCGACCACCCCGATTCGGCTCGTAATTTTTTAGAGGATTGGTTAGACCCTCAAATGCACCAGATTTTTATTTTTTTAAATGCAATTTCTTTTAAATCTTTTGTAAAGTGACATATCAAATGCCATAATTTAAGAATCTGAAAACTACTTTGTTGAATATCAAATTTTTCTACCTTATAGCCAAAGTCGGCAAGATTTTTCTTCTTATAGTTTTGAAGCTTTGTTAATTAAAAAAAATATTAAAAAATAGAATAAAAAAATTAATCTACTATGGACAACTTGTCAAACATTTCTGTATATGAAACTGTATTTTTCAGAATTTTTTCAGATTTTTAAATTATGGCATTCGATATGTCACATAAAAAAAATATTTAGAAAAAAATGTGCATAGAAAGAATTAAAAAAAATAAAATCTGATGAATTTGAGGGTCTAACCAACAGTCAAAAAAATTACGAACCAAATCGGGGAGATCGTGATAGTTCCACTCACACTTTTTTCATTCACAAATAATAGGCGAATTTCCTTAAGTTTCATATCAATTTTTGTAAATTAGATAATCTCCCATCATTTATATGAGCGAGAAGCGCTCGTGAAATATTACAAAAACAATATTTATTTAATTATTTTCAGACTATTATTTTTATCCCAATGATAATAATAATAATAATATAATTAACAATTCGGAATCTCTGCGAAAAATATACATATTTACGTTAAAGTGCATTTCATATAAAGTATTGTTGAAAAAAAATCTTTTGAAAAAGTTTAAACCTAATTTATATTGTCTCTTATTTTTCATGTAAAAATTGTATAAAATTGTTTTATTATTTTAATGAGTGGAAAGGTTTCAGAAGATATTGAAAAAAAACTAGCTTTATCTAAAAATTAATTCTTCAGCTGCCCTACAAATGATCCAACGAAATTTCATATTCTACAATCTAATAATTTACGAGAAATGTACGTAGCATTGACAATTCATGATACTAGTATTGCATATAATTCGTCATATTTGCACTGACATTTCTTTCAGTCACATTTTTCACTCACAAGTAATAGGCGAATTTCCTTAAGTATCATATCACTTTTTGTAAATTAGATAATCCTTATTATTCGTACATTGTCCTGGAAGTATGCACTGTTCGGTTTTCTCGTCAAAGACAAAATCTTCCTTGCACTCACATCCACTTCTACAGGGAGTGAAGCAATCCACAACATTCGGTTCGTAGCAAGTAAATTGGCAAACGCAGTTTGTCCAAATGGATTTGTGATCGCATTCCTGCAAACTTCTGCTCGCCATAAAATCGAGCTCATCGTAATCATAGCCGGGAATTCTGTGTTTCGTGTATCGATATATCTTCTCCGTTCTTTTGTACCAATCGCGTTGACGATGGCCTGATTTAGGAAAATTTCTCGAGGGAATATCTTTCTCCAAAACCACAGGAATGTCTTCAACGATCAAATTGTTTGGTGCTTGTTGATTTCCGTCTTCGAACTCTGATATAATGTAAAAATCGTCGGGGCCCGTTGCCCGATAATTGTCGTTGGCTCTTCGTTCGTAAGACGTTGGAAGATTTTCGTAAAAATCGAAATCGTTGTAGTCCCAGTCATCATTGTATTCTGGAAAAAAAGATGGAAGAAACTGACGTAAGATATTTATTGACATAAATTACGTATGCGTCTGTTACTGATAGAATTTATATAACGTGTGGGTTTGCGAAGAATTACACGACCTTCTCTCTGTTCCCTGTATTTATAGCAATGAAACCCAATTAGTGGTAATTAAACCGGGCGGATAGGAACGTTGAACTTATAGGCCTTCCTGCCCTCCCGCTACTGGTTTCATAAATTTCAATTAAATTGTACAGGTGATAATCAGGTCGAACTATTTTAGCGCCTGTAACGCGGTTAAGAATTTATCAGGCGTATAAACCCAAGCAAAAGTTCTATTAGAACTTGGATTTTTTAGTACTTGTGAATAATAATCGTGAAAAAATCTATGGTACTGCAAACATTTATTTTGAATAATAAAAAAAGCCTTGAATTTATAAATGAATTGTAGTAAAAAACTATTTAATCAAATGAATTTACTTTTCGAATACATTTGCAATATAATTAATATCATAAATTTCATTATAATACATATTAATTTATTAATATTATAATAAATGAATCATACAGTGAACGAATTTAGCTCTGATGTAAAATCCTACATGCGTAATATTCTACACGAATGTAGATTGTGACGTATTTTTCGTGAGCATATTCGGTAACAAATAAAATCAAATTTTATTCGGGAACTGCATCACGATACGGTCACCTTCGGCCGTTCACTCTCGTTCGCGCATCCGCAAACCCGGTGGGCGCCAGTTAATTTTTGTTTCACCGGTATTAACTAACCGGTATGCCCGAGGAATCGAGTTGATCAGGCTCGATTCCAATAAAATCGAAAGCCCGGAGCAAAAGCTAACGATCGAGAACAAAGTCAGAGAAAACGGTAGCTTAGTTAATTTTTGGGCTCGCGTAAAATTAACAAACGCAACTGGATGCGCTTGAGAGAGCGAACGGTTGCGGAAATGCACGGCCGCTCAGACTGCTATGTCATGGTAGAGAGGGTCGAGGTTTGGCCCAGTAAACAGCTTTTAATTTTTCGAGAGCTCAAACAAGGAGAACAAACTTCAATATTCTTCAAACAAAAGTTCGAGAGCTAATACAATAAATTGTATTATTTAACTAATGCGAGAGTCAGCGTGAAGCATCGAAATCGTTATCAGAGAGTTGCAAAGCAATGCGCTCGTATCCACAACTCAACGGTAACTGCACGAATATTCAATGTCACGAGAACTTTAATCGCAGCGATCGGCGCATTCGATTAAATAATTAATCAAACGAAAACGACTCACCAGAATTATTCCAAATAAATCCGAAGTCCGGTATCAGGCATCCCATAGGAAACTCGAAAAACCAGGAGTGCACTATTGCACTACACTGAACGGGAACTTTGGTTTTATTCACTTGAATAAAACTCACGACAACGAGATCATACGCGATACACTATACACTAAGTATTATCCGAAGTACGAGAACGACGCGAAGACGCGCGTGCGAGCGACAGAAAAACTGTCAATACGGGAGCTCTATTTAGACTCGAGGCACCTCGGCGGTGTCCCGAGGAAGACTGATTGTCTCCAACAATCATCGAAATCTCGTCATAATAATTATTAATCCCTCCCAAAATCCCTTACTCGAGAACTACTGCCCTCTCCCTCGAATCACCTCGTAACTATATCGGGAACGCAAATCATGCCGGTAACATTTTCGAAATCTATACAATCGCCTCCGTTAATGCTTCGCACGAGAACGGGCCTACTCAGCACACTTATGAACTACACTGCAACAGGATGCTCCATCCTTTGCAAACCACCAACAAAACTCCACCCGTTCTCTAGCGCAATACATTATCTCAATAGGGCGCCGAATTTACACCGGTCTACAACTAATCGCAAGACTCGTTCGGTTACTCTTGTCTGCCGGGCTGCTCGTTTCTTTGATCTCTCATCCTCGCGACAGATTTGAGTGCACTGATGAACCGAAACTTTACAACAACAATAACAAAACCTAAGAATTATAATTCTTAGCTAAACCGAGACCGTAAATTCGAGGGAACGCTGGAAAACGCTGAAAAATAGCAAGTAACGATAACACAAGCCCTTGTGATCGTGATTTCCAAAAAAATCACGTCACAACTCCCCACCCCTTAAGGGTGGCTTAGGGATTGGGAACGGTAGCTTCACAAACCCAAACGTAACCACAGTTCTGAACTGCATTGTGGGTTTCGGTTTCCGTTGAAATTTCACGGATTAGGGAACAAGTATCGTAATCAACATTACTATTTTTCGTGAACAACAAACCAAAGTGTATATCGGTAGCTTGTTTGACTTTACCCACTAGTTGCAATCGGTAACTAATAGTGGTCGTGGGTAAATCGAGATCAATGCGAGAGCGTACTCTGGCAACGCGAGAAGGTAATTCAAATTCTCCGTTTCTTAAAATTACTTGTTGATATGGACGGACAACAAAGAGAATGTGTAAAGGGAGCGTAACGATACTGACTTAGACGTGAGGGTCCTTCCGAGGGTCGTCCATGCCGGGAGCGATTCTTCCAAGGTCCGCCATCCCGGCAGATTTCCCTGGGGTTACGGGAGCTGAGGTTCCATGTCCGTCCTTGTTCGAGAGCCGGGTCTGTCGACCCGAATATCGAGAGCCGGGGCCTAGGGCCCATCCTATTGGGAATTGGGACCTGCGGTCCCAAGTTGCGAGAGCTGGGTCTTGCGACCCATTTTCGGTAACTAAGGCTCGAAGCCTCTGTACGGGAGCTAGGACTCATGACCTCATAGTGCGGTATCTAAGGCTCGAAGCCGTTATTGCCGAAGCTAGGTCCAGTGTCCCACGGTACGGGAGCGATAGGCTCGAAACCTACCTTACGAGAGCTTCCCCTTTGGTGATCCTATTTTGAGTGGACCTCAGGGTTTTCAACGGGAGCCGTAATCGTTGGAGTTTGAATATCGAACTCGTCGGACATTACGCACATCGAGAACACTGATTTTTTTGTAGAATGAAAACTTTCAGCTTGCTTATCGTGTGTGTCCGTAGCGCACCTCGATAGCAATATTCGGTAGCTAATATCTCACTCGCTGGTTGCGTACGGTAGCTTGAACTGAATCTTGAAGATTCGCGAATGAGTCGAGAACACACGAGAGGCTTGCCATCTCGGCACGAGAAGGGATGTGCGATTGAAATCGTCAAGCACAACACGAGCCAACACAATAACAATAGTAAAGAAAAAAAACAAAAATGGACAAAACAAGAACGACACAACAAAAATCTTAAATTAATTTATCGAATTAATCAGTGCTCCATCTGATAATTCGTCGAGAACTCTGCAACTTATTTGCGTCGAAAACCCGCGAACGAGTCGCACGAGAGATAGTTCCGCTTACATAGCAGGTAAACTCGAGATCGTAAGGTTAACTTCGAATCGGGATCTTGGATTAATTACAACCCAATTTTTCTTTAAATGGAAATCAATTCGAAACTCGAAGAATAATTCGAGTTCGAAATCGAGAATTAATTCGAAACTCGGGAATTAATGCGAGATCAAAATCCATTCAAAGCGGAAAAATTCGAGAACCAGTATTTACGTTAGCCTATGGAAAATAAATCTCCAAAATCGAGAGCATATCGGGTCGGTACAGAGTTGGTATCTTCGGCGAGCAGGGAATCCGGCGTATCCCTGCAAGATCGTCAGGCCCAAAATTCTTCGAACCACAGCCCGCGAAAACCAATGACAAGAGAGCACCAAAAAAAATTAATAAAATAGAGAAGAAATTTAAAAAAAATCTTTTCCGGTATTTCGAGAACTGAGACGATCCGGAATTGTGAATTAATCGAGAACGGCAATAATTTAAAAAAAAATTAATTGCCAAATCAATCGAGAACAAAGTTAGTCGGAAACAATTTTCTTATCGAGAACGAAAGATAGTTCGAGACAAGTTATGTTAAACTAAATCGAGAACTAAATTCCAATCGAGAAGAAGAAGAGATTCCAAAGTCAAAAATTCCATTAAAATTGAAAATTAATTCCGAAATCAAAATTAAAAGAATAAAAATTTAATCGCTGACTTAACTCTGTGAAATAAATATAAAAATCTGATAATTTATCTCGAGAACAAAGTATTCTTTACGGGAACATGTGAAAAGTATTTCACAGTCGAGATCACAGCGAAATCGTATCGGGACTACCTCGACCGATCACGGCGAAGGTCCAAGACGAAGTCCCTCCGAAATCGTTAATTTCGGATATCGAGAGCGAAAGACCACAGGAGCTTTCCGTGAACCGTACAAAAAAATTGTTTGTCGAAAATCGAGATCGCTTATTGTAACTGCCGAAGCCGAATCAATAGAGGGATTAACGGTATCACCCGTAACTGCTTCATGAGCGTCGCGCAGGGGGGATGTCGGGAAGCCCGAAATTTCCGAAAAATAAAATGTTCGGAATTTCGCGAGAATTCAATGCGGGATCAAGAAATTTTCGAAAATTAATATATTCGAAATTTCACGAAAATCCAATCCGAGATCGAGGAATTTTCGAAAAAATGAAAAGTTCAAAAATTCACAAATATTATTTCGAGAGCGAGGAATTTTCGAAAAATAAAATAGTCGAAAATTCACAAAATTATTTCGAGAACAGAAAATTTTGAAAAATAAAATATTTGATAATTTTAATCGGGATCGTGGAATTTCCGAAAAATAAAATATTCGATAATTCGCAAAAATTACTTCGAGATCTAGAAATTTTCGAAAAATAAAATTTTCGAAATTTCACAAAATTCATTTCGAGATCTAGAAATTTTCGAAAAATTACATTTTCGAAATTTCACAAAATACATTTCGAAATCTAGAAATTTTCAAAAAATAAAATTTTCGAATTTTCACAAAATAAATTGTCGATAACTCCGGCTAATTGCAGATCGAGAGCGAATATCCGGAAACCATCGAGTTAATCAAAATTCAACGTAACGAGAACGCGATAAAACACAAAAATAATCAAACAAAAGACACAAAAACGAATAAACAAAACATACAAAATGAACAAAACGCACGGTAACAAGCTATTTACTGGCGTGGCCCCACGGTGGGCGCCATTTATGACGTATTTTTCGTGAGCGTAATCGTTAACAAATAAAATCAAATTTTATTCGGGAACTGCATCACGATACAGTCACCTTCGGCCGTTCACTCTCGTTCGCGCATCCGCAAACCCGGTGGGCGCCAGTTAATTTTTGTTTCACCGGTATTAACTAACCGGTGTGCCCGGGGAATCGAGTTGATCAGGCTCGATTCCAATAAAATCGAAAGCCCGGAGCAAAAGTTAACGATCGAGAACAAAGTCAGAGAAAACGGTAGCTTAGTTAATTTTTGGGCTCACGTAAAATTAACAAACGCAACTGGATGCGCTTGCGAGAGCGAACGGTTGCGGAAATGCACGGCCGCTCAGACTGCTAGGTCATGGTAGAGAGGGTCGAGGTTTGGCCCAGTAAATAGCTTTGAAATTTACGAGATCTCAAACAACGAGAACAAACTTCAATATTCTCTAAACAAAAGTTCGAGAGCTAATACAATAAATTGTATTATTTAATTAATGCGAGAGCCAGCGTGAAGCATCGAAATCGTTAACGGTAACAGAGAGAATATTCAATGTCACGAGAACTTTAATCGTAATCGTCGATTAAATAATAAATTAAACGGAAAGACTCACCAAAAATCCTTTTACGGGTCCAGGGACGAGAACTATAATCCAGAGAATCCGCGAGAACGTTGAATGCACTAACTGCACTTCACAACGAACGAGAACACGAGTTTTATTTTTAAGAAAATAAAATTCACTCGTAGCGTACGCTGTACGCTATACACGCAAAGTCCCAGAACGACGCGAAGAAGCGCGCGCGAGCGACAGAAAAACTGTCAACACGGGAGCTCTATTTAGACTCGAGGCATCTCGGCGGTGTCCCGAGAAAGACTGATTGTCTCCAGCAATCATCGAAATCTCGTCATAATAATTATTAATCCCTCCCAAAATCCCTTACTCGAGAACTACTGCCCTCTCCCTCGAATCACCTCGTAACGATATCGGGAACGCAAATCATGCCGGTAACATTTTCGAAATCTATACAATCGCCTCCCTTGATGCTTCGCGCGAGAACGGGCCTACTCAGCACACTTATGCACTACACTGCAACAGGATGCTCCATCCTTTGCAAACAACCAACAAAACTCCACCCGTTCTCTAGCGCAATACATTATCTCAATAGGGCGCCGGATTTACACCGGTCTACAACTAATCGCAAGACTCGTTCGGTGACTCTTGTCTGCCGGGCTGCTCGTTACTTTGAGCTCTCATCCTCGCGACAGATTTGAACCGAAATTTTTCAACAACAATAACAAAACCTAAGGATTATAATTCTTAGCTAAACCGAGAACGTAAATTCGAGGGAAAACAGCTCGAAAACGATGAAAAATAGCAAGTAACGTTAACACAAGCCCTTGTGATCGTGATTTCCAAAAAAATCACGTCACAAGATGTAGGATGTTACTTCTGTAGAATATTACGTGTGTAGGATTTTACATTGGCGGTAAATTCGTTGGCTGTATGATTTATTCATGTAGAATATAACGCGTGAAGGATTTTACATCGAAGCCAAATTCGTTCGCTGTATGATTTATTCATGTAGAATATTGCGAATGTAGGATTTTACTCCTGTAGAAAATTACGCGTGTAGGATTTTATATCGGAGCTAAATTCGTTCTCTGTATGAATTACTCATGTAGAATAGTACGCGTGTAGAATTTTACATAATGCTCATTTAGAGGAAATTAATTCAGAGTAGGATATTTTTAATCTAGGAAATTGCACACGTATGAATTTACATTTGTGCCGGTTCGGTCCAGGATATTACAGATGTAGGATTAGGCGGAGTAGGTTCAGGGCCCCTCTAATAATCTAAGCAATATTTAAAACAAATTAATAGTACTGGAAACATTGATTTTGACGTTTGAATGAAATTGTACAGGTGATATTCAGATCGAACTATTTCCGCGCCTGTAATGCTGTTAACAATTTATCAGGTGCATAAATCCAAGCAAAAGTTCTATTAGAATTTTGATTTTTTGGCATTTTTTGGTTTCGCAAAAACGAAGGTCTTCCGCAGGGTCTACAAACTTGGAAGATATATTGAAAAATTGTAAAAAATTTTATCTATTTAAAAATGCTGGTCTCAAGAATGACAATTTCTTCCATCCCCCAAAAACGTTTGATAATCTCCTAACCATCACGTCAGAGGCTTTGCTTTTTGCCCAAAATGAAGGTCTTCCGCAGGCTCTAGTGACTTGAATCGTATCTTAAAATGACCGGAAGAATCTTGTCTATACGAAAACGTGACAAGAGTGACAATTAATTTCTTCTTAAAAAAAAGTATGAAGAAATCATAAACGTCATTTGAGAGGCTATGATTTTTTCCGAACATGAATGTCTTCCGCAGGTTCCAGTGACTTAAAAGTGGTTTTAATATTAGTAGAAAAATTTAATCTATCAGAAAAAGTTCTGCCAAAAAGTGACAATTTCTTCCTTCCTAGTGAAAAAAATTGACAACCTCATCGGCAACTGTTGGCGCTGAGCGCTGAGAATCCGTTGCAACTTTGAAACGTTTCAAACTTCATTGACATGGCGTATGAAAGCTCATATATATACCAATTTTGAACTTAATATCTCGAAAATTAAAAGAGTTATCGCGTTAACAGACATTTGAGATGAATTTAGAAATTTAACGATCATGGGGATTTTAAGAAAAATTGGTATGAACGATGAGGATTGAACCCTCTAATCTATGGTGTAAATTTCAGCTCTATATCTCGAGTCGTTCCCGAGCTATAAAGGTTTACATTTTTTCAGCGTGTAAACACACACGCATATGCGCACTCGTGCACACACATACAGACATTCTTTCTAAATCACTTTTTATAACGCATGCATGAGAAGTGCTACTTCTCGTGCCTGCCGCGCGTGACCTAAGTGGCGCTTTACGGCCATCGATGCCATTTTACTTCTCGCACGCACTTCTCGCACGCGCGCGACATTACACTCGGTAGCACTTCTCATGCACTTGTTACAATAGTATATTGTGCAACAAGGGCCGAAAGTTGGCGATTGCGACGAGTGTGAGGTTTGCCGCCCGAGCGAAGCGAGGGCTGCAATCATACGAGTCGTAAACGCCAATTTTCGGCCCTTGTTGCACAATATACTATTGTAACAAGTGCATGAATAGTGGTGCTTTGAATGGTAGTTTTGCGGGACGAACAGTGAAAAGTGAGGTTATCAACTTTCCACCCGAGGGTCGAAAGTGAAACAGCAGGGTCGAAAGTGAAGGAATCGCGAACTGCGCATGCGCCAACCTATCGTTTCAACACTGCTATGAAACTAGCCACTTTCGGCCCGCAAAACTGCCATGAAAAGCACCGCTGTTCATGCACGTGTTACAAAAAAAGTATTATGCGATACAGAGCGAGAGAACGATCATCATACGACGGTTGTGAAGTTGATCCCACTCGCCGCACTCGTACCACAGACAGCAATCGCCTTCGGATCGTCCTGCTGTGATACTCGTGGGGCTCGTGCCATCAACTTCCCAACCTGCGTATAATGATCGCTTTCTCGCCCTTGTATCGCAAAGTACTATTTCTCGACGTTTTGGACCATTCTGAATGTACTGACATGAAAACCTCGTAAAATTTTTTTTTCACTAAAACAATGCTCCCTCTATGAGGAAGCAAAATTAATAGTACTGGAAACATTGATTTTGATTGATAAGAATCCCAAAGTTATTGATGAATTAATTTAAGAAAAATTCGTGAATTTAAAAAAAAAAAACAGTTTAATGAAATGAATTGACTTCCCGAATACGTTTGTAATATAATTAATATTATACCATGATGAAATAAAAAAAAAATACCAAAGTTATTGATAGCTTAATTTACGATTACATTTTTATTGAAATTCAGAAAGAAAAAAGTATAATGAATCTAACTGACTTTCCGAATATATATATATCCCATTAAAAAAATCACTTGAAAACAAAAAGTTCTTCGCTGAAGAATCTTTCGCAAAAAAAAATTTCTTTCAAAAATATTAAACCGAATCCTATTAGCCAAGTCAAACCTCTTGGAAGATATTCAACAGATGATGTTTTTCTACAAAAAAACTTGGCGTGCCTGCGACTAGCTCCCGTACATAGTCCGTTGGAGTAAGTGCGGGAGCAGACAATTTTTAATTATAATATAACTATATTTTCGCTGCTAGCTATTTCGTAGGTCTTATCGTTTGGGATTATACTCGTTTTGATTTAAGGTGATGTGTTAGTGCTCGGTCGGTAACAAAAACTGTAAAGCGTTGTTCTTGGTTACAATTGATATTTCAAGCAAAATACGAGAAGTACTGACTGCAGAGTGCCAAGATGCAGTCAGTACTTCTCGACTTTTATTCGAAAAATCAACCGTGGCGAAGGATAACACTTTGGAAAGATTCAGCTATTTCACTCGCACTTATGGCGATCTGAGAGAGACAGACGACATGTAACACATCATCTTAACGAAGGTTTTTTAAGGGTCCAGTTTC
Organism: Ephialtes manifestator; assembly: GCA_963970395.1. NCBI lineage: Eukaryota > Metazoa > Arthropoda > Insecta > Hymenoptera > Ichneumonidae > Ephialtes > Ephialtes manifestator. Next base: position 8,498,316 of record OZ019977.1, on the reverse strand, counting down.
AACTCGGGATTTATTGCCAATAATTTCTTAACTAAATACTTCGGAATTCTTATGTCGTCTAATAAATGTTGAAAAGTCATGTATTCCGCAGCGGTTCGGTTTTCTTCCCGTACGACATCTGCCGCCTTTAACCTCATTTGGTTATTCTTTCTTTCTGAAACTGACCACTCGGATCTTTTTCAGAACATTCATAATCATTCAACGATTAATCATAATTGGAGACACGCTGTCCTCCCGTCCTGATTTCAATGGACTATGTACGAGAGCTAGTCCTCGGCACGCCAAGTTTTTTGTAGAAAAACATCTTCATCTGTTGATTATCTTCCAAGGGGTTTGACTTGGCTAATAGGATTCGGTTTAATATTTTTGAAAGAAATTTTTTTTTGCGAAACATTCGTCAGCGAAGAACTTTTTGTTTTCAAGTGATTTTTTTTATGGGATGGTTACACTTTTAATACTTGGCGTACCATTTTTGTTTCGAAAAAACATTTTTGGGTGGATTTGTTGTCTTTTTGAAAGTCAAAACGTCATGAAAAAAACAAACTGTTAAGTTCATTTACAGTAATCAGTAAATAAAGTTCACTAGACTGTAGTAAATGTATACAAGGGCAAGCCTATATACTAAATATATATAGGCTGCAAGAAGAATTTTAAAAGATGCTTCGTCTAATAATTGGAACGACTGATAACAGCCTTAATATAGGCGCTGAAAAGTGATAACGTTGCATTTAAAAAATGTTAAGCAACGTTATCACTTTTTCGTTCGTTATAAAAATTATATCTAAGCGTCTTTAGAATTACGAGGCCAATTCCCCTGTTCAACTGTTAAATCGTCGATGAGTATCCCAGTGAATCAATGTGAATTCATTTTATTTTCATTCTCACCATGATCGATATCACACTCGTATCTTTATAATTATGATCGTTGACTTTCTCTGAAGATGTAGGCACTGATTCAATGCTGATAGTTTTGTTTATTATTTTTGCTTCATTTATTTCAAATATTTGTTATTTAATTTATAATCAATACGAGCTTGATTGAAGATCTACTGCAGAGGCGCAATAAATCACCAATAAGTAAGTACAATGCAAAGACACTATTTACTTTTAAAGCGCTTCGTTTTATTTTCAATTATACATAAGAGGACGGTCAGTCAAGAAAGAATTTTTTTCATTATGAAGACCACTCTCTCCCTCACTCAAGGAAAAATAAAAAATAATTCCCCCCTTCAGAATAAACACAAAGAATGTTTTTGTAAATGGACCAACTGGTTGCTTTGAAACCAGATTTATGAGTGTTACACTCTGTGCGTAAGCCTAAGAACACTGCTTCAAGGATTGGTCTTTGCTAGAGGTCATTCTAGTATTTTGGTTTTAGACTCAATGCACATTCCTTAAATCGATAAGCCAAATCCAGTTACTGGTCCAACCGCAAGCAGTGGATTACTGTTGTCGAGGCAAAGAATATGTACTGAGTCAAAAACTAAAATCCAGTGATCGGTGTAAGCATAAGTGGAGTCATATGGAAAAGCACTTGCAGTATTCGGCATTCGGATCAAGCTGGTTAATGGATTTTTGTTCTTAACTAACTGCATATTCTCTGCATCAACATTTATATTGCATTTCCCAGCATGATCTGAAAGTCACTGTGGTCGTTTTTCCATTTGTTTTCTAAAATCGCAAGCAGCGTCAAATGAAAAAGCACTAGAAGTGGCTTTCAGATCGAGCCGGTCATTGGATTTTGGTTTTTGACTCACTGCATATTCTCTGCATCAATAACTATAATTAATTGACCGGCTTGGTCTGAAAGCCACTGCGAGTAGTTTTTAAATTAAATGCTGCAGTTAAGAATGTTGAAACTATTGTTTATTATATTTAATTACAGATATTGAGAACGACACACGTCCTGTGCTATGTATTCATTTGTTCTCTTGTCAATTGGTTGCTCGGTTACACCTCTGAATCTTGTTTATCGTCAATAAAATGTTTAGTTGGTTTATTGTATCTTTACTGAATAAACGTATATCACACAGATTGATCCACCTCTGATAACAATTTAACAGGTTATGGGCCCAGGACGGTCTCAGTGAATAATTTAAAAAAAAAAAAAAATATTCAGGAGTAATTGTGTGTGATCACGTACGAAAATGAGCTCGATAAATTCGGCGAGAATCGAACTTTTGGATAAACACAATTACGATACATGGCGAATACAAATGGAAGCCGTGTTGAAGAAGAACGACGGTTGGGAATACGTTAGTGGCACGAATGAAAAACCGGAGACCAATCCGGAGGATGCCCGTGAGAATGAGATACTACAAAAATGGGAGATCGAGGATGGTAAAGCGAAGTCGGACATAATTCTTGGCATGAAACCAGCCGAGCTCAAGTTGGTGAAAAATTGCGTTACTGCGAGGGACGTCTGGGTACGTCTGCAGGACATTTACCAGTCTACAGGACCAGCTCGAAAAGCAGGACTCATGAAGAAATTAACGTTGCATCGTATGGGCGAGGGTGAAGACGCACAAGAGCATCTACGTGGATTTTTCGATACCGTTGACAAACTCGAGGATTTGGGAATTGAAATAAACACCGATTTACTATCATTCCTATTACTATACAGTCTACCGTCATCGTACGACAACTTCCGATGCGCCATGGAATCACGCGACGAACTTCCCACCCCGGAAGCTTTGCGAGTGAAAATCATCGAAGAACACAACATCCGAAATAAGTTGGAGCGAGAAAATGACGACAGCGCAATGTATGTCAAGAAACAATTCAAAAGAAACGGAAACGCGAATAAATTCAAGCCGAACGATTCAAGATGCGAAGAACACGGAACATATATCGGTAGAAGAGATCTTTCGAAAATAAAGTGTTACGTTTGTGGAAGACAAGGACATAAAGCCGTGGACTGTCGTCAGAGGAATAGGTCATCAGATCGAAGGGAGACTGCTGATCATGTGAGTCTACTAACGGAAGTGGAATCTACAATGAAACGAGACGAATATGAAAGCGCAAATGAGGTTACATCGCGAGCAATGACTCCTCAAAATCAAAATATATGGTGTCTTGATAGCGGATGCACCGCTCACATGAGCGGAGAAGCAGACAACTTCAAACGATTGAGTGAAGGAAGTGGAAGCGTTAACCTAGCGAGTGACGCGTCTGCAAAAGTCAAAGGTACGGGTCCTATCGATTTTGCGATAAAAGGTAACAAACACATCGACATTTCTGAAGTGTTGTACGTACCAGATTTGAGGACGAATCTTCTATCCGTGGGAAAGATTTGTGACAAAGATTTTACCGTAACCTTCAAGAAAGATCACGCCTTGATTCTTGACGAGCAAGATAACGAGATTATCCGAGTAAAACGTACGAAAGGCGGGCTTTATCACTTACACACACAGCAAAACCAAGCGGATGAAGATTTGAAGGTGAGAAAAGGATCCATAGAAGAATGGCATTGCAAACTTGGACACCTGAATTATTTTGATCTCATCAAAGGAGTAAAACACGGGGTTATGAGAGGACTGAAGGTTGACAACATACCTACGGATCTCACGTGCGAAATCTGCGTAAAAGGTAAAATGTCAAGATTTCCTCATCCTTCAAAAACCGCTAGGAATCTGGAGATTCTCGAGGTCGTGCACTCGGATGTATGTGGTCCAATGCCGACAGAGTCAAACGGAAAGTCAAGATATTTTGTAACATTCATTGACGAATGTTCTCGTTGGTGTGTCGTCAAAATGCTGAGAAGTAAAAATGAGGTATTCAACGCTTTCAAAGAATACAAATCATTTGTTGAAAATCAGACTGAGAAGAATATCAAATATCTGCAAACCGATAACGGGACAGAGTATATCAATAACGATTTCGACGCATTCTTAAAGTCTCATGGAATAGGGAGAAGATTAACAATCACCCACACTCCGCAACAAAACGGTATTGCGGAAAGGAAGAACAGAACCCTACTCGACAGCGCGAGATGTTTACTTTTGCACTCCGGATTATCAAAGTCATTTTGGGCTGAAGCGGTGAACACCGCGAACTATGTACGGAATCGATGTCCGTCGCAAGCTCTCAAGAACGAAACTCCATTCAAGATTTGGACCGGAGAAACACCTGACGTTGGACATCTTCAAGTATTCGGCAGTCACGTGTTGACTTTGATCAGAGAGCCAATCAAGAAGAAACTCGACTCAAGAGTCAGAGAAGGGATTTTCGTCGGTTATGCTGATAACGCAAAAGGCTATCGAATCTGGTTGAAAAACGAGGGAAGAACCGAGATTGCTTACGATGTACAATTCATCAATAGAAAAACAGAACTATTGGATTCAGAGCACAGACCTAACGATTGTACACAAAAAATTCAAATAGAGGCATCCGAGACGGAAATCCCTGTGAAGATAAATAATCGTCAACCTCTTAACGAGAATAGAATGATACCAAACCTAGATAACGCGGCAGCAGAAAACGAAATTGAGGAACATGAAGAGAGAGAATCGGACGAAGAAATCACGGATAGTGAGAGTGATTCACAAAAATCTCAAGCTTCCAGATCTGACACTGGACAACGACGTGGACGGGGTCGTCCTCGCTTGATACGCACGGGGTCCAGGGGGAGACCACGCAAGGTCTATCAACCAGCGGTTCATCCTCTCGAACCCGAACAAGCACAAGTCGCAGAAATTACACTAGAAGAAGCGGTGAACGGCTCCGACGCAGATGAATGGATTTCAGCTATCGGGGAGGAATTGAAGTCAATATTGTCCAAAGGAGTGTGGGAAGTTGTCGATAGGCCTGAAAAAGATAAGTTGGTCGGATGTCGGATGATACTCCGAAACAAATATAAAGAAAACGGCGATCTGGAACGCAGAAAATGCCGAATCGTCGCGAAAGGTTTCTCTCAGATACCAGGCATAAATTTCTTTGAAACGTTTGCACCCGTTGCTCGTGCGGGATCCATACGAACCATCGTAGCTCTAGCTGCTGAGAAAAATATGTCCATTGAACAATTTGACGTCAAGACGGCATATTTGAATTGTGAACTGGAGGAGAAGGTTTTCATGAAACCTCCTAACTACATCAAAGAGGGACTAGCGTCAATCATTCGATCGGAATCAGAAGAAAGTTCGATCAGACGAAAAGCTGAAGAGATGCTCAATGAGTTTATTAAAGGAAATAAGGTCTGTTTACTAAAAAAGGCACTGTACGGCCTGAAACAGGCAGGACGTTGTTGGAATGAGGAACTCAACAAACATCTCATAGATTTTGGAGCAAAGAGATCCTCGGCTGACCCTTGCGTATACATCAAAGGAGAACACGAAGAACATACAGTAATCGCGATTTACGTGGATGACATTATTGTCGCTACTCAAAATGAAAAAGAAATCAGACAAGTCGAAAAATTTCTCAATTCAAAATTCGAGATAAAATCACTGGGAAAACTCAAATATTGTTTGGGTATTGAATTCAGTTTCAATAAGGACTCTATCAAAATGCACCAAGAAAAGTATGTAAAAGACGTACTCAAACGCTTCCAAATGAACGAGGCAAATCCAGTCGCAACACCATTAGAAGCTGGTCTAAAATTTGAAGAAAAGAGCGAACAGAGCGACGAAAATGTACATTATCAAGAACTCGTGGGAGCCTTAATGTATCTTTCTACATACACGAGACCCGATATTACACACGCAGTGAGCTTTCTCAGTCAGTTCAACTCGCGTCACAATTCAAGCCACTGGAAAGCCGCGAAGCGCGTCCTCCGATATTTAAAAGGCACTTCGGACGTCGGACTCCTCTTTCAAAAGACTGGGATGACTCTAAAAGGATTTGTCGATTCAGATTGGGGAAATTGTGCCATCAACAGGCGATCATATACAGGTTTCGTTTTTACATTTGGCGGAAGTGCTATTTCGTGGGAATCACGGAAACAACGCACAGTCGCTTTGTCATCAACGGAGGCTGAATATATGGCCATGACTGAGGCGGTCAAAGAAGCTATATATCTCCGCAAATTCTTCGTCGATTTGAATATATCAATGAAAGACGCGACGACAATTCACTGCGATAATAATGGAGCTATAAAACTTGCTGAAAATCCTGTATTCCATGCACGCAGCAAACACATCGATATCCGACATCATTTTGTGAGAGAGGCATTGGAAATCGAAGTTATTCGATTGGAATACTTACCTACAGGAGAAATGCCAGCAGATTTACTTACAAAAGGATTATCACGAGTAAAACACCTGAAATGTTGTAAACAACTCAATCTTAGGCTCAAATAACAACAAGAAGATTCATTTCCTTTTTGGGACATGTGTCGAGGGGGAGTGTTGAAACTATTGTTTATTATATTTAATTACAGATATTGAGAACGACACACGTCCTGTGCTATGTATTCATTTGTTCTCTTGTCAATTGGTTGCTCGGTTACACCTCTGAATCTTGTTTATCGTCAATAAAATGTTTAGTTGGTTTATTGTATCTTTACTGAATAAACGTATATCACACAGATTGATCCGCCTCTGATAACAATTTAACAAAGAAAGTCTTTTTTTATTATAAGGACAATTCTCCTCTTCATAGAAGAAGTTTTTAAAAATAATTCTCTCCTTTCAGGCTGGAGCCAAATGATTTTTTGTAAACGGACCAGCTGATTGGGTTAACTGGTTGCTTCAAAACCAAGTTCATGATATTTCACACTCTGGGTGTGATCTAGAGGACACTGCTTTGGGGATTGGCCTTCGCTAAGTCTCATTCTCCTCGCAGTTACACTGCACACCAATTAAGCAGAGCAATTTTCAAAAAAAATGTTAAAATTTTTTTAAAGATCTATGGCAGTATTATTCTGACATTTTATGTGCTTGTTTATAGACTCTGTTATAAGGATCTTTTAAAAAAATTGCTGCTTTTAATTAGTGTGCAGTACAACTGCAAATAGAATGAGATCTAGCGAAGGCCAATCCTCGAAGCAGTGTTCTCTGGATCATGCACATTGTGTAAAACTCATTAATCTGATTTCAAAGTAACTGGTTGACCAAATTAATTGGTCAATTTTCAACAAAATCCTTTGGTGTCATCATGAAGGAAGTACATTATTTAAAATTTTTTCTTCGCTGAGGGAAAACAGTGTCCTTATGAGCAAATAAAACTTTTTTTACTGACTCGTCCCCCTTAAGGACCATTGAAAAACAGTGCTCTGCTTGAGTGGTGTGTAGTGTAACTGCGAAGAGTATGTGGCCTAGCGAATACCAATCCTTGGAGCAGTGTTCTCTGGATCATGGACAGAGTGTAAATACTCATGAATTTGGTTTCTAAGCAGCCAGTTGACCCAATTGGTTGGACCACTTATAAAAAATCCTTCAGGTTTATGCTGAAAAGAAGTCATTATTTTTTATCTTTTCTTTGCTGAAAGGGAGAGTGATCCTTATAATAAAAAAATACTTTTTTGGCTGCAGCATGGAATAAACAAGCACTCGTAAGGGCTTTCAGAGCAAGCCTGACAATAAATTTGTAAATGACAGCCTAATCGGTTGGTCCATTTACAAAAAAATCCTTCAGTTTTATTCTGGAGGGTATTATTTTTTATTTTTCCTTCTGTGAGAGCGAGAATGGTCTTCATGTAAAAAAATACTTTTTTGACTGAACGTTCCACTTATGTATAATTGAAAATTTAAAAGTAAATAGTGTCTTTGTATTTTGTACTTATTGATATTTATTGTCGTTATCTCACGATTTATTGCAAGGTTATCCATGTAGCACAAAACGTCAAAATTATTATGAATGAGCATACGCTACTGTATCTATATATATTCGGCTCGAGACGATGATACCAAACATTACAAATATTATAATAATTGCAAAATAATTGCATTTAGTTCCTAATTGAGAACAAAAGTACTAATTCAGAACAAAAATACAAGCTTTTAGCAGACTGTTCTTGTGTCTACTATAATTGCGAGCCGGTCAGCAGATGATCGCTGCAACTTCTTCGGGCTGCCTCTACGGGCGTCCGGCGCCACCAGTTGTGTTATGTGTGCGTTTTATTCACACGTATATGCGATCGGACAAATCTGTTTCGATGTGTGAGTTCGGACAAATGTGAGATATTGGCCAGATATTAGCACTTCGGGAACCGATTTTATCGCAACCGGTCTCATTAAAAAGGGGGAAAAAAATAAAAAATATTGGGGCTGAAACATTTACCGTCCGCGATGTATTGCCTGAGATAATTAGAGTTACAGACGACATGTGAGTGTGCTGGTACGCGCCATGCACGTATATCGTCGGACAAATTCGATGTGTGAGTGCGGACAGAATGAAAAATTTCGACAGAATCTAAATTGTAAGTGGCCTGATATTAGCATTGCGGGCACCGATTTGATTGAACCGGGGCTCATTGGAAAGAAAAAAAAAAAAGAAAAAATATTGAGCCTGATACATTTGGCGTCCGCGACGTTTCGACTGAGATAATTCCAGTTAGAATTTCGTAGCAGACGAAAAAGGGCGAACGTCTAAATAATAAGAGTAGCGCTAGCGTCTCGGTCGTGAGGAGTCTCGTAAGGCATTACAAATTTTCTTTTAATACTTGGCGTCGATACGCTACCGCGTCTCTTGATTCTTGATATTCCCGTTTTTTTTAGAAGTTTTTAAAGGCTTAAGAAACTTGTTAAATGATCCTGAAACTTTTTGCAGCATGAAATCATTCTAGGTAAATATATTTCTTAACGTGGCGATTTTTAATGGTTAAAAAGAAATTATGTGGACCATAAAAAAAACATATTTTCAGAAAATTGTAGAATAATTTTCAAGAATTACACAAAAATCATAAAAAATTCATACGTATTCAGAAAAATAAACAAATCATTATCATCTGAAAAAAAAAATTAGTTTGAACAATTTTTTTCTCGTTTTTTAAATAAAATTTTAGAATTATTATGCAAAATAAATTTATCAGCACCTTCTTTTGAGATATGTTGATTTTTCCAGATTTTTATCCCATCGAAAAGTGTCCGAAATTCTCTCTGAATCACACACTATTTAGCCGGGCTATACCTCTAGAACTACCTGAATGAAGATTAAATACTTAAAAACACAACTTTTAAAAATTACACAAGACTCTGAAAAAAATTCATACGTATTGAGAAAAATTAACAAATCATTTTCATTGAAAAAAAGTTAAATTAACAGGTGATTAATTCAACAATTTTTTTTTCTCATTGTTTAATGACATTTTGATATTATTATTATGCAACTATCGTAATTAAGATTTCACGCAAAAAATTATTAAAAATTTCGATAAAAAATACTTACGAGCTGTAGCGAACGTGACGAGTAGCAGAACCACATAAGCCACTGCTCCAGCCATGGCTCTGGTCAATTTTGCACTAGCGGCCGATACACGACAAACGATTTCCTACGCTCATTCTCAACGAGCGTAGAACATAATTGACATCATATAGTTTCCTCACTAACACACTCTATCGCTTCTAACGGAACGTCACTAATTTTTTTATTTTTTAATCTTCCTCCCCGGAAGTTTATGCGTTAATTTGCGATGCAGTGGAGTTTCGATTGGTCTATGAATTGTAGGTATTTATTGTCCGAGCTGGCGACGACGTTGATCTTCAAACGAATTTCTCGCACAGAATTGACAATGTTGTTTATAGAAAAAAAATAAATCAAAGACTTTAGTTCAGTAAAAATTTGTTAACATTACGACTTTAATAGTGAACGATATTTGACGACTTATGGAGTATTTGTTGTTAACAGTCTGTAACGATAAACACTCAAAATGTAACTAATTAACGCTAACAGAATTTTGTATACATTACTAACGAAGCGAAACTTTTCTAATATGCTTGTCGACGTAGAAGCGAAAGATTCTCTACACCAACCGCACAGTAAATGTGCTATAAATAACGTAGGAACACTTCTTAGTTGGATGCCATCCAAAAAACACAAAATCTAATAAAACGATATACTCTTTTTATACTTTTGGGGGAGACTACAAAGATGTTTAACCATTTAACTCACTGACGAAAATGTAACGGGCTGAATCAGTGAATTTTCCATTCGTAGAAATATTTAGAGAAATGAGGATGCAGAAAACAGTAACTAAGTTTAAACTTAGATCTCGAGTTGTGGGCCCGCAAGATTTTTTTCTAGATAAACGTGTTCAAATCTCTAAATAGAGAAATAAATTGTTTGAATTAAATAAAAAGGATAAACAGAAATAATGTTCTTGTAATCATTTCTGAAAGAAACATTATTTTTCCAGACTCATAGAGAAAACTTTGTTTACATGAAAAAAAAAAAAAAAATCCATATTTTTATGTCAGATCACTCAGAATGGTCCAAAACGTCGAGAAAAGTGATCTAGAATAAATGTCCGTAGATACCCTAGCGAAAATACCCACCATGTATACCACGAGGTGTGTACCTGCCATTCTGCCACCGCCGACTTTGCATTTTCCAGCGTGTATTCCACCACGAAATGAGGTCCTATTGATGGTGGGATACTGGTATATTCCACCGTTATTTCACCGTGTTTGCCACCATCATTGAATGGACCCGAAAATGGGCCCTGGTGGGTTACATGGTTAGGCCACCCTGAATGCCACCGTGTATCATGTATAATGCCACGACCGCCACGACCGCCAGCACCTCGCCAATATCATACGTGGCTGTGCCACGGCGAATGCCACTGATGCCATTACGCAAACAAAATTTGTCTGGCTACCTCCAGATAGCTGACAGACTCGACCGTTTCCCACAAGCGAAAGGCGCCCTGAACATGCTTATATGCATCGATCTGAATGAATATTTTTATCCTGGCTCACTAGAGCAAAAATGACTACCATTTGGTAATGAAACTTTTTAATGACGTATTCCATTGTCGGTGAAGTGCTTATGACGGCGGAATACACGATGGCATTCGCGGTGGCCTAGCCACATATGCCACCATCAGCGAGGTACTGGCTGTGGTGGAATACACGGTGGCATTCGCGGTGGCACAGCCACGTATGCCACTATCGGCGAGGTACTGGCTGCCGTGGAATACATGGTGGCATTTGCAGTGCCCCAGCCTCATATGCCACTATCGGCAAGGTACTGGTGGCGGTGTGAGACACGGTGGCATTCGCGGTGGCCCAGTCTGGTATGTCACTATTTGCAAGTTAATGGCAGTCGTGGAATACACGGTGGCATTCATAGTGCCCTAACCATGTGTTCCACCTAGGGCCCATTTTTGGGTCCGTTCAATAATGGTGGCAAACACGGTGGAATAAAGGTGGGATCCACCAGTATCCCACCATCAACGGGGCCTCATTTCGTGGTGGAATACACGGTGGAAAACGCAAAGTCGGGGGTGGTAGAATGGCAGGTACACGCGTCGTGGCACACAGGTGGCTACGAGGTGGCTACATCAGCTACATGGTGGCTACATTGGTAAGTGTTTTCGCTAGGGTATGTATGCTGTGTGTATGTATATAATTTTGAAAATTCGAACGCTGATAACTCAAGAACCATTTTAGCTATCGAGCTCAAATTCGGTACACAACTGGAGCAGCAGCTCCTCTTTAATTGCTGCAATTGTTGACTGGATGAGTGTAAAAATTTAGATTTCATAGCTTTTTTAATTAAAAAAAGGCATGGTCGCTCTAACTTTCGTAAAAATTAGGCTATTTTGCTAAATAGTTTTTCATAAGAGCATTTAAACTTGATGTAGTTTGGTATTGAATTTGGCTCCAATTGGTCAAGTGGTTCAGATTTTATGGAATTTTGAATTTTTAAAAAAATTGGCATTATGTCATTCACTTTTCCAAAATCCTATCTAGCTGTCGAGCTCAAATTTGGTACGTGAACAGAATAATATTCAGCTATGATAAATATATAATTTAGAGGCAAACGATATAAAAATTGTTATTTTATGGAATTTTGAATAATTGAAAAAATTAACGGTATCGCATTAACTGCGGCAAAACAGGAGATATCCATTCCAAATTAAATATGTGTACTAAATAATAGTCAATCACGATAGATGTATAATCTAGTGCCGAACAGTAATAAATTTTGATACCATGGCATTTTTAATTATTAAAAAAATTAACTTTATCGCAATAACTTTAGAAAAACTTGAGGTATCAAGCCCAAATTTACTATGTAACCAAATAGTATTCAGTCATGATACATATAAATTTTAGTAGCGAACATTTTGAAATTTTGATTATGTGAAATATTAAATTATTTAAAAATTGATTTGAATTTTATGACACTGATTTTTTAGTAAAATGTTTTTTGAGCTAAAACAAGCCTGCTAAGTACAACCTTGCAAATTGCTTCCTCATTATTTTTTGCTGTTTATAAAGCTTCCCCTATGCGGAAGCCAAAATAGATTAAAATACTTCCTCATACAGGCAGTTTTGTAAGAAACAAGAAATAATGAGGAAGCAATTTGCAAGATACTACTTTGTAGGTTCTTTTTTAGGTACCATAATTAATGTAAGTTCAGTAATTGAAACCGAATCTTTGCTTTTTTCATATTTTAATATTTATTTTCAATGAAAATCTTTACGCATTATATGAATATCATATGAAAATCGTGAGATCTTCTTATATGTCTAATCTGATATACCTCAGGAAGGCTGAGGTATATCAGATTCCATGGATGTAAACTGCAGATAAATCGATTGGGCCGTTCTCAACTTTACAGACGGATAGGCAGACGAGAGATTTATAACTCTTACTACTCTGTTTGGATTAATTCCTCGTCTCCAAATAGTATTACTTACTGATTTCCAATCATAGAATTATTCATTTAATTTACACCCGATATTCTTGAAACCACAAACATAAAAAAAGGATGCAAAGAAGAACCTTGCACATTAGTTCCTCATTCTTTATCGCTTGTTACAAAGCCGCCTCTATGAGGAAGTTTCTTTATTTTATTTTTGGCTTTCTCATAGGAAGCTTTGCGAAAGATGAAAATTATTGACGAAGTTGATGATTTCTGACGTTTTACAAAATCCAGAGCGACTCCAATAAATTTTTTAAAAATTCAAAATCACAAAAATCCGAACCGCTTGACCGATTGTCACCAAATTTGGTGCGTTGCAGGGCTGAATGTTATTTTTTCACACACCTGCACGTAAAGTTCGTACTTTCCTCCCCGGTGAGACGGTCGAAAGTGAGTACTTCCCGTCCTAGGGAGTTACTTTCCGCCCTAGGGACTTACTTTCCTCCCTTTCAGTCCCTTTCTTCCTCTCAAGTTTTCTGTTCCATTTAAATCAGTTATCTTAATTTTGCATCGCCAAGAAGTGAAATTTTGAACCTCCGTGAAGTTAGCCGATGATTTTAATGAATCTGATTCTAAATTATCGGAATCGATTGGTGGTCGATTGGTGGTCATTGGTGGCCTAATTAGAACATTTGGTGGTGAACCATTTATTTTTAATTGATTAATCAAAATTGGCCGGTGAAGTTAGCCGATTTCTTTTTTTTTTCATGAATTTAATTTTTTTGATGCCCAATCGATGTATAATCGTTTGGTGGTCAAGAATATCATAATTAGAACATTTGGTGGTCACTAGTTCTCGAGAAAAATTAAAAAAACTAATTTCCATTCGACAGAACCGGAAGCAAGGATATAGACAAATGTTTATGGCCGATAAAACACATAATTTTAAACCGATTTTGCTTTGGGAGGTCTTAATCGACGCAGAAACGTTCCCTGATCATTGGTAGCCTTATCTTAATATTTGGTGGTCATTAATTAGCATATTAGATGTCCTCAAACGTACCTGAGCATTACAACCAGCATCGAACGCTGTGATTGGCTGACAGACGGGTACCGCGGTAATACGAACTGTATATGATTCATAAAACGCATAATTCTTAACCGACAACGCTCCACAGGGTCGTTATCAAAGCAGGACGGTTTGATAACTTTTGTTAGTCATTAATTAGATTATGAGATATTCTTAATCTTATTTCTGCGTTACGACGAGTAACGACGAGTAGTTGAACTTTGGGATCGGTCGATGTATACGCACGCAGGTCTATTGACATATATTCTCTTGGATAAAACTCACATTTATAAACCGATTTCGTTCAACGAGGTCTTAATCGAAGCGTCAATGTCTGCAGATCATTGGTAGTCTAATTACAACATTTGGTGGTCATTCATTACGCTACGACGAACAAAGAACGCTGGGATTGACCGAGATATATGCTCACACGTCCATTGACTTACGTGTTTTTAAAAATAAAACTCATATTTCTTAACCGATTTCGTTCAACGAGTTCTTAATTTAACCGCCAATGTCCGCAGATTATTGGTAGCCTAATTACAACATTTGGTGGTGGGCCGTTTTTTTTTAAATTAATTAATCAAAATTAGTAGGTGAAGATGGCCAATTTTTTTTTTTTTTTTCACGAATTTGATTTTTTTATTTGTCCAATCGATGTATAATCGTTTGGTGGTCAAGAATATCATAACTAGAACATTTGGTGGTCGCTAGTTATCGAGGAAAATGTAAAGAATTAATTTCCATTCGACAGGCCCGGAAGCAAGGATATGGACAAATGTTTTTATGGCCGATAAAACACATAATTCTAAACCGATTTTGCTTTGGGAGGTCTTAATCGATGCAGAAACGTTCCCTGATCATGGGTAGCCTTATCTTAACATTTGGTGGTCATTAATTATCGTCTCAGCTGTCCCTAATCGTATACTCGTCCATTACGATCAGGGACGGAGTCTGGGATTGGCTGAGAATGGATACAGCGGTATTAATGCACATGAAACGGACAATTTTAGACCGATTTTAAGCCACAAGGTCTTAATCAACGTAGAAACATCCAATAATCATTGGTGGAGTGATCAGAGCATTTGGTGGTAATTATTTAATGGAAACGATTGCGTAAATCATATTCGCACATTCACATCAGCAACGAAAGCTCGGATTGGCTGAGAATGGGCACAGGGGCATTCACGTTGAGTATCCCCTTCTATATACATATATAGTTCACGAGAGACTTTTGCTGCTTCCATTTTGCCTCTACTATGCCTCGTGCTTCGATGAAGAATAATAACGGTTATATTCAATATTGTTGGAAGTTTTCGTACATCTACGTGGATACTGTGTTCGTCGATTCGTAAAAAACTATCAGCTATGCCGATGAGTCCTTAGTATACGAATATTTTATGAATGCCATACAGTACTCCGTTTCGGAGTAACTTCAACTCGCGTCGTGTACTAGATTGCTCACTTTGGTTTAAAGAACCTAATAAGCATAGCTGATCGTTTTTTACGAATCGATGAACACAGTATCCGCGTAGATGTACGAAAACTTCCAATGATATTGAATATAACGGTTATTATTCTTCATCGAAGCACGAGGCGTAGTAGAGGCAAAACTGAAGCAGCAGAAGTCTCTCGTGAACTATATATGTATATAGAAGGGGATACTCAACGTGAATGCCCCTGTGCCCATTCTCAGCCAATCCGAGCTTTCGTTGCTGATGTGAATGTGCGAATATGATTTACGCAATCGTTTACATTAAATAATTACCACCAAATGCTCTGATCACTCCACCAATGATTATTGGATGTTTCCACGTTGATTAAGACCTTGTGGCTTAAAATCGGTCTAAAATGGTCCGTTTCATGTGCGTTAATACCGCTGTATCCATTCTCAGCCAATCCCAGACTCCGTCCCTGATCGTAATGGACGAGTATACGATTAGGGACAGCTGAGACGCTAATTAATGACCACCAAATGTTAAGGTAAGGCTACCAATTATCAGGGAACGTTTCTGCATCGATTAAGACCTCCCAAAGCAAAATCGGTTTAGAATTATGTGTTTTATCGGCCATAAAAAAATTTGTCCATATCCTTGCTTCCGGGCCTGTCGAATGGAAATTAATTCTTTACATTTTCCTCGATAACTACACTCAGAGAAATTTTGGGTTGTGGCAACTACGAATTCAGGGTTAAATATGAATCCAGTTATTTTTTTAGGTTGTTCGAACTAATCGCGAAAAGTTATGTCAACTGAATAAAATAGTTGTGAGAACTAAAAGTTGTGGTTAGCACAACTATTCGTAACTAACCCAGCTGCATTAGTTGCAGTGACGAAGATCCGTAGGTAGCACAACTATTTTTTTTTATTACGGCAATTACAAATTGTGGATAACATACACTAATTTTTCTTACTGCAGTAACTATTATTTGATGTTAATATTAACCTTTCGCTGTAGTTCAAGGAACAATTAATATTGATTCATTGAACTACGATAATGTTCCATAGTCAACTACAAAAAATTGTTTCAGCAGCCTCATTTTGTAGGTAGTCCTAACTTCAGTTTTAAGTGTTACTCGTGGGGTTTTGTATTAGTTAAATCAACTGAAATATGCAATTTGTGGTTACCACAAATCATCAGTTGCAGCTAAAACAGATTTCTAGTATTTCTAACTGTTTTCGGTATGTTACGTTAACTATATATCATCATTTGTACTTACCTAAGGATGTCCTTCCAATACTAACAACGTTTTTAGTTGATAGTACTAGTGCAATACAGTTGTGGGAACTTAACAGTGCAATCTGCAACACACTGCGTATTCCTTGTTACGGGAACTACAATAATTGAGTTCAACTAACGTCATTTCGTCGTATTGTGGGCACCGCATTATATCATTACTGTCAACTGTGGAAAAAGGTTGTGATAACCATTTTTTTCTTTTGTTTCGACTATCGTTGATTGTTCAACTGTACGTACATTTAACTCTAACCCTCTTAACTACTATAATGTTACGGTTAACAATGTTCATTATTGGCAGTACTAGTGTTACATAGTACGGTGAACTCCTCACTGAAATCTGTATCTGTTAAAAATGCTTCGAAAGACGGAACAACGGGTCTATTAAAATAGACGCGTAACCTTGTGAATTTTTTACACACACTCCCCGCTTCCTGTAAGTTTATCAAGGTTTTAATATGTAGACGACTGGTAACATTTGGTTAAAATCACTCAATTTATATTCAAAATACATCAACAAAGCTTTATTATCAAAGAAAAAAATAGAATCATATTAAGTTACATATTTGCGTACGAAATAAAAACATGAACAAGTATTAAATTGAAGAAACTCATTATTGGTAAGGAACATCGTTTATAATTCTCGTAAAAATATCTTTGGACAAATCGAACTTCGTTTGACAAACGATATCTAAGAACGGGCTTAATACTACCAGTAACGTAACTACCGTTGGACGGTATTGATAAAAAGGAACTCTTGAGACACATTAACAATAAGTTACGAACAAAAATATATAAACCGGTTCCTGTCGAGTCACAGGCGATCTGTAAGCGCGAATCTTAAATGATCGAAAGAATGCATGATAGAATGTATCATTTAGATTCACACAGATGGAAAAAATACTTTCTTGTAATTACGAACAGAAACTTAACACTAACACTTAACATTAATACTATTATACGCTCTTGGTACAAAGGAAATCTTGGCATACATTGCACAAAATTATTAACGAAAACATAGAATTCTGTGCCTGTCGAGTCGTAGAGGGTGGTTGGGCGATCGCGATTCGTGAACGAACCGAAGAATTCATGGCAGAATATCGCGCGCGAACCCTTCGTTTTAAGACAAGCCTTTGAAAGTTATTGTTAAAACAAACTTAAAACTATTATACTGAACCGTGGAAACAACGTATCACAGGCTTCTTTTACGTACACGCATTTAAATTATAAAACTTCGTGCACTTGTAAATATTTTTTCCGTCTGCTTGTTCTTATCTACTACCACAACGTTACAAGATTAATAGCTTTAGAAAGGGCAGGTTCGTTCGATATCATTAGGAACTCGAGACCGTTTTCGGAGTCTAATAACATCATTGAAGTGGAACTTTACATCGTTTATGATGAAGTACACTGCTGTCACTTTGTTTGGAGGTCCGACGGCACCGTTAAACGGTTGAAGAGTCAGTTTGAAGTTTTCCGCAATGCGTCGATGCGTTGTCAATACTTCCTCTAACTGAGAAACCTCCTGTTCAAAACAAATTGAAAATTTCTTTCAAATTTTTATTTCCGATAACATTCTCCGCGCAGTTTGCAGACCACAAAAAAATAGTTAAAAGATTCTCTAACAATAATCAACTTCGTTCACACTGAGCGATCATGTTACGGTAGAGCTGCTGCTTATTTGTTAACTAATCAGTATTAACTAATCAGATTTTCGGTACTGAGAAACTTAACATTTCAGTATGTACTTTGCAGGCCCCGTAATCAATTAGATTAAGCAGGCAGGAAAACTTACGTTGATCCAGCTGATGAACGAGTCAGCCTGTTCTTTGTGAGACGGTCGCACGTTGTTTTTTTCAGTCCGGTTCAGTCATGTTAGTAGGCCGAAACAGGTACGGCAATGCACGAAGAGCGAGAATCTCTGGAGGAACGTCGTCTGAAAATGTATGGGTTGACTTGAATTCCCGAATCATTTATTCGCTTAAACTAACTTCTACAAAAGCAGTAACGTAACCATTAGTAGCAACTACATTGAAGATTCCACTGAAATGTGCAAGGACAATACTATGATCTAACGTGGTTACGATTTCTTAATTTAGTCTCGACGGTACAAATTTTTAATAGAAAAGCATGCGAGGAGCATAGCAGATATAAATGAACGCAAACTTGGAAGAGGACTGCTGCTGAGGTTCTTTCGACGCATGCCAACTGACTGACGAACTAACCCGAAAAGTCTGTTAAAATTTTTTACATCACTTTTTAGCAATTTAATCGAAAACCAACCTCAAAACTTTTGTATGGTAACAAGAAGGTCTTTCATTACAATCTTAAAAAATTGAAACCCTTAACGTTCAGAAAGGTAAGGCTAACGGTTTAGTTTGCAACCCTTTAGTGCACGTCTCCCATTCTACTTGTCTGAGATCATAAGAATAAACAAAGAGTCTCAAGTGTCATTTAGCGCCATTGATTGGCTATCTACTAAACAGAGCCAGGGTAAAAAATACGGCCGTTTAAATTATATTCGAAAGAACCTCATTAAACATGAAGCTAGAACAAATTGGCGATCTACAACAAAAGGATTAGCGGGGGTTAGTTCTTTGTATCGACAAACAGTATTTCTACTTTCTAAGATGCACATAGATCGAGATTCCGCAGATGATGGAGTAATTCCTACACGGACCGAAAGAAATAGAAGAACGATTGCGAATTCTGCGTATTGCTCTGATTTTTCTTAAGCAACGGTGAAGTTATAAACAAGAGCATCGTTAAACACACAACATTTTAAAGTAGTACAAGACATTAACCAACGTTTTCAAGGATCTTTCTAGAAGCGATCGTCTTGCGTGCCACATGAAGTATTTTCCGTGAGAGAGCAGGCCATTTTACCGGCACATTATCTTCTCTCGCCCTGTAATCATTTTCAAAATCCACCTCGAGCTAAACATAGGAAACATCTCATTTGCTATATATGCGCAACGTTGTAAAACGTTGCTACAAATTTAAAAAAATGAAAATTGTACGACAATGAAACGAATTTATCGCGATTTTCACCGAAACCAACTTATATGTTTTGTTTATTTTTATTTAATTCGTTTTTGTCAATTTTATTTAATTATTTAAACAATTTATCGACAAACAACATTTAATTATCAAAAGTAAACTGAACCAGCTTACGCGGGTCCTTCTAAGAAGGTTATTCGATAAACATTCGACACAACGTTGAACGTTAAAAAAAAAGAAAACAATGTTTGAAAATGAAATGAATTTATCACGAATCACCTGGATTTTTACCGAAACCAACTTGTATGTTTTGTTCATTTAAATTGAATTCGTTTTTGTCAATTCTATTTAATTAATTTAAAAAATTATCGACAAATAACATTTAATTATCAAAAGAAAACTGTAAGCCAGTTAACGCGGATTCTTCTAGAATCGTTATCCAAAAAACGCGTGGACTCAACGTTGAAAAATGTTGCTACAAATAGAATAATAAGTAAATGAAACAATGTACGAAAATGAAATGAATTTACTACGAATCACCTCGATTTTTACCGAAACCAACTTATATGTTTTTCTCCATTTTTATTTAATTCACTTTTGTCAATTCTATTCAATTAATTAAATGTTTTATTCAATAACATTCAATTAGAAAAAGAAAACTGCAAGCCAGTTAACGCGGATTCTTCTAGAAACGTTATCCAAAAAACGCGTGGACGCAACTTTGAAAAGCGTTGCTCCAAATAGAATAATAAGTAAATGAAACAATGTACGAAAATACAATGAATTTACTACGAATCACCTCGATTTTCTCCGAAACCAACATGTATGTTCTGTTTATTTTAATTGCATTCGTTTTTGTCAATTCTGTTTAATGAATTAAAAAAGTTATCGACAAATAACATTTAATTATCAAAAGAAAACTGTCAGCCACTTAACGCGGATTCTTCTAGAAACATTATCCAAAAAACATGTGGTGAACATTAATAATCGTTGTTACAAATAAAAAGAATAAAAAAATAAAAATTATCGATTTTCACCGAAATGAACTTCTATGTTGCTTTCGTTAATTGAATGTAATGAAATATATATAATGTATTCGGAAGCAACATAATACATGTTGTCGTTGTGAAGAAAGCCGTATCCGTAGAAATGGTGAATATATATTTCTTTGTTACTGAGGCAGTGAGAGAACACGCGTTGAGTCTGTTGCACGCTGAACGACGCACGGTTACACATATACACGTTTGCACGCTGCCGCTGCTTGGACGTGCTCACTCGCGTCGACTTAACGTTGAATCTGCCTATCTCTCTCGCTCTCACACACTCTGTATAACCGCTTTTTCGGAACTGAAGCGATTTTTCTCGAAGCTTTACTTTTATTAGCACAATTAAAACGAATCTACTCTTCTGATTACGTTAAATGGAAAACATCTCGAGCACATTGCAGATTTAGCATGCTAAATATTTTTATTTTAGTTATCCAGTGTGCTATAATATTCAAGCGAAACGGATATTAATGCTACGATTTCGAATTTTTGAAACTTGAAGACGAACAACCAGCAGCAATTGAGAATGGACGGCGCCATGAGGCTACTCGGTTCATCTCAGTTTCATTTTTAAAAACGAATATCCATGTATTCTACACGAAAACCGATTCTTCGGAACTGAAGCGATTTTTCTGGAAGCTTTACTTTTATTAGCACAATAAAAACAAATCTACTCTTCTGATTACGTTAAATTGAAAACATCTCGAGCACATTGCAGATTTAGCACGCCAAATATTTTTATTTTACTTATTAAACGTATATTCGGAACATTGTTTAAGTAAATGTACTTACCACTAGTATCTTTGTCCTGATTCTCCATAGTTGTCCTTGATGTAACTTATTTCATTCATTGAACGATTGTCGTTGTGTTGTCACTCGTCGTGCCCCTTCGTATAGTCGTCACACTACTGCTCGCACTGCTCGCATCTCACCCGTTGATGTAGCGTGGCGAAATGCCGGTGCCGTTGCGACGAAGTAAAAGGCACGTGACTCCTTGCGTGGCTCTTGCCGGCAACCAGCACGCGTCTGTTTGGTCGGCCCCTGAATGGTTAGTGAGTGTTGTTGCTACGCGAGCATAGCAACGACGCTAATGTAGTTGGTTTAACTACGAAAATAGTTGTGCCAACTTGGCGGGGAGGAATTCAAGAGGCTGTCGCAACATTTTGCGTACAGTTATCGTGACAGCAGTCGTACAGTTGGTGGAACTTACTAGCCAAGTTACATCAACTGCGATTCTATAGCTGCCTCCGTATTTAATTAGGGTCTTCGAGCTCGGTCAACCAATTGAAATAGTTCCGCCAACTGTGACGCAACAGTAAAAGTTCACAGCAAAATGTAGTTGGTTTAACTACGAAAATAGTTGCGCCAACTAGGCCGGAGGAATTTAAGAGGCTGTCGCAACATTTTGCGTACAGTTGCCGTGACAGCGGTCGTATAGTTGGTGGAACTTACTAGCCGAGTTGCACCAACTCCGATTGTGTAACTGTCCCCGTATTTAAGTATGATTTTTAAGTTCGGTCAACTAATTGAAATAGTTTCGGCAACTGTGACGCAACAGTAAAAGTTCACAGCAAAATGTAGTTGGTTTAACTACAAAAATATTTGCGCCAACTCGGCGGGTGGAATTTAAGAGGCTGTCGCAACATTCCGTGTACAGTTGTCGTGACAGCAGTCGTATAGTTGGTGGAACTTACTAGCCGAGTTGCACCAACTGCGATTTTGTAACTGTCCCCGTATTTAATTATGATTTTTAAGTTCGGTCAACTAATTGAAATATTTCTGTCAACTGTTTTGGGTTTAATTACCGTAACAACAATTCCGTAGTTGCTTGTGCAGTTTATGTAGTTAGCGCAACAACAAAGATGTAGTTGATCTGTAATGATTACCGTAACTATACGGCGAAGTTACGATAACAATCATTACGTTGACATAACCAAAAAAAATAGTTCTATTAACTACAGACTCACAGTTGTCCCCAAATAGTTGCCACGACTACGCATATTTCTCTCAGTGTAGCGACCACCAAATGTTCTAATGATGATATTTTTGACCACCAAACGATTATACATCGATTGGACATATAAAAAAATCAAATTCGTGAAAAAAAAAAATTGGCCATCTTCACCTACTAATTTTGATTAATTAATTTAAAAAAAAACGGCCCACCACCAAATGTTGTAATTAGGCTACCAATAATCTGCGGACATTGGCGGTTAAATTAAGACCTCGTTGAACGAAATCGGTTAAGAAATATGAGTTTTATTTTTAAAAACACGTAAGTCAATGGACGTGTGAGCATATATCTCGGTCAATCCCAGCGTTCTTTGTTCGTCGTAGCGTAATGAATGACCACCAAATGTTGTAATTAGACTACCAATGATCTGCAGACATTGACGCTTCGATTAAGACCTCGTTGAACGAAATCGGTTTATAAATGTGAGTTTTACCCAAGAGAATATATGTCAATAGACCTGCGTGCGTATACATCGACCGATCCCAAAGTTCAACTACTCGTCGTTACTCGTCGTAACGCAGAAATAAGATTAAGAATATCTCATAATCTAATTAATGACTAACAAA
The DNA here is from genome assembly GCA_963970395.1 of Ephialtes manifestator. NCBI lineage: Eukaryota > Metazoa > Arthropoda > Insecta > Hymenoptera > Ichneumonidae > Ephialtes > Ephialtes manifestator. The sequence goes on along the minus strand of OZ019977.1, from coordinate 8,475,137 downwards.
AGTTATCAAACCGTCCTGCTTTGATAACGACCCTGTGGAGCGTTGTCGGTTAAGAATTATGCATTTTATGAAACATATACCGTTCGTATTACCGCGGTACCCATCGGTCAGCCAATCACAGCGTTCGATGCTGGTTGTAATGCTCGGGTACGTTTGAGGACATCTAATATGCTAATTAATGACCACCAAATGTTAAGATAAGGCTACCAATGATCAGGGAACGTTTCTGCATCGATTAAGACCTCCCAAAGCAAAATCGGTTTAAAATTGAACGATTAAACGAACTTGCAAAGTGAAGTTCGATCGCAATTATATGAAGGGCCTCGTTCGAAGAGATTACAGTTTGTAGTTCCCCTTTTGTCCGCCAAAAGTCACAGCGCTTCAGAGTATATTGTAAAATCCGTGGTGGGGGCCGTGCTCGCGTCTCGCGCGGCAGTGGCAGTCCGTCTCATTTTTTCAGAGTTATTAATTAAATTGCTTTGTTATATGGGTAAAATATGTGATATACATATTTGTGGGAGGGAGGGTTTGTAATCTCTTCGAACGAGGCCCTTCATATAATTGCGATCGAACTTCACTTTGCAAGTTCGTTTAATCGTTCAATTATATTTCGTGCCTCGTTCTCGAGATTACAGTTTGTAGTTATTCAGAGTGAGCAATTTAATTCTTCACTTTATGAATTTAATTTGATACACTTATTCTTTGTATTTCGTACTTAAGTATTAATGTTTTATATTTTTCGTACGCTTGAAATCAGACAGTCTAAAAATAAAAAAAACTTCCCCGTTAAAATTTAATTTACGAAGTCAAAAGTCGCCTATGCAAAGTTTTGATCTGATGTAATCGGTCGATTATAAAATCTCGTTCTGACCTTTTCGACCAGCTTGCTGAATTTCTTATTGTATCTAAGTTGATACCTTTATTTAGTGCAGCCGACGTCGACGCGTGTTCCGTAGAATGCGAGGAAAATACTGAGCTGTCTATACCGCTTTTAGCTAATACTTCTTTGATACATCTATTTATTGACTGTTTTTTCTATGTATTTTACTATAGTCTCTACTACGCATATTCTGCGATCTTGTTCATATTTTGGTAAAAAGAAAGGAGGCTATAGCCTATTTGGTCCAGAGGTCTTTATCCGATCAGGTACTCTGATTTCTATACTAGTGTTCTTAATAATTACATTAGATATTTTTATGTTTGCAAGTGTTTGTGCTGTGTGTCCTGTACATAATTCTAGTAATATCACAGTCTTTTGTTTTAATCGTTGTAGATTTAAATCTTCCAACGGATAGAATATTTTTAGGTAATCGAGTACAGTGTTCACGTCCCATGTATATGAGTAATACTTAGGCCTTGCAGGTCTCAATTTGTAGATACCTTTAAAAAAACCCATTGATCATTTTTGCCTCTTCTATATGATTTAAGGACAAAAATGATATTGCCGGTCTATAAGTGTTTAATGATGGATCGGATAACCCTCAATTATAGTTATTTGTTAAGAATTTTAAAGGATTATTTCATGTTGGCTCGTAAGGTTCAAATTTAGTTTCTGCACACAATCCCCACCAATTTTTTAAAACCTTACTATCCTGTGAGACCGACTCCTTTTTTGACCAAAGAAAATTATTATTATTTTAAAGAAGTCTTCACCTGGCGCGGCCTGGGTCAATGGCTGCCAGGGCTCTGTTTGACGAAATATTTGACTATTGACGGTATTTATGGGCGCCAGTTAGTTTTTACAAAACTAACAAAATACTCACAATAAATCTTAATTCTGCTCGGCTAGTTCTAGAAATATCCGACTATAAGACAACACAAGGGGGTTCGATTGAGGGACCCAAGTAGGAATAAATTTGCAAGTTCAATAAGAAGCTGAGAAATAGACAGGCAATATATAAGTATATTAAAGTTTCACTTACGTAATTTGACAATATATAATTTGATTCCTTTACAATTTGTCTTAATAATCCGTACAGCTTACTCCACAATTCGACAGTATACAATATTGCGGTTTTAACTTGGTTTAACAATTATAATACGTTTGACAATATTCGACTCCTCGAGGACTGACTGTCTCCGGGCGTTATCGGCAGACGAGTGATTTTCGGTTCGCGATCGATTTACCTCATCGCTGGCTTGTTGCGCGCGTCGCACGTCTAGCCCTTAGATCTCGTTGATCGTTACAAGTCGATATATGGATGTCTTTGTCTCGCATATGGAAGGAATATAGCGTCGCTCTCTCGGTTTATTTTCTCGGAAACTCGTTGCGTTAGACAAAGATATACACCATCGCAAGTAATATGGGTGTGATAGACGACGAGAATTCGGACTCGGCTCTAATTTTGTCAATCTTAATACTTCGCAAAGTGCTCGAGGAGTCAACTCGAGTTTTCGACGTCGAGGAAATATTTTCCGGTAACACCTGTTTTATACTGGAGTCCGTCAATGAAGCTAATAAGATATTTGTTGATTCTGAGGGTATCATTTTCCTTATAAAGACGTTGATGAGACTCTGCCTGCCATCAAACACAATGTTTCCGCTTGCGAATGTACTTTTGATTTTCACAAAGATAACAGTAATCTATTATTTGATCCCAATTTTATCGGATCTTCCACTAACAATTCTTTGAATAGTGGATACCAGAGCTGGTTTGACCAGTCCGGCACAACTATCATACCCGATGTCCGCGATCACAGTGCGACTCGACTTACTATGCGAGTCAACCAGGGTCGTAAATCCTGCTACCGAACGCGTACTGTTCGACACCGTGTCTTTCGCGAACTCCCGCACCTCAAATTAATGTGATGAGGGTGGTTAATAATTATAGAATGCAAATAAACAAACTTAACTTTATTCACATCTATATACACTTGAATGAATTTTGTGAAATTTAACACTTAAGTAATCAAAATTAAGAGTTCGCGCAGTACAGACGAAAAACTTATGTTTTGTAAGAAGTTAAATTCACTTTGCTATTTTTCAAGAGGCATGCGGAGATCCGCGCTGGTTGGACTCTTGTTGTGCATTCTCTGAGAGTTCGATGATAACTGATTCTTAAAAGTTACAGTATAACTAAGTAAGAAATGTGGGTGTGTCCGAAAATTCGTGGTTACTAAATTTGCTGCGATTGATTGGTTTAAGAAAAATGCAAAGAAGGGACTTTTCCGAGTGGGGGGCAAGAACCATGTTGCACCAGTATGTTTTAGGTAGGCACAAAAAAAGGTCTCGCGAGAGACGCTGACCCTTCAGTAGTGACGCGCTGCAATAAAAAATGTGCAAGGTCCTAGATGACCCGTTGACTCAAGTTTTGCCTTTCGTGACTTCGTCTGACTTCGAAGGATTATCTGTATTACCAGTATTGAAAGAACAACCCAGCCGTATCGCAGATGCTGGACTGATACTAGTCGCGAAGAAAAAATAAGTAAAATCATAAAATTTCTTTTACTCTGTTGCCGGATTAACGAATACGAATTTTAGCCAACTCGACAAATTGCAGCCTATTGGTTTTTCCAGAACCCTCGAAATTCTACGGACTGTCCTATTATAAAGATCTTGAAGGAGACTGCTCACGATAGTGAAGATATGTTTTATCCACCAAAAAAACCCTCACGGGTAAAAAATTGAGACAAGTACATTTACGTGAGTGGTATCTAATACCCCCAAAAACACAGTGTGTCAAAAACTTGAGCCATAAACTATGTATAGGTACAAAAAGTTGTGAAATAAACTAAAAATATATTCAGCATGTCAAGTACATGTTGTACAACATATATATACATTATATACGTGTATATAAATAGTAGTTTTAATATAAACTAAAAAGAATTTCTCGCATTTAAACGAAAAATAATCAGTAACATAGAAAAAATCATAAATTGAGAACAAAAATTAATGAATAAATAAATTTCAACATCTCAAAAAATTAAACGGAAGCACTTGGCAAGTTTGCTAAATATCCTATATGGTTCACCATTATTCAATGGTCATATTAGCATAGAAACTCGCCAGGTACTTCCATATAATTTTTTGAGATGTTGAAATTTATTTATTCATTAATTTTTGTTCTCAATTTATGATTTTTTCTTTGTTACTGATTTTTTTTCGTTTAAATGCGAGAAATTCTTTTTAGTTTATATTAAAACTACTATTTATATACACGTATATAATGTATATATATGTTGTACAACATGTACTTGACATGCTGAATATATTTTTAGTTTATTTCACAACTTTTTGTACCTATACATAGTTTATGGCTCAAGTTTTTGACACACTGTGTTTTTGGGGGTATTAGATACCACTCACGTAAATGTACTTGTCTCAATTTTTTACCCGTGAGGGTTTTTTTGGTGGATTTCACTTCTTTTTGCAAAGTTTTTGCTATTTCTTGCGACCAATCAATTCAGAATAAGGGAACTTGCATTTCACTTGCATTCTTTTATATATTCTTTAGCATGCATATTTATTAGCACAACAAATAATAAATATAGGGTTCCTCTTATTCTCCTTCCGCTTACCGAGATGGATTTTATAATATTGACCAAATATCAATTCATAGTTTCAAAATTTATGTCCCACTGCAAGATAATGTGATGCTACTCGGTCGGTAACATAAACTGTAATGTAAATTTCTTTTTTGCGGTTGCTTGTTTTTTGTACAACACAATTGTTAATTTTTTTTAATAGAACATAGATCGTTAAATCGTATGCGTACCGTTTAGTTATGCTGTGCAGCTAAGCTGCGGTTATCTCAAGAAATTCCAAAAAAGGTTACTGTTGATTGCAATACATTTTTTTTAAGTCGTAAGACTTTTGCAAATTTTAACTAAGAATAGGCTTTTCAAGACTAACAGTTCTCCGTCAGTTATAACCGCAAACCGAAAACTATAGAGACATCGACCTGGACACCAAAAACTAGGGAGTGGTTGACCTGGACATCGGAAATTATGGAGAGATAGACCTAGACACCTGAACTATAAAGAGATCGATGTGTACAATGTAAATTATGAAGAGTTCAACACTGAAGGCACTGAAAACTATGCAGAGTTCAACTCTGAAGGCACCAAAAACTATGGAGAGATCAACTGCGACATAGAAAACTATGGAGATGACGAGATTGACCTGAACACCAAAAACTATGGAGAGGTCGATCTGGACACCTGAGACCATGGAGAGATCGACCTGGACAACGAAAACTACGAAATCGTCGACCTGGACATCGAAAATTATGGAGGAATCGACCTAGACACCGAAAACTACGGAGACGTCGGCCTGGGCAACGAAAACTATGGAGACATCAACCTGGATATGGAAAACTATGGAGAGGTCAACCTGGACATCTGAAACCATGGACAGATCGACCTGGGCAACGAAAACTACGGAGCCGTCGACCTGAACATCGAAAACTATGGAGAAATCGACTTGGACACCTAAATCTATGGAGAGGTCGATCTGGATACCGAAAACTATGGAGAGGTCGACCTGGACATCGAAAACTATGGAGGAATCGACCTAGATACTTAAAACTATGAATGAATCGACCTGGACACTAAAAACTATGGAGAGATCGACCTGGACAACGAAAACTATGGAGAGGTCGACCTGGACATCTGAAACCATGGAGAGATCAACCTGGACACCGAAAACTATGGAGAGGTCGACCTGGACATCGAAAACTATGGAGACATCGACCTGGATACGGAAAACTATGGAAAGGTCGACCTGGACACCGAAAACTATGGAGAGGTCGACCTGGACATCGAAAACTATGGAGGAATTGATTTGGCCACCTAAAACTATGGAGAGATCGATCTGGACAACGAAAACTGCGGAGCCGTCGACCTGGACACGAAAAACTACGGAGCGGTCGACCTGGACATCGGAAAATGTGGACGAATTGACCTGGAGACCAAAGCTGTGGAGCAATCGTTTATTAACATTAACAATGTATATACTATTGCTTCGCCGTGTATTTCATAAACTAGCTCATCACTGGATGACGTTATGATTTTCTTATAGTGATTAGTAGGTTGCGAAACATAGTGGTTGGCAGGTTGCGAAAGATCGGTGTGCGAAGTCACAGAGTCGACCACTGAAAAAGTGTAATATTTCAGAGAAGTTTTCAAATATAAATGACCATATCACTTAAACGACTGAACGTAGAACGCTCGTTTTGGTCTTAAACGAATTATTTTGGCCTATAGTATCTGATTATATCTGAAAAAGACTTGAAAACGCTATCATTTTATCAATATAACATATTAACCTCGAAAAAAAGTGGCCAAAACAAGTTGGCTCGAGTAAATGATCTGCGGCAGTGTAAATGTACTTGTCTCGAGACGCTGCCGCGTCTCTTGATCCAACCTAGCAGGCAATATCTACAAAAAGACATCTACGCCGAGAGTGCCACCTTAAACTATGAACCATAGACTATGAAAGTGTAGCAGACTGTCTGGGACCCAGAGGAGCTAGTAGTGTTCGTTTATACCGGCAGTGCTTACACTATTCATTGTGGGCCAGACACTCGGAGCTCCTCGGAGTCCCCAGTTTGTCGTGAATTAATTTATCGTCGCGTCTTAAACAGTGATGGGAAATGACCGTCACTTTGAGTTCGTGTCAGTAACGCGTCACCTGACCGTCACGTGACCGACACATGACGTCATTTTCGTTTCACGTTATTTTCTATGTGAAAATGACGGTCACTTTTTTTTCGTCATCTGATCAGACAGGGACATCTATATGGATGGAAAATGACCGTCACGATTTTTTCGGTCATACAATTTTTAGATTTTTAATTTTCGTTGTTTTATCAAAATTTGACGGTTTTTCGTCAATTCTGATAACTTCGATGATATAATGGTTATTGCAGAACTCTTCGACGAAAGCAGTGATGGTAAATAAACGGTTAAATAACCGTTTATTTCCCAAGTTAACAAGCGCGGTCATTCGTGCACGCAGTACACGTCGGTTGGTATCACTGCTGTTGGAGTGCGTCCTTCCGGATGCCCCGTTCTCAGACCGCGGGTTTAAAGCGGACATGCGTTTAGTGGGGGTATGGCAAATTACTTATTATTTCTCGCAACTCACGATAATGGAAAATAGTATTTCGTACATTATTAAAGGGACAAAATACTTACCACTAACCAAACTTGCAAGCTGTAATGGATCGTGAATGGATTACAACGTGTGTTGAAACGCATGCTCGCTCTCTGCTCCTTTATGGCGCCTTGGTCGGTGCCGTCGGTAATACAGGGAGCGCCGCTAGTACTGCCTACGGCCATTTTGTGTACGCAACGCATTACAACCGTTAAAAACGGTATGTGCCCGCTTAAGAAATGACCACATTAGTCATAAAATCCTAGGCCTTATAGTAATTTAAAGTCGCAACTCGCGATAATGGAAAATAGTACTTCATACATTATTAAAGGGACAAAATACTTAGCACTAACCAAAATTGTAAACTGTAATCATAACCAGCGTGCGGAGGATCGCGTGCGAGCTCATTGTTCTTTTGCGCCGCGACCCGGTCGGTGCCGTCGGTAATGCAGGGAGCTAGACACCGCAAACTACGAAGCGGTCAACCTGGACATCGGAAACTATGAAGAAATTGACGTGTGCACCAAAAACTATGGAGCGGTCAACCTGGACATCGAAAGCTATGGAGAAGATGACCTGGACACCGAAAACGACGGAGCGGTCAACCTGGACATCGAAAGCTATGGAGAAGATGACCTGGACACCGAAAACGACGGAGCGGTCAACCTGGACATCGAAAACTATGGAGAGGTTGACCTGGACACCGAAAACTACGGAGCGGTCAACCTGGACATCGCATACTGTGGAGAGGTTGACCTGGACATCGAAAACGACGTAGCGGTCAACCTGGACATCGCATGCTATGGAGAGGTTGACCTGGACACCGAAAACTACGGAGCGGTCAACCTGGACATCGCATGCTATGGAGAGGTTGACTTGGACTTCGAAAACTACGGAGCGGTCAACCTGGACATCGAAAGCTATGGAGAGGTTGACCTGGACACCAAAAACTAGGGAGTGGTCGGTCTGGACACCTGAGACCATGAGAGTTCGACCTGGACAACGAAAACTACGGAGTCGTCGACCTGGACATCGAAAATTATGGAGGAATCGACTTGGGCACCTAAAACTACGGAGAGGTTGATCTGGACGTCGAATACTATGGAGGAATCGACCTAGACACGGAAAACTACGGAGCGGTCGACCTGGACATCGAAAACTATGAAGAGATCGACCTAGACACCGAAAACTACAGAGAGGTCGACCTGGACATCTGGAACAATGGAGAGATCGACCTGGACAACCAAAGCTACGGCGTCGTCGACCTGGGCATCGAAAATTATGGAGGAATCAACTTGGGCACCTAAAACTACGGAGAGGTTGACTTGGACGTCGAATACTATGGAGGAATCGACCTAGACACGGAAAACTGCGGAGCGGTCAACCTGGACATCGGAAACTATGAAGAGATCGGCTTAGACACCGAAAACTACGGAGAGGTCGACCTGAACATCTGAAACCATGGAGAGATCGACCTGGACACCAAAAACTACGGAGCTGTCGACCTGGACATCGAAAAGCACGGAGAAATCGAGCTAGACACCGAAAACTACAGACACGTCAACCTGGACAACGAATACTATGGAGACATCAACTTGGATACGGAAAACTATGGAGAGGTCGACCTGGACATCTGAAACCATGGAGAGCGACCTGGGCAACGAAAACTACGGAGCCGTCGACCTCAACATCGAAAACAATGGAAAAATCGACTTGGACACCTAAATCTATGGAGAGGTCGATCTGGGCACCGAAAACTATGGAGAGGTCGACCTGCACATCGAAAACTATGGAGGAATCGACCTGGACATTTAAAACTATGAAGGAATCGACCTGGACACTTAAAACTATGGAGAGATCGATCTGGACAACGAAAACTATGGAGAGGTCAGCCTGCACATCTGAAACCATGGAGAGATCGACCTGGACACCGAAAACTATGGAGAGGTCGACCTGGACATCGAAAACGATGAAGGAATCGACCTGGACATCGAAAACGATGAAGGAATCGACCTGGACACTTAAAACTATGGAGAGACCGACCTGGACACTTAAAACTATGGAGAGATCGACCTGGGCAACGAATATTACGGAGACGTCGACCTGGACAACGAATACTATGAAGACATCGACCTGGATACGGAAAACTATGGAGAGGTCGACCAAGACACCAAAAACTATGGAGAGGTCGACCTGGACATCGAAAACTATGAAGAGGTCGACCTGGACACTTAAAACTATGGAGAGATCGACCTGGACAACGAATACTACGGAGACGTCGATCTGGACAACGAATACTATAGAAACATCGACCTGGATATGGTAAACTGTGGAGAAGTCGACCTGGATACCGAAAACTATGGAGAGGTCGACCTGGACATCTGAAACCATGGAGAGATCGACCTGGACATCGAAAACTATGGAGGAATCGACCTGGACACTTAAAACTATGGAGAGATCGACCTGGACAACGAATATTACGGAGACGTCGACCTGGACAACGAATACTATGGAGACATCGACCTGGATACGGAAAACTATGGAGAGGTCGACCTAGACACCAATAACTATGGAGAGGTCGACCTGGACAACGAATACTATAGAGACATCGACCTGGATATGGAAAACTATGGAGAGGTCGACCTGGACATTTGAAACCATGGAGAGATCGACCTGGACATCGAAAACTATGGAGGAATCGACTTGGACACCTAAAACTATGGAGAGATCGACCTGGACAACGAAAACTGCGGAGCCGTCGACCTGGACACGAAAAACTACGGAGCGGTCGACCTGGACATCGGAAAATATGGACGAATTGACCTGGACACCAAAGCTGTAGAGCAATCGTTTATTAACATTAACAATATATATACTATTGCTTCGCCGTGTACTTCATAAAGTAGCTCATCACTGGATGACGTTATGATTTTCTTATAGTGATTAGTAGGTTGCGAAACATAGTGGTTGGCAGGTTGCGAAAGATCGGTGTGCGACCACTGAAAAAGTGTAATATTTCAGAGAAGTTTTGAAATATAAATGACCATATCACCTAAACGACTGAACGTAGAACGCTCGTTTTGGTCTTAAACGAATTATTTTGGCCTGTATTATCTGATTATATCTGAAAAAGACTTGAAAACGCTGTAATTTTGTCAATATAACATATTAACCTCGAAAAAAAGTGGCCAAAACAAGTTGGCTCGAGTAAATGATCTGCGGCAGTGTAAATGTACTTGTCTCGAGACGCTGCCGCGTCTCTTGATAGCTATGTTAATAATGATGCAGAAAATCTACACGTTCCGTACGTGACGGAACACCCGATGCCCTTTCCTTTTTTTTTTTTTTTTACTAGACATTTTAGGACTAGATTGAAGGGCGGACAAACATAAAATTTTATTTTGTCCCATCTAATAGTGAAAGCATCTACTTCGAATGCCGTAATGTCTAGCAACCAAGATACGAATTTGCCGCATTTATTATTATTATTATTATTATTATTATTATTATTATTTTTTTTTTAAAACTAATTGCAAATAAGTCTATTTCTGGACTGCCAAATTTATTCACCATTTTTGCAAATGCTGTGTCGCATAGCTCCAATTCCGTATCTATATCCTTTATTCGTGAAAGGCTATCTACTTTATGGTTATCCCTTGATGAGATGTACGATGCAAACAAGAAATTATGCCTTACTTCGGCCCATTTCCAAATTTCACTAGCAAGCATATTGTATTCTTGATATTTAGTACCACCCATTTTGTTTACATATGATATTGCCGTCATGGTATCTACCCTAAGCAAGATCTGACAGTTATTTAGATTTTTCCCTGGATTTTCTAGTGCAAACTTTACTGCTAATAACTCTCTATAGTTTATCAAATAAGCATTTTGCGTTTCATCGCAGAATCCAAAGACGCCGTCTATATTGTTTGTGACACCCCAATCAGTCAGATGCATTCGAAAAAATATCCATTTGGAAATCGCCAGATTAAATCGGGTTTCTGGTCGTATTTAGAGCTGTCTTTCACCATAATAAATCATGTCTGATACATTTAGAGGTTTCCATGATCGCGTCATATTCTTGTTTATCGTCCAAAGCAAGTTATTTCTCATTTTTAAATATCTTTGTGTGTAATGTACCATATTCGAATGCTGGGCATGCTGCTATTAGAGAGCCAATACATTTTCGGTTACATTAACTATGTATTTTTTTAGAATTGATTATAAATCGTAAGAATTGTATTTACTGTGAAGGTACCAAATTACTTTTTCGCCAGTTTATAAGGAAACTTAGATCTGTCAGTATGTGAAGTATTGCGTTTATTTTTGTTTTACAAGATTGGTGATCTTTGGAAATTATCAAGAATATTATCCAGATAAATAACTAGAAAATGCCCACTTGATCTTAAGTAGTTGACTAGTGGTTTTAATATTTTCGTAAATATATAAGGAGCAGACGATAAACCGTTCGGTAAACAAGTAAACTGGTATGTTTTCCTCTCGAATTCAAAACGTAAATCTTGTAGATCTATGTTGCACATATAGTGCACCTGGAAGTACGAAGTTTGCCACGGTTTTCATGCTCTCAATTTTTAAATGGTCAACGTCCATCACTTCGTTTAAGTTTTCAAATTCAGAATAAATCGGTTAGTTCCATCTGATTTGGGCCTTAGAAAATAGCTAGACAGACATTGCTTTTTACTTTCATTACAACGTTCTATTACACCTTTGTGCTTTAACAGTTCTATTGATTTTCTATATTCTTTCTTTTCCCAACTTTTCTGATAATATCTTGTAACACGGTAGATTTTGTATCAGCTCCACCCCGCAGGCTGGCTCGAAGGCCATCACACTCCGCTTATATTTTGTTTTAGTATTTTAGAGCAGTATTTTTGGATTTAGTTTATAGGAATATTTTGTGTAGAAATTCCCCCCTTTACCCCCCTTCCCATCCCTAGTATGAATGTGAAATGAGTAATAGCCCCCCGAAGACCATGGAGGCCCTCAAGGACGAGATAAGAGGCTACGGCAGCTTAGACAGAGTGACGTGGGGAGAGTGTGGGCTGGAAAAACCATCTGACCCCGGACAGCATCCGAGCCAGCTGATGAGTACACCCCGCACCACACGAGTAGCCTCCACACGCGTGTGGACATAAGTTGGAGTTAGCCGCCCAACTGCGTGGGTGTACTCGCACTACTAGGATAGTGCCAGCGGCACTCAAACGGCACTCAAACGGCCCGCGGCGATCACTCCAGCCAGCTGTGCTACGCTGCCTCGCCACTGCACTGCTCGAGCGCCACTGACCAGCCACACTCGATCCGTTGATCGATGTCGAAGCTCCGTAGTGCTCGGGAGCCGACGAGTCCCGAGGATCGACGAGGGTCTCCGAAAACATCGAGGAAGAAGAAGGATGACATATTTATTATCACTTCGAGCTTCGCCGTCGCTGTGTCCTCCCGTAGATATTATAGTCAAGTTTGCGAGTCCTCGTGGGAGTTGTCCACAGGACTAGGATTGTGTGTGAGTGTGTGATAAATAGCGTGAGTAATTTTTATTTGTTGTGAGACCCCTTTTTCCCCTTTTCGCCCTGTATTTTTTAAGTCATTAGAGTTTGTATTTTTCATTCTTATATCGAGTCAACCGGCTGCCACCCCGTGGAGACCGGCACGTTTTCCTTAGTCTTAATTAGCGATTATTTTGTGTTTTCTGCGTGCGAGGTAGTGTGGTGGTGATCGCGACTATCTCGGCGATATTTAACCTTAATTTTCTTTCCCGATTTTATTGATATTTTTGCCCCATTATCGAATATTCCCATGCCACCCCCCCCCCCCTTTCAGCCATACCGAGGTAATAATTAAGAAGCCATAGAGTTCGGGAACCCTCCCCCCTGAAATCGTCTCTATTTTGGCTAGCCGAGTTACCCCACTTTTTGCCATATTTTTGTTATTAATTTTTCCCTATTTTGCCATATTTGTGTTATTAATTTTTCCCCATTTGGCCATAGTTTGGTTATTAATCTTTTTTGTCCCCTGTAATTTGCCTATTTCCCCCCGGGACACCCAGAGTCCCTGCCACCGGTAACCCCCACCATTTCCCCCACCCGACCGTGCTGGACTCTGAAATTTTTCGACGTCGCCGGGACTTAGAAAATTTTCGATAGAGTCGGACTTAGAAAAATTTCAGCTCCTCTCGGACTCTGAAATTTTTCGACGTCGGCCGGACTTAGAAAATTTTCGACAGTCTTGGGACTTAGAAAATTTTCGACAGAGTCGGACTTAGAAAAATTTCAGCTCCTCTCGGACTCTGAAATTTTTCGACGTCGCCGGGACTTAGAAAATTTCCGACGTCCTCTCGGACTCTGAAATTTTTCGACGTCGCCGGGACTTAGAAAATTCCCGACGTCCTCCGGACTCTGAAATTTTCCCCCCGTCTTGCGCAGTCCCCCCTCCCCCCCCCCCCCTCCAACGGTGCTACACGTCACGTAGCTGGCGCCCATTTGAGTTTTGCCATTATAGTTATTTAGTTAACGCGAGTTATTATATTCCCTTCCTTTAGAGTTATTGTATTGAGTTTTCCTTTTGTTTTTTTTTTGAGCTTTTTGTACTATCATTAAATCGAGTTTGGTTATTTTTCTTATAATTATTTTATTTTTATTACGTCTCTTTTCACTAACCCCTTCCCCTCCTAATAAAAAGGGAAGCCGGTTATAATCTAAGTCTGCCCGCCATTTTGCCTACGTTTATTTGAAGTTCTGTTTCGGTCGAATTCTGAACTGGTTGTTCACACGAGATTTGTATGGTTGCTGATTTTTCTTGAAAACAACTTTTGATCTCGGCGGCCCTTGGTAGTTTCGATTGCCTGCTTGCGCGTTGGCCGGTTTTCTGGCTTGCAGACCGTTGTATGTGTTATTTCAGACATAAGAGAGCCTACAATGGTCAATGCTGAGCTAGCTATCTTTTGTCTCTCCATCATGTGTTCATCTCTTTTTAGTGTTCTTTTTTTTTTTTTTTTGAACGAACCTTTCCATATATGGGTATCTCTTTAAAAGTTGATCTTTCTCGTCTTTTGGCAGTCTTCTTCTAGTGGTTTTTCTGGGGCTAGCCCGTTGTCGTTTTCTTTTTCATCATCGCTGCTATTACTACTGCTACTATCGCCGTTTGCAGCAACTGATCTTTTATGATTATATTGGCATCAATATGTCCTGTTAATAAAGAACAGGGAGTAACCTTTTTAGACTTTTGTTGAGCAAGTCAAGTATAAATCGTGAAATGTCTGAGCGTGTACAAACCAATTTTTCCCTTCAAAGGGGACGTTTAAGACTTTTGTTGAGCAAGTCAAGTCTAATCGTGACATGTCTGAGCATGTTAAAAAAACAATTTTTCCTTCAATAACCTTATAGACTTTTGTTGAGCAAGTCAAGTCTAACCGTGACATGTCTGAACATGTAAAAACAATTTTTCCCTCAAAGAGAATAACCTTTTTAGACTTTTGTTGAGCGAGTCAAGTCAAATCGTGACATGTCTGAGTATGTAAAAACCCAATTTTCCCTTCAAAAGGAATAACTTTCTTAGACTTTTGTTGAGCAAGTCAAGTCTAGTCGTGACATGTCTGAGCATGTAAAAGCAAAAACTATTTTTCCCATCAAAGAGAATAACCTTTTTAGACTTCTGTTGAGCGAGTCATGTGTTATCGTGACATGTCTGATCATGTAAAAACCCAATTTTTCTCTCAAAGGGAACCTTTTAGACTTTTGTTGAGCAAGTCAAGTCTAATCGTGACATGTTTGAGCATGTGAAAAATAATTTTTCCCTCAAAGGGAATAACCTTTTTAGACTTTTGTTAAGCGAGTCAAGTCTAATCGTGACATGTCTGAGTATGTAAAAACCCAATTTTTCCTTCAAAAGGAATAACCTTTTTAGACTTTGTTGAGCAAGTCAAGTCTAATCGTGACATGTCTGAGCATGTAAAAAACAATTTTTCCCTCAACGGGAATAACCGTTTTAAACTTTTGTTGAGCGAGTCAAGTCTAATCGTGACATGTCTGAGTATGTAAAAACCCAATTTTTCCTTCAAAAGGAATAACCTTTTTAGACTTTTATTGAGCAAGTCAAGTCTATTCGTGACATGTCTGAAAATGCAAAAAAAATTTTTCCCGTCCCCGAGGCGTGTAGCGCTCGGGGTGGAGAGCAAACAAAACGACACAAAGTCATCCGCGGTATACGTGTTATGCACGTTTCCCGGAATTGTCTGCCGATGTATCCAACCGCTCGTCGTGTTGGTGTATCGGTGGCTCTCATTATCATAAAGAAATTTTTCCTACCTTACATTCGTTTTCTTTTTCTCGACTTGAAGCGTTGTTTCTCCTAGCGCGGAGCGAAAAGGAATGAGACGAACTGCCACTGCCGCGCGAGACGCGAGCATGGCCCCCACCACGGATTTTACATTATACTCTGAAGCGCTGTGACTTTTGGCGGGCAAAAGGGGAACTACAAACTGTAATCTCGAGAACGAGGCACGAAATATAATTATGTGTTTTATCGGCCATAAAAACATTTGTCCATATTCTTGCTTCCGGGCCGGTCGAATGGAAATTAATTCTTTACATTTTCCTCGATAACTAGCGACCACCAAATGTTCTAATTATGATATTCTTGACCACTTGGACCACTGTGGAGCGTTGTCGGTTAAGAATTATGCGTTTTATGAAACACCGTTCGTATTACCGCGGTACTCATCTGTCAGCCAATCACAGCGTTCGATGCTCTTTTGTAATGCTCGGGTATGTTTAAGGACATCTAATATGCTAATTAATAACCACCAAATGTTAAGATAAGGCTACCAATGATCAGGGAACGTTTCTGCATCGATTAAGACCTCCCAAAGCAAAATCGGTCTAGAATTATGTGTTTTACCGGCCATAAACATTTGTCCATATCCTTGCTTCTGGTTCTGTCGAATGGAAATTAGTTTTTTAAATTTTTCTCGAGAACTAGTGACCACCAAATGTTCTAATTATGATATTCTTGACCATCAAACGATTATACATCGATTGGGCATCAAAAAAATTAAATTCGTGAAAAAATCGGCTAACTTCACCGGCCAATTTTGATTAATTAATTAAAAATAAATGGTTCACCACCAAATGCTCTAATTAGGCCACCAATGACCACCAATCGACCACCAATCGATTCCGATAATTAATTATCAGATTCATTAAAATCATCGGCTAACTTCACGGAGGTAAATTTTGATTGGACGTCCTGTGGACGCCCGCTACGCGGGTGTCAGACGGGCAGATATTAATTATTTTCCGTGCAAGACAACCAATCAACGCGTTAGTGCGGGAGTGCGCGATAACCCGAAAATGCATGAGTCATAGAGAGAACAGATACTTTCTCTGATATCTCAAAAATGAAGTAGGCAATCAACTTGAAATTTAGACACAATTTGGGGAAGAAAATTCTCTTCTCAACACAATTTTTTTTTCACATTTCAATATCTATTCTTTCTAAGCGAGTGTAATTTATGGCGTATACTGCATGAACAACCTTGATATTGAATATTTCCGTAGTACGGTAGGCGATCAGATTCAAATTGTACAGGAAATTTTTTAATTTATTGACGTACATTCAATAAGAACGATGGCATTTAAAGTGCCTCGTCCATAGGAACACCTTAATCATTTGGTTGGGAATATATGTGTCCTATTCTTAATTGTATTTTTGTCCCGTCTTTCAAAATTCACTAAAAATACTATTTTAGTTTCAGGTTATTGAAACTATAAAAGATTATATTTCTTTCTATCAGGGGGCCTCGCCCCACGAACCCCCCACTGGGGCTCCGCCGCTGGACCCCGGCCCCCAAACGTCGACCTCCTTCCCGTGCCACTCAAATGCACTTCTCATGCGTTTGTTACAAAACGTAGTATAACATACGCGTATGAGGGAGCGATCATAATGCGAAGATTGTGCAGTTGATCGTGCTCGAACGACAGATAGTATTTGCCCACACATTACTATAGGTTATTTTTTTTTTTTTAATTATAAGGTACAACACTGTACAGAGGGCCTTGGGATCCTTGTCCCATCTAGCCGTGTCCCTTACGTACCGACTAATACTATATATAACATATTGAATCTCTTAACCTTAATCGACAACATAGGAATTTTTAATTAATGCTAGTATCACCAATGTGATTTTTAATCGCAGGTACTTTTGTCACCAATCAATCAATCGCAGGTACTTTCGGCAAAAGAAGAACGAAAACGGAAGAAAACTAGAATAGAATAAAATAAAATACATCTTTTGTATGAGCTAGAGGAAAAACAAACTATATAAGAATATCAGCCTCGCTGAGAAATTGTCCAATAACTATAGGTTATAGTTTCCTGGGCGCTGCGCGCCCTCGGTTTCAGGAACCGTGAACGAACTTTCCGTGACAAGTATGTGAAAAAATCGTATGTGCACCGCGGGCGGAGTTGACATTTCACCTTGTGTTTCGGGTACTGCCCTCGGTGGGCAAAAAGTCCCAAAAGGTCCTCGGGCTTTTGACCCTTTTAGCACATCTCAGGCATCACCCGACACACTCGCCGAAAATGGTCAACTTTCCACCCTTGATGCACAATATACTATTTTCTGTGTATAAACTTTCAGTCGATTAGTATAAATTTTACCTGAATTACAGCAAAACGAAATTTTTTCGAAAAATTCAAAATCTCATAAAAATCGAACCACTTTACCGATTTTGCCCAAATTTAATACCAAAGGTCTTATCACTTTGTTCAGTTTTAATACCAAGTTTCAGTTCGATAGCTAAAAATTCGTTCCAGCTAGAGCATTTAAGTACTGTTTTCAAAATTTAATAATTCTTATAAAAATGAAATGCGTTAAGCGATTTTTGTAAAATTTATACCAATTGCAGATTAGCCAGCACTGTACATGTTGTCTAAATGTTAGTTGATTCGGTCGAATACTTTATAAGTTACAGATATATGAATTTTAGGCCTTTCATCAAACACACACTCAGACACATACATACATACATCCAGACAATTTTTCTAAACCACTTTTCTCGACGTTTCAGACCATTCTAAACGTGTTGACATGAAAACCTCGAAAAAAAATTTGTTTTCATGAAAACAAAGCTTCCTCTATGAGGAAGCAAAAATTCAATTTTTTATACAACAATAAGTACTCAAAATGTAGCTATAATGAAGCAATAATTAAGATTTATAAAATCGTGATAATAATGAGGAACCAATATGGAAATTTCTACTTTACAGCCATTTCGAAATAAGTTTTATAATAAAATTTACACCAACCACTCTTGAAATTACAACATAAACAAGGATGCAAAGTAGAACCTTGCACATTGCTTCCTCATTATTTTTCGCTTCTTACAAAGCTACCTCTATGAGGAAGTATGTTATTCAATTTTTGGCTTCCTCATAGAGGAAGCTTTATAAAACGCGAAAAATAATGAGGAAGCAATGTGCAAGATTCTACTTTGCATCCTTGTTTTAATTAGATAAATATACATGTTGTGGATTCTGGATTTTTTTCTATTGCGTTATTGCGTTATTTCGTGATTATTAGAGCGTTTCCGAAGTGAATGTGATAATGTATTGAAACGTTTCGCGATTTGCCGTTGATTATAAAAATTATTATTGAGTTTGAATTTGATAATTGTTTGCTCAGACGGGTCAACGCGCTCGTTTAGATGTTAGTATCCGCGACGCATGGAGGCGGACTTAAGGATTCGTGCACTGGACCGGGACGATTTATGGGGCGAGATGATGGTTTTCTAGGTTGTTTGTATTTTTGTTTTTTTTTTTTTTTTTTGTAGTCCTCAGATTAGGTTTTAACTCTCTCTCTCATATGTCTAGCGACGAGAGGTTGCCTTCATCATCATAGGTGCTCTAAAAAGAGCAGTTTTTGGAAGGCGGTTTGGCCAGGGAAGTGGGGGATTGTACGAGGTCAACCAGGATACAATGGGGTTACCCGCCACCTTCGCGAGTCCTAACCTGAGTGTTGTTAAACGGATAAATTCCGGAGAAATTGTGTTGTTTTACTGATTCGAAATTCGTACGGTCGGAAGTACTTCCATACGGAGCTTTACACTCAACTCGCTATTTGGTGAAATTCGTGTCGTCGCGTGCTCTGCCCGCGAACTTATTCTAATTAAACGGAAGTTTTCCGGATTTAGGTTAGATTTGACAGACGCTAAATTCGTACGGTCGGAAGTGCTTCCGTACGGAGCTTTACACTCAACTCACTATTTGTTAATAACAATTCTTACTATCGCGTGCTCCCCACGCGAACTTAGGCTAGTTAAACGGAAGTTTCCGGATTTACATTTGATTTTGACAGACGCTAAATTCATACAGTCGGAAGTGCTTCTGTATGGAGCTTAACACTCAACTTGCAAAAGATGAAATTATTTCCTAACGCAATGATGCGTTACGGGCTAAATACATGAATAGATGATAATGATAACCCTGTTGTTCGGATATGCTACGATCCGTTCGCGACTGCACGCTATCGTAGCTATTTGAGAAGTCTGCACAGGTGTTTCGCGCCACCTGCGTATGCTCTCCGGTGAAGATGTCCTCATCCACAGAGAAACCTTGAAAAATCATAAGATTCTTCCGTAATCTGTTGGTGAAATCATCGGACAACGGAGAAAAGGGCAAAATATCAACAAATCCGCGAATTGATTTATTACGCGTGAAATTCGTTTGATGAGGGTACGAGATAAGCGCTATACCCTGTTGTCCGTCCGTCAAGCACGTCGCGAGTAGGCCTACTCAGTTGTCGTTTGTATATATCGCGTTACCTATACTATGCCTTCTTTCCACAGGATAAGAGTGGGTCCCGAAGTGCGCTTCGTCGTCCGCTGCCGTCCCGCTATCTCGTTATGGATGGACAATATTCAACTGATGGGAATTGCCTCCTGTTCTAAAAAGGGCATGACGCAACTCCAAAAACAGAATAAATCGCTCTATCTATTACTCGTCCTTGTCCAGAGGGAACAAGGCGAATTTCAAAAGAAAGAGCGACGCTAATATTTGCCAGCGCTCTGAGAAGAGCGCGACGCGAATGTAGCGAGTCGGAACGGAGACAGGCACACTATTCTTCCCACAATTAGCAGGTCACGCGCGCACACCTAACCATCCGAAGTACTGTGATAAATCACAACACTTTAGACAGGGTTTCGAGTGCGCGTCTGGTCCACTAACGCGTAAGAGAGGGACCGATGACAGTCTCCCTCTCTTACGGGTGTACTCTTATTAACACGCACCCGTGTACGCGTAATCTGCCAACTATGCGAAGCAGATTCCCAAAATTGCCTGTGAGAGCTATTATTGTCAGCCGAAGCGCAGTGCTCGGGGTACAACAACTCAACTTTTTCACACATACAAGTCGGATAGCCACAACGCTGTGTGCGGGGACCCGAGCTTGAAGTGTGGCCCTAATGCAGAAATATAATGCCGGCCAGCGCGCTGTGCGTGAGAGACAATTATACTCTGGATCTCCTATCGCTCACTCTCAGACTCGATAGCCAAAACGCAATGTAAGGGGACCGAGTGGTATGAGTGAGCACCTATCTGGACGCTACTGTATAATGGTATTATGAATAAACGAATATTTGACTGTGCTGAGAAGCAGTCCGTGACTCGAACCTTAGAGTTTGCCGAAAAGAAGAGTCTCGAGCAGTCCGGTGTCGGCGCTTATATACCCTGGGCTGGTTCGGATAGACGGGGGGGTGCAAAGGTATAGTTGCGAGACCCCCCATGGCAGCACCTTCGGCTACGTGGCGACCACGCGACCGTCGCGCGTCACGAGGGCCGACCACGTTTTTGGTGCTTCGAGGTTCTATGGAGGTTTCCTGGAGGTCTTATATTTCCTCTGTGTGTTATCCTCCCTTTGCTATTAGGTTCAAAATGTTTTATAGTTTAATTGTTGTTACTACCCTTCATTGGAGTACCATATCTCCACTGGTGCTCCAATAGACAAAAATACAACAATTTCTGATATTATCTTGATGATTGGTTGTTCGGAATCAATTGTTAATTGGGAAATATTCAATAATTGTTAGTTGTTTGCTTCGACCATTGGGTATTTCTCTTATTTATTCCTCGAATGTTTTTATAATTTACAGGGAAAAATGTCCTGTGCTCTGGGAATTTATTAAATTCATTTTTGTGTTATTAGTTGTTGACTTATGACCGGAATTCAACAATTAATATCTGGTAGAGAGAGAGCGCAGGATAGATCATAGCGAGTGCGAACGGTACCGCTATACTTATTACCGTGGCTACCGTTGATGCTCACTATAGCAAAATTGGTTGGTAATGGCCGGCCACGGTGTTGAGGCGAGATCGCGCGTTACGCGAGATGTTCGCACTATAGAGTGCACAGGTACGCGTATTGTTCTGCTTGCTGGGGGTTCCGCGGGCCGCGCCTATAGTCCGCGGCTATTCCGTGGATGCTGGCGGTTCCGTTGTGTGTTATAGTGTGGAGCGCGGCGAAGCTATCTCCTTCGCCCGTCGCTCCTTGTTGTTGTTACGCGTGCTTCGATACTACCGGGTGATCTATTCGGAAAAATTAGTGAAATATTATCTCAATACTTGCGTTGGATCCGCATTGAGAGAATATTTCACGGTTTGTCGCGTTATATGGAGAGATTTGTTAAAAAAAAAAAAATGTATAGCTTTTGTACCGGTGCAGTCGCGAGACGTTCCGCTACAGTATATTTTTAAAAATAATTCAACATTCCATAAAATGAAAAATGTCATACCATTCGTCACTAAATTATACATATATAATAGCTGAATATTGTTACATTTATATACAAAATTTGAGCTCGCTATCTTAAGTTTTGCAAAAGTTGAAATAGAGCGATAATGTCAATTTTTTGAAAAATTCAAAACATCATAAAATTTTAACGGTTCAACCGATCTTAACCGAATTCAATAGCGATCACCGGCGTATGAAAGTTCACATTCATACCAATTTTAAGATCAATATCTCGAAAATTGAAAGAGTTATCGCGTAAACAGACATTTTTCAAAAAATTTAAAAACGCGTAATAATTTAACGATGAAGTGGATTTTAACAAAAATTTGTATGAATGATGAGGCTGGATCCCTCTATCTATGGTCCAAATTTCAGCTTGATATCTCACAAGGCATTCCCGAGTTATAAAGGTTTACATTCTTCGATCGTGTAACTAACACACACACACACACACACACACACACACACACACACACACACACACACACACACACACACACACACACACACACACACACACACACACACACACACACACACACACACACACACACACACACACACACACACACACACACACACACACACACACACACACACACACACACACACACACACACACACACACACACACACACACACACACACACACACACACACACACACGCACACGCACACGCACACGCACACGCACACGCACACGCACACGCACACGCACACGCACACGCACACGCACACGCACACGCACACGCACACGCACACGCACACGCACACGCACACGCACACGCACACGCACACGCACACGCACACGCACACGCACACGCACACGCACACGCACACGCACACGCACACGCACACGCACACGCACACGCACACGCACACGCACACGCACACGCACACGCACACGCACACGCACACGCACACGCACACGCACACGCACACGCACACGCACACGCACACGCACACGCACACGCACACGCACACGCACACGCACACGCACACGCACACGCGCACGCGCACGCGCACGCGCACGCGCACGCGCACGCACACGCACGCACGCACGTACGCGCGCGCGCGCACGCACGCACGCACGCACGCACGCACGCACGCACGCACGCACGCACGCACGCACGCACGCACACACGCACGCACACGCACACGCACACGCACACGCACACGCACACGCACACACGCACGCGCACACGCACACGCACACGCACACGCACACGCACACGCACACGCACACACACACGCGCGCACACGCACGCGCACACGCGCGCACACACACGCGCACGCGCACACGCACGCGCACACGCACACGCACACGCACACGCACACGCACACGCACACGCACACGCACACGCACACGCACACGCACACGCACACGCACACGCACACGCACACGCACACGCACACACACACGCACACGCACACACACACGCACACGCACACGCACACGCACACGCACACACACGCGCGCACACGCACGCGCACACGCGCGCACACACGCGCACATACGCATACGCACACGCACGCGCACACACGCGCGCACACACGCACACGCACGCACGCACGCACGCACGCACGCACGCACGCACGCACGCACACGCACACGCACACGCACACGCTCATGCACACGCACACGCACACGCACACGCACACGCACACGCACACGCACACGCACACGCACGCGCACACACGCATACGCATACGCACACACGCGCACACACGCATACGCATACGCACACGCACGCGCACACACGCGCGCACACACGCACACGCACGCACGCACGCACGCACGCACGCACGCACGCACACACGCACACACGCACGCACGCACGCACGCACGCACGCACGCGCACACGCGCACACGCACACACACACACACACACACACATTTTTTTCTAAATCACTTTTCTCGACATTTTGGCCCATTCTGAGTGTACTGACATGAAAATCTCGAAAAAAAAAATTTTCATGAAAACAAAGCGTGCTCTATGAGGAAGCAAAATTAGTTAAATCCCGTTCGTTTTTGGCCAAACATATTTGTAATAAAATATTGAAACCCCAATATTTTATTTCAAGGAAATATTTGACTTCGATAAAAATAATATATTGAGTTTTTTCATATATTATTTCAATTATATTTGTTTTCGAGATGCACCACGGGAAGGTAAACCAACACTGCATCTCATAAAAAAAATTAATAAATGTATATAAATACAAAAAATTTGATTAACTCCTCTCTATAAAAAATAACATACAAGAAACCAATTCTAAATTAATGTTGCTTTGAATTATTCCCTTGCCTCTCACTGTTTTGATAATTTACAATAAACCTTTGGCTTTACTCAAGTAATATACTGACAATCATGAAAACAGGAATACGTGCAATGAACTATTGGCTATACTTATCCAATATACAGACAACGACTCTTCTTTTAATCGTCAGAAATTGGTTTAATTAACATTTCGCTATACTTAAGGAATACATACATAAAGATTATCAAAAATTAAATTAAATTCTGCGAATTGTATGTGCTTTTTCAAAGCGAGTTTTGTCGCCTCTCACAAGGTCTGAACGATATACAATCAACCTCTACCTGAACACAAGTAATATACAGAGATCTGCTATAAAATATCGTTTGATTCTACGAATTGAATATGTTTTTTTAATATGAGTCCTCTAGCTAGCCTTCCTCTAGCTAACCGTCTGAAATAGGTACAATCAACTTTTGTCAATAATTATGTAATAAACAGAGAATCACTATAAATTTCAATTATATTCTACAAATTCGATATGCTTTTTAAATGTTAGTGCTCTTGCATCACACCGCTTGGACTTTTCAAAACACACATTTCCCTATGCTCAAGTAATATACCAATAATGATTCGTAAATACGGTTCGATTCTAGGTATTCAACGTGATCGTTTCTATGAGTCCTCGCGCCTCCCACAGTCTACTTCAACCACACCGTTACAAATGTTTATTTTTGAAAGTATTATAATTAGAGAGTAACTCTTGATTTGGTGCCTGTTCCCTCGTTGTAACTCTTCTCACGTCTGATCATCCCACGGCGCAGCTCTTCTCTCGCCAGGCTCCTTTCGTTGGGTGTAAAGTGTGCATGTGTTCTTCGTTTACGTTTATTGTTTGTGTATGAATGTATACGGTGCGAATGCCTATGGACTGTGTGAGTACATGGACTAAAATCTTCATGAGCTATACACATTTCGAAACTATAAATCTTTTAATCAACTTCTACCTTCAAATAAAGTTCAAATAAGACTATGTAATGATTGTGTACCCCGTCTGAGCTTTTCTCGTGCCTAATCGTAATCGTCCCGCGAAGCAGATCATCTCTGCATAGATTCGTTATTCATATAATTTCTATAAATCGATATTAAAGCTGACTAAGCATATTAAATTGCAGACCTTATCCACGCATAAAATCGGCAAAAAAAATGTTTTCATTCATATAACAACAAAAAACATGCCTCTCCTACAATATGAAGACTTCATCTGATGCAGGATTTAGGCAACTCTTATAAATCAAAAATATTATCATACTTTCTCAATATTTTTGTGTTTTATCACTCTGTATTTTTTATAATCGTATGAAACTTTTAATACGTCATTTGTACATGAATAGAGAAAGTTCCTATTTATTTTTTCGTTAAAAAAAAAATTATGGGGTATGAAACTTGTTTCGCAAAACGGTCGTGAATTCTCGCTGCAAAATTAATTATTGATATAAATTATTGTTGTTATAAACAACTGAAATTTCTTACAATTTAAAAAAAATTTTGTTATTTAAATTATCGCATTAAATTGTTTACGCAACTTCCGGGAATGGCATTAATACTTTTTTTTACATTAATCTTTACATCTGTAGAATATGTTATATCAGATGGATTCATACCCAGAGCTATCGACGTTGCAAAGGCTGCCGCGTATACACCACAAGAGGATCCATCTGGTTGTTTGGTAACTTTTTCAATGATTATATCATTTCGCGTTATGCTCGGATATCGTACTTGGATGAACTGTTGTTCTATTTTCTCGAGATTGTCGTAGCAAAGATTTTCAAAATATAAACTGTCATAAATATGAAGTTTTGATTTGTCGAAATATATACAATGCCAATGCAACATTTCATTTCCTCCTAAAATTTGAAGATCATCTATGAATTGTGACGGGGTTTTTTAGTCCACGTCACAAAAGAGCACAATTTCAGGCTCTCGCACCGATGGGCGCGAGAAACGACGCTCTTTCTCCCGAGACGAGTCCCTGCGAGGCGATCAGACACGGTCATTGGCAAATATTATATATTAATGATTTATTATTGATTTTCTCGCTATTTTATTTTATTTTTCGGCACGATATTCTCCCGAGCGAGCGACGGTTGTCGCTAACTGCTACGTCACGAGGTTCGAGAGCGGCATGGTCAGTTTCATGCTATCGTCGTTGCAACGGTCGACGAGAGACGCTCGCTCCTCTGCTACGATCCACGGCGAATTCTATGATTCGCTATCGGCCATGAAAATTGAACGGGACTCGGTTCGCAGCTTCCGATTTCCGTCGTATGAGGCTGCATCATCCCCTGCATCGCTGGACCATCGTTCTCGTCGTCAGCACCAGCTGGTGGATATGCCACGTCGCAAAACATCGTTGCGTCGGCGTTATATTGTCCAAAAGCGCTCGGCCTCGCATTGTCGCGAGGTGCGAGACAAATTCGTGTAATGACCAGGCGGAGAGTTTGGGGAAGTGTAGATATTGGCATTGCGGATGGACTGACGAAGTATCGAAGAGAGAAAATATATGGTGATCACCGGGAATCGAACCCGGATTATTCAGGTACTAAGTAAGAGCGCTAACCATTGCGCTAATGTCACCTATATATTTCTCTCATTCGAATCGTCTTCTTATATGCAATGTAGGGCCGTCACACACCCCCCTTCACTGTATTCGACGTCCTCGTCGACAGTGCAGAGTTAGGTTTCCTGTTACGCGATTGTAATGGAGTTATCGTAGATGCTACGCGAAGCCTGTATCCAACGTCGGACCTCTTCCCTCGGCCGTGTTGAATCCCGCGGTGTAGCTCTTCAGTACCGGGAATCTGTGTGTGTGCTCCATCGGTACAATGCGGAATTGAGGACGTTTTTGGGCCCGTAACTTCTGACACCATGTAATGACCAGGCGGAGAGTTTGGGGAAGTGTAGATATTGGCATTGCGGATGGACTGACGAAGTATCGAAGAGAGAAAATATATGGTGATCACCGGGAATCGAACCCGGATTATTCAGGTACTAGCGGTACCCGGATTATTCAGGTACTACAGTAAGAGCGCTGACCACTGCGCTAATGTCACCTATATATTTCTCTCATTCGAATCGTCTTCTTATATGCAATGTAGGGCCGTCACATTCGAAATTTGGAAATTTCTGGAAGGCGAGAATTCGGTTAGGCGTAAGGGTGGGGAGCGCGTTTAGCGAGTGCGAGAGCATCCGAGTCTCGAGGACTCAAGCATAGGATCCCGAGGAGGAAGGACGTGGTTATCGTAGCCGATCGGTGCACATCGTTTAACGAGAATACCGACATCTTCCAAACGCGATGCCGAATCTCTGTCCGAGTTGATCTCGAGGGACTTCGGCTACTGCAACTAACCTGGTAAGACCGTCGTTCGTGTCCGGTTTGAGACTAGAGTTTGAATAGGGCAAACTCGACGCGATATCGTATAAACGGCATTTTTCGTGCGCGGTTCATTAAATTCTGATACGGGGAAAATTAGAGGATGCAAACCTCAACAGCCTAAAATTAGTAGTGCTGGTTATAAAGTCTGTATTGTATTTTGTTAACTCGAGTCATTTTGGAAAGTAATTATGTCGGGTCTGATCGCCTTGTGAGTTAGTTATTAAATTGGGGAATTGTTGAATTGTTTTATTTAATCCGCGTGAGAGTCCAAGCCGGAAGCTATCGGGTTGTCGCACTCATGTTAACGGTCGCTTTCAAGGTCGCCTTTGAATTGCGAGAAGCGAAGCTCTCGTGAGCCGAATTACACTGCCGATAGCTCTCCTTATTTATCGAAGAAGCCCTCAGTTTTCTTTTTAGTTACGTTAACATCTTGAGTCAGGCAATAACGCTGAGAGGTAATTTATGAAGTGTGGGTATTTTGGGGATTTCTGATTCGATGTGATTTTTGGTGAAGATCTTGAAGTGTGGGAAATTCTATTGTACGGTGAGAGTGTTTATTGTATGGTGTGATAAAGGTCAGATCTCGGAGTGAATGTTTTATTGTGTCGAGACTGAATGATTTACTGGAGAAATTTGTGAGAATGATTATTGTTAATATTTTGGGAATGTGGCTAACGAGAACGTTTGAGAATCTTGGTGCTAGGTTGAATAAAAGCAATTATTGTGAGTTCTCGAATTTCTTGTGTCGCTGAGTTTCTCATTTACGCGCTGGACTTGCCCACTCCCCTCTACCATTGTAGCAAGGCTGAGCGACGCCGAGCCATCCCGTTTCGTTATCGATCTATTATAAATTTGTCGCACGAGATTCTGTTCTCGTACGGCTGGCGCCCAAAGGATCGCAGCGGATCGGGTTTTGTGATCGCCTCGTGTTGCAAAGGGTTTTGAGGAAATATTGCTGAGTTGGGAAATAACGGTCACAGAATATAGGCTCAACCCACGTTATCCATTGAAGAACCAATATGTCGTTAGGGTTGAATCGAGAATTATTCCTTATGACGTCCAAAATTGAATTTATCGACCTATCATCTAACCATGAATCAGTTTCTAAAATATTATCCTGTAAAGTCTGTTTTTTACTGCACGCTGCCTGATTTATGGTTGGTTGATAGTCTCTCTGACCATTTTCACACGTTATGTCGATTTCATTTGAAATATCAGTCATTTTCGTTTGTTTGCTCATTTGAGTTAATTCTTCGATTGTTTCGAGTTGATCCATCAGCTGTGTTCTGACCGATATTTCTTCAGTAATTGTATCAACATTTTTTGAACGGGATGTCCGTACTTCGTTATCACCTTTTACTCCAATGAATATCGGTTTATGATCAGAGAAATATGTCTCGTAAACGCCTGCTGTGTAGTTAAACATACTTTTATCAACAAATATCACATCAATCTGTGTGTTGAAGTTCGTAGTAGAAATTCCTGTGGGAATTGCACGTTTGAAGTTAAGCGTTATTAAATATTTTTCTATGAATCCTTCTATCTCGTACGCATCGCAGTTGAACTCTCCAATAAGAATCTTTACGTTCCCTGATAAGGTCTTTATAATGTCATATAATTCCTTCGAAAACATCGTTGTACTTATTGCCGGAGATTTATACCCGGTTATGATTTCTACTCCTCTTACTCCAATATGTACCAAATCAATGTGATGTCGTTGCCCATTAGCTGTAGTGACATCCTTTTGTATATGATGATGAATTGTGATATCCAAATGATCTCTCACGAAACATATTATTCCTTTTGATGAACGAATATCATGAGGATCAGATCGGAAACCTACCGAAAATCCTTTCAGACTAAATGCATCTTTAGAAACCGTCCAAGTCTCAGAAAATATCAGTATATCTGTTTGGTTGTACCATTTGTCGCACACAATATGACATATATTTTTTTTTAACGATCGAACATTGTGATAAATGATTTTTAGTCTCTCTCCCAATATTACTTGTGCATACGACAATTGTAACATTTTTTCGCGTTTTAATCGTTGCATTTCCAATTCTAACGTATTACCTTCACCTGGTGGCTTTGGCGGTATAAACTTGCCTAGAATGAAAAGTCCTGATATTTTTGTGACTACTGAGCGCAACGTAAAGCATACATCTTGTAATCCGCATACTTTTTCTTGTATCTAAACACACTTTTTCATATGTCTGACCCTGACTTTTGTGAATAGTTAATGCTTCTGCGGGAGTGACAGGGAATTGGTATCTCACAGTTTGATACCCTAATCTCTCATTTATGTTGATGGTAACTGGTATAGGCGATAGCGGAACCAAATGTTTTGCTATAGAATGATCGTCCATGTATTTTAAGAATGGTCGACGTTGTTGAATTCCAACTTTATCATCATTGAAATCTATTCATATTTTGACAGGTTGCTGAGTTTCAGGTAGAAAAGTTACGTACATCAATTTACCACAAGCTCCGTTCACTAAACCATCTTCAACATTAACATTTGAAGTTATCATGTAGTTGATATTGATTTTGAACGTTATCTTGTATGGCAAACCACCACATTCAGTTCTTTTCTTATTTTTCAATGATGTCAATATTCTGTTTCTCATTTTGCTAGTTACGTTCCCTAAAACAGAATCCTTCGCTTTTGACACGTACGCTACACCATTTTCGCTCTTGATTCTCCTCTCATTATACTCGTCAACAAGTCGATTTTCAGTATATAGTCTTATGGTATCTGTTGGTATTTCTTCTTCTATTTTTTCTCTTGATCTAATGAGAGCAATATCCTCTTCAGACATTTCACCGCGGGCAAGATGGTTCAGGGCATTGACGAATGACTCATCTTCTTTTTGTCTCATTATTTCAGTCAATTCGAAATATCTGAATTCATCCCATATTATATTTTCTGAAAAAACACTCAACATTGATGATTTTGGTGTCAAGTATACCGGGCTGTCCATAACGGGTGGCAATTGGTATAAGTCTCCAACGACGATTACCGACACCCCACCAAAACTTTTATCGCGTCCCATTATTTGCCTCAATCGTGTATCAACCCGACTGAGCATAGTGCTACCCACCATTGATATTTCATCAATTATCAATAGCTTTAACTTAAACAAGTTCTCACGAATAGTATTAGCGATATCTGCGGATAGCTCCGCCATTTGTCCTCCATACTGGGTCACGGGTAAAGCAAAAGCTGTGTGTAACGTAACACCGCCTATTAAAAAAGCAGCTTTTCCAGACGGAGCACATAACAATATTCTTGTCGAGTTGGTTCTTTCGCCTGGCTGTTCGTCGAAGTAATGCACTAATAATTGATAAATACTATTTATCAAAATGCTTTTACGGACCCCTGCAGATCCACTCATATATATATATTCGTATTGGTAAATTGTCGGTTTTGAAACAATGCAAGACGTGCATGGTGATTTGTCGTTGTCGGTCGTTCAGTTTTGCGAGTGTATTCATAACTTCTTCTTTGGCAACCTTAATAGGACAAGTTATACTTCTTTTGTTGATGTTTGAATATTTTTCTACTCCGATTTGTCCAAATAAATCAACCTCTTGATCTCATGAAAGATTCAATTTCTTCTTCTTCCTTTTCTTGATGAGTACTCTGTGCTTCTGATAGGGCAGTTTCCATAACTTGATCCCCGATAATAGAGTATTTCTTTCGATTTTTTTCAATCGTATCGATATTTTTTAAATAGATCATTTCGCTATCTCTGTTCTCTATATCATTCAATTCGTTTTTCCATGGTAAAAATAACAAAACAAATTAGCAATTTGTACCGTCGAAATCTTATTATCTTTGCTTTCCGTCTCTCGCGAATGTCGGTATCATCAGTCTCGTTATCACAATCTTTTTCTTTATCCATATTATTTGTATGTTCAAAATTCGCCGCAAAATCAGCAAGGCAAATATGGTCTAAGTTCTTGTTTCGTGCTTCGTACTTGCCGGTAATACTTTTATAGTATATGTATTCAGAATCACTGTACATGTTTTCCAATTCGTTTTGTGACTTCAACATACGAACTCTCTCGCTTTGCGGGACAGTTTTGATATAAACTGATGCTCTACTGCACAATGAAAGTGGTAGTCCCAAAACGTGGTATACCACTTCTTGTGCCGAAAGAGTATTACCGTTTATAAACACATTTGCAATATTTCTTAGTTTTTGTCTAATCCTCAAGTTTCCGTTTCGTATATCTTGAGCAGCTTCATGTAACAATCTTGAAAGCCCAGCGTCAATGTTTGTCACGTAGTTGATCATATATGAAGCACAACTGTATGGATCTAATACAAATTGTATATCCATGTTTGCTTCGAGCAGCGTGAGTATCGTTAAATTGTAGGCATTGATTGCGACTTCGTTACTACCTCGTTTCAAAAATATTTTCGTTCTCGATAAAGAACTTCTGATCGCTCGGATATAATCTTCTTCCGTTATTTCTAATTGTTCTAGAGTTTCGTCGAAAGTTTGTAGCACGTTGCTTTTGAAAAATATCTGCATGAGATCTCTAATTTTTTTGAGATTTTTCTTGTCATCTTCCATTCGGTTGCTATTATCTAAGGGTTTGAGCATCATCGTTTCTTTCATCACAAACAATGGAAAGTTGAAACGACACTTTGATAGCTCCATGAAGTTGGCTGACCAACTTTAACTTTTTTAACTTTTTCTTTTTTATATCATTTGATAATCGTTAGATATTGATTGATAGTCTAATATCAATGTTTGATAGTCGAAAGTTTTTTTTTTTTAATAAAAATCAAAATATACCCTGAAGATAGCGGAATTTTTTTTATTTTTCCACCGAATCTACTTTTTGTTAGTCCTATCGATGCGGAATCGTTTGATAGTTCAGAATTAGTTTTAAAATTATTTGATAGTCCACTTTTCGACCGAAAATATTAAAAAAACTGTAAAGTGTAATCAGCGGGTTACATTACGGAGTCACGTGGTCCTATTACCAGAAATGGAACGGTAATATAACCGCCTGTTTTAATTTTTCAACAAAATCAATTAAATTTGCATCCAATCGATACGGAATCGTTTGATAGTTAACAATTAACAGATAATATCGATTGATAGTCTACGGTGTGTAAAAAAAATATGAAAAAGCGCTTTATAAAGCACGGTCACCTGGCAACATAAACCGAAATCGATGTTTTGCGCTACAAATAATTCAATGCACACGCAATTAATGCGGAATCGTTTGATAGTTGATAATTATCGTATGATAACGTTTGATTGTTCATAGATCGTCATCAAAAGAATTTAGAAAACTTTATGCGCTTCATAGAGCTCGGGCAGATCGCAGCATAACCTGAAATCGATTAAACGTATACGCAATCAATGCGGAATCGACTGATAGTTGACAATTATCGTATGATACCGTTTGATAGTCCACGGTTTGTCATAAGAAGCATTTAAAAAACTGTATGCGCTTTATAGGGCACGGTTACCTGGGAACATAACCTAAATATCATGTTTTGCGCTAAAATTAATTCAATGCCCACGCAATTAATGCGGAATCGTTTGATAGTTGATAATTATCGTATGATACCGTTTGATAGTTCATAGTTCGTCATGAAAAGAATTTAGAAAACTTTATACGCTTCATAGAGCCCGGCTAGATCGCAGCATAACCTGAAATCGATTAAACGTATACGCAATCAATGCGGAATCGTTTGATAGTTGACAATTATCGTACGATACCGTTTGATAGTCCACTGTTTGTCATAAGCAGCATTTAAAAAACTGTATGCGCTTCATAGGGCACGGTTACCTGGGAAAATAACCTAAAATATCATGTTTTGCGTTACAATTAATTCAATGTACACGTAATCAATGCGGAATCGTTTGATAGTTGATAATTATCGTATGATACCGTTTGATAGTTCATAGTTCGTCATCAAAACAACTTAGAAAACTGTCTGTCTTCATAGTGCCCGGCCAGCTTGCAGCATAACCTGAAATCGATTAAACGTACACACAATCAATGCGATATCATTTGATAGTTAATAATTATCGTATGATACTGTTCGATAGTCCATAGTTTGTCATTAAAAAGATGTATAAAACTGTATGCGCTTTACAGAGCCCGCCCAACTTGCAGCACATAACCTGAAATCGATTAAACGTATACGTAATCAATGCGGAATCGTTTCATAGTTGACGATTATCGATAGTCCACGGTTTTTCATAAACAGCATTAAAAAAACTGTGTGCGCTTCATAGGGCACGGTCAACTGGCAACATAACCGGAAATTGATGTTTCTCGTCAAAATGAATTTAATACAGTATGATTCTAAACCACTAACACATTTGACATTTTTTGTCGAAAGTACAAATAAAATCATCACAGATATCATCAAAAACTACAGATTCGTTGAGTATTAGAAAAAAAAGACAATGTAAAAACGATTAAAAAAATCGTAAATTCAGTGCTGCCTCATACATTCATAAAAATAATTATAATTAATACGCAAAACGTTTGCAGATAATCGTTTATCGCAAGTCGTTCATGTGCCTAAATCTGTTATTACCAAGTGTGTAATAGTTATAAACAGGAAAAAAGAAAATTCGTGGTTTAAGTGCTGATGACAAATGCATAGTTTAGTTTATTAGTTTCCTTGCGTTATGATAACCTTATATTCTCTGTACAAAATATATATATTATTTATAACTATTTTTATGAATGTATGAGGCAGCACTGAACTTACGATTTTTTTTTCGTTTTTTCATTGTCTTTTTTTCTTATACTCAACGAATCTGTAGTTTTTGATGATGTCTGTGATGATTTCATTTGTACTTTCGACAAAAAATGTCAAATGTGCTAGTGGTTTAGAATCATACTGTATTAACTTGATTTTGGCGAAAAACATCAATTTCCGGTTTTGTTGCCAGTTGATCGTGCCTATGAAGCGCATACAGTTTTATACTTTTTTAAATGACAAACCGTGACTATCAAACGGTATCATACGATAATTGTCAACTATCAAACGATTCCGCATTGATTGCGTATACGTTTAATCGATTTCTGGATATGCTGCGATCTGGCCAGGCTCTATGAAGCTCGTAAAGTATTCCAAATTCTTTTGATGACTATGAACTATCAAACGGTATCATACGATAATTATAAACTATCAAACGATTCCGCATTGATTGCGTGTGCATTGAATTAATTTTAGCGCAAAACATCGATTTTAGGTTATGTTGCCAGGTAACCGTGCCCTATGAAGCGCATACAGTTTTTTAAATGCTTCTTATGACAAACCGTGAACTATTAAACGGTATCATACGATAATTGTCAACTATCTATCGATTCCGCATTAATTGCGTATACGTTTGATCGATTTCAGGTTACGCTGCGATCTGGACGGGCTCTATGAAGCGCATAAAGTTTTCTAAATTCTTTTGATGACGAACTATGAACTATCAAACGGTATCATACGATAATTATCAACTATCAAACGATTCTGCATTGATTACGTGTGCATTGAATTAATTTTAGCGCGAAACATGATATTTTAAGTTATGTTCCCAGGTAACCGTGCCCCATGAAGCGCATACCGTTTTTTAAATGCTGTTTATGACAAATCGTGGACTATCAAACGTTATCATACGATAATTGTCAACTATCAATCGATTTCGCATTGATTGCGTATACGTTTAATCGATTTCAGGTTATGCTGCGATCTGGCGGGGCTCTATGAAGCGCATAAAGTTTTCTAAATTCTTTTGATGACGAACTATGAACTATCAAAAGGTATCATACGATAATTATCAACTATCAAACGATTCCGCATTGATTTCGAGTGCATTAAATTAATTTTAGCGCAATACCTGATATTTTAGGTTATGTTCCCAGGTGACCGTGCCTTATAAAGCGTTTTTTCATTTTTTTTTACACACCGTGGACTATCAATCGATATTATCTGTTAATTGTTAACTATCAAACGATTCCGCATCGATTGGATGCAAATTTAATTGATTTTGGTGAAAAATTAAAACAGGCGGTTATATTACCGTTCCATTGCTGGTAATGTGACCATATGACCCGGTAATGTAACCCGCTGATTACACTTTACAGTTTTTTTTTCATATTTTCGGTCGAAAAGTGGACTATCAAATAATTTTAAAACTATTTCCGTACTATCAAACGATTCCGCATCGATAGGACTAACAAAAATTAGATTCGATGGAAAAATATAAAAAATTCCGCTATCTTCAGGGTATATTTTGATTTTTATTAAAAAAAAAACTTTCGACTATCAAACATTGATATTAGACTATCAATCAATATCTAACGATTATCAAATGATATAAAAAAGAAAAAGTTAAAAAAGTTAAAGTTGGTCAGCCAACTTCATGGAGCTCACGTACTGACATAATTTTTTCCAAATGGACCGTGCTCATTCTCCAATATCGACATGATGTGCATGAACTTTTCTTCAATGTACGTTACACACGTTACAGCATCATTTCTGATTAAATCGGTCTTCTTAGCTAGATCTAACTGTATTGCTTGTGCTGTGCTGATGTTATCACTATATTGTAATTTGTCTAGTATCTTCAGCAAGTCGACATTTTTGGTTTCGCATGCTGACAGAGTTATAAAAAACGTTGGTATTCCACACTGTCGAATCATGCCCAATAAATGTTTTTTCTTATTCTCCCAATATGACGGTGACGATCGTATTTGTTTAAGAAACCTGAATCCATCATCATGACGTATTGAATCGTTTATGAAATTCGAATCCTTAACTTTTTCAGCTGTTAAATTATTATTCTTTATTATTCTTCTCAAACAAATATTGATGTTAGACATCACTGCCCGTTCCAATTTTTGCTTAGCCATGAATAAAATTCTTGTAGGCTGGCACGATCTCCTATCTTTGTTCCGAGCCTCGAATTTCACCCGTTGAGAGTAGGTGAGTCTTTTTTTTTATCGAGAATTTCACCTCCAAATATTTTTGGAAAGCATAATTCATCGATATTTTCAGTTAAATGCCACGGAACTGGAAAGTTGTTTTGTCCAGGTGCTATAATCTGCACGTTTGTCGATACTTCTTTATTTCTATCGAGAACGAGCACCTCGTCTATGGGTTCAAATGAATCTGAGTCTTCAGAATCCGATTGACCATTCGACTGACTTTTTCTAATTACTACACTATTTTGCGGCTCGTGACAATCATCTTGTTTATCTCGATCATTAACGATGAAGTCTAATTCCAGTCCCTGGTTCTTCTCGTATTTTTCAAAAAATTCTGGGTCGATGTTGATTTTATTCAGCGAGTACAGTGGCGTTGTTCTGAGGTAATCCAGGGCTTCGCAAACTTTTGATGGCTGTATTGTTTCATACATGTAGTTAGACTTGTGATCTAAATGCCGTTTGAGTTTAATTTGAATTGTTGACATTTCGTCAAACCGCCTTGGTAGGATATTGATCATATCATTGATTTCTACGGGAATATTTACTATACTCCCGTGTAAAGACAGTTGAGGGTTTATCGCGTGAGGCTGTAATGCTTTTATTTGCATGAATGGGATGTACGGTGAAACCATACGTTCTTCAACTGCAGTTAAATTTCGTATAGTGTCTGGTAGCGTTGCGAATCGTAAATCTGAATTCGCCGCCATTTTTGGGATTTTTCCAGGCATTATGTATTTTTTACAGGTTTTGCAAATATACTCTGATGAATTGTTTATTATGTTGTGCATGAATTCATCCACGCTTAGAAGAATAGAATTCAATTTACTTTCGACTTGAGTCTTTCTGAATCGTTCTACCGATTTTGAAAAGAATAGATTTTCACAGCAGACACACACTAAATCTGGACCCATCCTTCGTCTTTTCAAAAAATCCATAATCAATAAACTTTTATGGTAATCATCATCTTCGATTCCACTGACTATATTATTATTAATTTTTGTAAAATAATTTTCTCTGAATTTAAAGAACGCGTCTAATCTCAATGACTTTTTTCGACAAGCTTCTTGTCTTCTTGCCCTTTCTACAAAGTCAGGATCTTGCCGAAGTATGGTGTTTCTGCTGCTATTTTTCACGCGTTCCATTTCTATGTAGTCCGTATTTTCTCTCATTATCCTTTGCCTATCTTTGTTCTTAATATTTTCATTTGTGCGATAGATCATTTTTTTACGAAGTCCAATCATACGGTCTACATTCATAGTCTTTTCCGCCTCTCTGTATATAGGCTCTTGTCGTGTTTCTTGCATTCGCTGTACATTTTTCTTTTTTTCGTGATCTCTGTATGCATGATCTTCTCGTGTTTCTTGCATACGTTGTAAATTTTTCTCATTTTCATTTTCTTTGTACGCGGGATCTTGTCGTGTTTCTTGCATTCGCTGTACATTTTTCTTTTTTTCGTGATCTCTGTATGCATGATCTTCTCGTGTTTCTTGCATACGTTCTAAATTTTTCTCATTTTCATTTTCTTTGTACGCAGAATCTTGTCGTGTTTCTTGCATACGTTGTAAATTTTTCTCATTTTCATTTTCTTTGAATGCGGGATCTTGTCGTGTTTCTTGTATTCTCTGTACATTTTTCATTTTTTCGTGATCTCTGTATACATGATCTTCTCGTGTTTCTTGCATTCGCTGTACATTTTTATTTTTTTCATACTCTCTGTACACAGTATTATCCCGCGTTTCTTGCATTCCTTGTACGTTTTTCTCATTCTCTGACTCTCTGTAAGCAGGATTTTTTCGGGCTTCCTGCATCCGTTTAATATTCTTTTCTGTTTCCGACTTACTATACGACGGCTCTTCGCGATATTTTTTAATTCGTTCTCTGTTTCTCTGTCTTTCTTCGGCTTTATAAACTTGATTCTTCCGTTTTATTATCCTGATTTTCCTATATTTTTCATTTTTCTTGTTATTGGTTGGATTTTCTTGTTGATCACCGTCGGTAACGCAATCATCTTTGTGTTTACGTTTCCTTGATTTATTGTTATTATCTGC
Source organism: Ephialtes manifestator (assembly GCA_963970395.1). Lineage (NCBI taxonomy): Eukaryota > Metazoa > Arthropoda > Insecta > Hymenoptera > Ichneumonidae > Ephialtes > Ephialtes manifestator. The sequence continues at coordinate 8,436,525 of OZ019977.1, read as the reverse complement.
TTCTTTTTCCTTTAACTTATATTCTGGGTTCAATCGTAGCTCATTCATGCGAAATTTCATCTCACAATTCTTATTTGATACACTTTTTCGTCGCAATTTCGGCATGTTTCCCTGTTTTTATTTCTAATAAAACTCTCAATTTTATAACAGACCTTCAAAGTATTCTATTTTTCTCTAGAATGATATTTATCTCACCAGCAATCCCAAAGATGGTTGGTATCTGATAAATAATACGAATGATATCAGGAGTTATATAAATAATTTTCATATTTTTATTTATCATAGTTCTGTGTGATCAAAGTGCAATAAAGCGGACTTTCTATAAAGCCTTATAAATGGCTCCGACCCGATCATAAAAATAATTTAATTCACGATAGTTTTCTTTTCCTTGTATGTTTTACTTTGTTTTTACGTACCAAAAAATCACGTAAAAACCAATTTTAAATGTTAATAGTCATGTAATCTGTAAATATTAGTATCAATTTCTTAATTTCTATGATTAAAATGTGTTTCAATTTTGGTATCTGTATATATATGTACAGCTGCATGCACATTATACTGTCTAAAAAAAAAATTCTGTTGTAGCATCTGATAAAATCATAGTTAATACTATATTATTGAACCTCGTAAAAGGGGAACCCTGTACGATTTTTTTTAAACGTGCAGTAAAGCACTTTTGTATTTGCCATTTGATTAACACGTAAAGCTGTCAAAGCTGTTGAAAAATATACCCAGACATCGGAAATTATGGAGATATCGAACTGCCTACTGGAATCCGTGGATATATAGACCTGGATACAGGAAACCATGGAGATATCGACCTGGACACCGAAAGCCATAAAGATATCGATCTAGATACCGGGAGCCATGTAGATATCGATCTGGACCATAAAAACTAATAAAACGGTGCAATACTCTTTACTATTACTCTGTCCAATAGATCACACTTAAGACTTTTTACTTTTGGAAAGATTTTGAATACTGTTTTAATACGTTCTTTATTTGGGTAAAATATTATTCGGTATGTCTTATTCCACTACGCCAGACTTGGCATACTATAATTAAAGACACTTTCAATATTGGGAAATCACTGCCAAGGAAAGTCGCATCCATCCAAAAGAAAAGTTTCTGTCTTTATTCAAACGTCACAGACTGATGTTTTACGTGCTAATCAAATGGCAAATACAAAAGTGCTTTGCTCAACCTCTATAAAAATTCGTACAGGGTTCCCCTTTCACGAGGTTCAATCTTATGGTATGAACTATCATCTTATCAGGTTGGGGGTCATAAAAAAATAATTTAACTACGTATAATTTTAACTTATAATTTTATATAATTATAAAAAATATTTTCAAAATTTGGTTCTTAAGATGATGAGTTACACCGACCGAATCGCTGTGAGTGCGAGTGATAAAGCGCTATCTGCGGTCGCAATGGAGCGAGAGAGAACGACGAAAACGTGTAACACATCACATTAAATGTAAATTTAATGTACCCCTTCCTCCTTGTGTTGAGTTCGCATAAGTTTTCTAAAATGAGAGGTAATTGCAAATATTTCGCGATAATACAAAAATCTGAAAAAAATAATGCATATTTAAGTTGTTGAAAAGATTCATTTTGAATAATAATAACTCAAAAATGTTATTAACAAACTGATGAAAAATAAAATTGTTCAACAAATCTTTCGACAACCTAATTTTTTTCTTTCGGTGGAAATGATTCGTTTATTTTTCTGAATACGAAATAATTTTTTCAAATTTTTTAATTCACATTGAATTTTTCTTTTTTTTTCATGTAGAAAATCACAAAATTTGATGTGAATAGAAATTTTTAAAAAAATTCATGCATATTTATAAAAATAAACGAATCATTTTCACCGAAATAAAAAAATTCTTTTGTCGAAAGTTTTGTTGAACAATTTTATTTTTATTCAGTTTGTTAATAACATTTTCGAATTATTGTTATGCAAAATTAATCTCTTCAACGCCTTTAATATGCATGATGTTTTCAGATTTTTGTATTATCGATAAGTGTTTGCACTTCCCTCTCATTTTTCTAAAACTTATCCGAACTCGACACAAGGCGCAAGAACTACCTTAAAGAGTTATGTAAGATTTGTTAAAGTTAATATGTTTGAAGGTATTCCGAGCGGTACATGTCCCATGAAATACGATATTCTGAGATATTCAGGGAGTATTTCGAATATTTTCCAATGGAATAAAAATTTCAAAAAAAATCAAGCATATGTGAGGCGTTCAAAAGATTGATTTTGCGTAATAATAATTCCAAAAAATTATCATCAAATTTTATGCAAAATTCAACAAATTATAAAATCGCTAAAAAATTCTTAAAAAATTCATGAGTATTAATAAAAATTAACAAATTCTTTTCATCACAAAAAAGATTTTGGTTTCCTGTTAATTTGTTAAACAAATTTGTTTATAATTAATTTGTTAATAACTTTTTTGAATTATCTTTACGCAAACTCAATATTTCGAACGCCTTTCACATTCTTGATTTTTTACAAATTTTTATTTCATTGAAAACATTCGAAATACTTTCCGAATCTCTCTGACTCTCACATTTCCTGTGACTCGTAATACTTTCGTAATACGCTCGTAATACCTTCAAGTTCCTTTTATTTTCTCTTTCAATTTCGTTGTATAAACTCAATTTGTTTAAAATATATGATCTGCCCACTTTGCCCCGTTTTTAATTTTTTAATTTTAGGATCTTATCGTTTTAAACACTCAAAATATATTTAAAAAATCGTCTTATAAGTAATGCATTTGATTTGTACTATAAAAACGCGTTTGTAAATAATATATCTTAATGGCCCACTTTGCCGCGTATTTTTTTTTCACAAATCACTGGCCCACTTCCCCCACCGACCAACTTAGCCCCACCTTCCCCTACTTGATATTCGATCAGCATAGAAAATTAATAAATCTGTCCTTTTTCGAAGCCCTACTGGACCAATAATCCAGTGCCCAAACACACTATTTGAAATTGCTATTTATAACGCAGCAGAACAGTGTTATAAATATCAAGGCCGTAGAGTATTCACAACCAAAATCGCATATCTATCAGACGACATAACAAATATATCATATTTATTTTTCGTACTGGCCTGTTCGTATTCACTGTTATTGTCAAAAATATTTCCAATTACCCAGCAAAGTTGTGCGTATTTTCGGCACGGGTAATCTTCACTCTGACTCTGGTTATCAGTTCACTAATAACGGAACACACTCGTCACACTTTCCACGCAGTTAATCGATTAACATTTAATCATTGCCAAGATTGCGTATTAATAGTTATATTCTCATCGACAGTCTGACACTTCGAAAATATTTGAAGTTGACAGTTGTAAACAACAGACTGTAGATAGTCGTTTTATTCGCTCCATTTATGTCGTTTCAATTTTCATACACATATAATTTCTATAAAAAATTTATTTGTGTATTTATTCTAATAATAAAAATCAATAATTTTTCGCATCCCTATCGTACTAAATTTTACTTCACAAGATATTAAATAAAATATATTGCGTCACAATAATTTTATTTTGCTTATGATAACCAGTAAATATGATAACCACTAAACGGTACAGTAATGCAACCACAACTTAATATTTATTACTACAATCTCTCCATTATTGCGGCTTTCGATCTCTTTGCTCGTCTAACCGGCCTACTTTCAGTTATACTGTACCGAAGAAGGAGGCCAACGAGTTCACGATCGAAATGGAAAACAAATTATGAAAAATAGTGCATTAAAGGTTGCAGTGTAAAAGACGTTGTTGTATTTAGAGTGTAACCAACCGCCGCCATACTGGAATAGAGATTTTCTATTTGTGAATGCGGTGTCCAGTGTAAATAGTGACTCCGATGCGGATCTAAACTCTGGCGTAATCGGATTTTGTAATTTTACTAATTTAGTGCACCGCTAAAATACTTTCACAATTATTTTAATTAAAAAAAAGTCATTAAATAGGATAGACAATGAGCCCTGCTTGTCTTCTTCACAAAAAGATTATTAATACGAAGAAAAAAACAAATTTCATTTATTTTCTTATCAAAACGTAAAAATTATGCAATTAAATCGTGATCAATGATATATAAAACTCTAAGAAAAATATCATTTCGGTCACCCATCACAATTTCATATAGGATCGTGGTCCGGAAATAAACAACTGTCCCATGATCGGCATAGAAGACATAGATCTCTACAGGTTATTACGCGCCGTGTATAAGCTTGGAGGCTATAAACGCGTGAAAAATCTGAATAAATGTAAAACGCTAACCCTTCCCTTGAATTTCGCGATGCAATCCACACCGTTAACGCACAATCTCGTCAAACAAGCGTATACAAATTTTTTGCACTCCTTCGAATACTTTTACATAAAATTGTACTGCTCGATGGCGAATCATCCGCGTGAAGTACTACAAAGCAAGGGCCAAGCCGAAGTCTGATCAGAAATAATGATCGCAACGGGACAGATACAAAATCCAGCGGAGATTGAGATACAGACGAGTTTAATAACATCCTCCAACTTTACGACTGCAACAGCAATAGCAGCAACAGGAAGTTCAATCGCCTTCGCCTCCGTCACCGACAGCGACATCCCTAGCAGTGCAGAAAAAAGCTCCAGTCGAAAATAAGAAAAACACCAGTCAAAGAACAGGAACCCGTTAAAAACACGATAAATAAAAAAACCACAAAATGAGTCATCAGCGGTCATGAAATCGAAATCATAGACGGTGAGTGCAGTCTCTTCCTTCGCAAACGATTCTTCCAGCACGATATCCTCCATCGTCTCTTCGTCATCGACCACGAGCAAGTATAAAGAATCCGCTTCGTCGCAATCGCGACCCGCACGATCGATGACTCCGCTTTCTATCGCGATCTCTATTTCAATAATAAAAAATCAAACTATTTCTGCGAAGATTCTTGGACACACACTAAAAGAAAACGTCGGATATATCAATTCCGTCGCCAAAAACATTGTATACTAAATTTATATTTGAGAATATGAATAAATTCTGTATTTTATCGATTTAATAAGCATTGCATACATAATAGTTTATTTTTTGTAGCAAATATCTTTGATGTCTTATTTTTATATCATTCAACTATATTAACAGTTGTAGGAGTAATTATCCGAATAAACTAATAATAATGAAAACTAATATTTTTTTAACGATTTTCATAATCCTATCTAAGGGGATTACATAAAAAAATCATGATAAATTATTACGGCCCTGCCCTCCGTTGTAACCTCCTGCGTTGTTATTGAGGTACGGGTTCACAAATTCTTTTTGTAAAAGCCGTAGTTCTGTTCGAGCCAGACCTTTTTCGATAATATCTTGAATCGTTTCCACCATTTTTTTTCGCTCTATGCGTTCGTTTTCCTGTTGTTCTTTTCTATTCTTTTCATATCGTTCTCATTCCACTCGTTCTCTTTCTTGTTGCACTTCTCGTTCGCGATGCTGCAGTTCCCTTTCTTTCTTTTGCAATCTCTTCATCTCCACTAACTCTCTTTCGATTCTTTCCATTCGTCTAAGATTTTCCCTCTTTCTTGCTTTTCGTTCGGCATTTTCCATTTCTTTTCGTCGAAAATGACGTCGATCTTCCTCGTCTCTCTCTTTCCATCTGAATTAAAATTGTAATTGTATAACTATAGATGTATGCAACAATTTTTTTTCATATAATAATGTTCGGTAATTCGTTAGTAAATTCATTACTAGTGTGTACTCTACTCGCTAGTTGTTTATAAATGTAAAAAAAATATACTGATTATTTTTATATTAAATTATTAAATGTAAATTATGGTATCCGCCTCTATACGTGCACGGAAAAAAATGTTTGGTTGTGGCAACTACGTTTTCGATTTGCTGTACACAATGTCTAAAAAATTAGTTGCCTCAACCATATCGTAACCTCAACTATTCACGATTAGTTCTCGATTGGATTAGTTAGGTTAACTAATCCAATCGTTGGGACTACCACTCGAATCGTTGGTATTACCATTTGAGTTGCTAAGAAAATAGAATAATGGATTGGTTATGTCAACTCATTTCTTGGTTATGGCAACTAATCTTTTTTTTCCGCGGGCTATTCAAAGCATCGCTAAACTTTGAAAAGTGTTTTTACAAATTTTTGAGATTCAATTCACGGTTCTATAAACTCAATTAGAACTCAATTATCAATGTTTTAAAAGAAAATACAATGATATATGCAATAGTTCGATGCAATGTTTCTGTCATCCACTTAAATATTACAAATACTCATGATATTAGTCCGATTATAATGAGCAGTAGGTCATTTTGTTTATTGAAATATGCTTTACCGATTTAACGAATATGTTTTTCAGTAATATTACTCGTACAAAAATTACAACCGTCTGTTTATCAACTTAACGTAACATAGACATACAAATGGTTGTAACGTTTAATCCAAATAATACTATTAGAAAATTTTTTCTATAAATCTTTGAAGCATATTTCAATAACAAAAATGAGCTACTACTCGTTATAATCTGACTAATATTATTGTTTTTTATAATATTTAACTCGATGACAGAAACACCTCATCGAAAATCTTCATATATCAGTGTATTTTCTTTACAAACCGTGGCTGTGGATGTATTTATATCTTAATGTATTCCGAGCGGTACAGTCGCATGGAATGTCAGATTCTGAGAGATTCAGAGAGTATTTCTAACGTTTCCTAATGGAATACATTTTTTTTAAAATCATGTATGCGGAATGCATTCGAAAGATTGATTTCGCGTAATAATGATTCAAAAAAGTTATTAATAAATTGGTTTTAAAATAATTTGTTTACCAAATGAACCGGCAATCCAACTTTTTTTTGCGATAACATTTTTTTATAGATTTTTAAATTTTATTGATTATTTTTCCCATCCAAATTTCGACCAATGGAATTGCACCATTCGACGTCACGTGGGGCAAGCTACACAGTATTATACTGATAATTTTTTGATAATTTTGCGTGTTGGTTATATATACAAAAAAAAAATCATTTAGCCGCGTCAACCATCTGTCAAACTGACAGATTGAATTTTATTGTGGCAGTCAAAGGATTTTTATTTGATATGAGTAGGTTTGGAGTTGTATCCTTGCAAACTATTGATGAAAAAGTAAAGGGAAATGTCCCTGTTAATACGATTAAATCGAAAACCTCAGTCTGGAATCAATATACAAATGTCTACAACAATTGTGTATTTAACTGCAATCCTTTAAACATGAATTAAAAGGTTTTTGTTCTGATTATGAAATTTCCTTGTCGGAATGATAATTTTTGTCTCATGGTGCAATTCCATTTGTCGCAATTTGAATAGAAAAAATAATCCCCCGAATACCACTCGAGCTTCGAAATTAATCTGATATTTCCCTCCAGGTTCCCTGCAAACAAATAAACTCGTCAAGTTTTCCAGAAAAATCACTCGCGCTACGCGCTCGTGATTTTTTAACCTGGAAAACTTGACTCGTTCATTTGTTTGCAACGAACCTGTCAGGAAATATCCGATAATTTCAAAGCTCTTGTGGTATTACATGTGAAAATTAAATTTAATATTCAACAAATTTACAATCTCGAAAAAATTCTTAAAAAATTCATGCGTATTAAGAAACATAAACAAATTATTTTCATTATAAAAAAAATGTTTATTGCCGGTTAATTTGGTAACCAAATTAAAAAAATCAATTCATTAGTAACTTTTTCTAATTATTATTACGCAAAATAAATCTTTCGAATGCCTCCAGCATACTCAATTTTTTACAAATATTTATTTCATTTGGAAACATTCGAAATACTTTCCCAATCTCTCCAAATCTCAAATTACATGGAACTGTACCGCTCGGAATACCTTAAGTAGACATGCTGGTGCACAAATTAATTTTTAAAACCGTTTATCGAACCGTGATCATTTGTAGAAATGCTTTTCAAAATTTATCACTGATTTGAATAGCACGTAGCGAGACGACTATCTTAACATTTTATTCATAATTCGCACACTTTTCGATAATATTTTATCATTATCTCTATACTTACAATTGCGATCGTTGACGTTCGTCATATCGAAGTCCACGTTTTTCTTGATCTCTTTCTTTTTCTTTTTTTATGACGTCAGCGACCTCTCCAATTTCTCTATCAATAACTTTGTTGACATCAATGGTAGCCGGTTTTGAAGAGCTGAATTCTCCACCCATTTTTTTTTACACTTTCCAGTCTTTCGTTCGTGTTGACAGTTATGAAAATTCAAATATGTCTATGATAAAAAAAAAAACAATCGATTTTAGTTCACGCTATTACCGTCGATATCTGCTATACTCTATGTCATATTCAATTGTATTAGTACATTACGATACGAGTGCGAAATAGTATATTACACACCTAGGGCAGTAAAGTAAGAAATGTCTCAGATCACATGTAATTGTGACAATTACATGTGATCTGAGGCTTTCTTATTTACTGCCCGAGGAGTGTATACGATTTTTCTCATCGACGGAGCCGAAAACCGGGAACTTCGTTCCGCGCAGCGGAACGAAAGTTGTCGCTTTCGGCCCGGAGGTGAGAAAAAACTTTTTCTGACGAGTGTGAATTTGCAGCACAAGCCGAAGGCGAGTGTTGCAATCACACGAGTTAAGAAAACGTTTTTCGCATGAGTATCGTACAAAATTTTATTTCACGAGGTGTGTAAACGACGTTTGACGCACGCAAAGCGTGCGTAAAACCGCGTTCTACGCACTGAGTGAAATAAAATATATTGTGCAACAAGGACCGAAAGTTGGCGATTGTGACGAGTGTGAGGTTTGCCGCCCGAGCGAAGTGAGGGCTGCAATCGCACGAGTCGCAAACGCCAATTTTGGCCCGTGTTGCACACCATATTTTTTGTAACAAGTGCATGAATAGTGGTGCTTTGAATGGTAGTTTTGCAGGACGAACAATGAAAAGTGAGGTTGTCAACTTTCCACTCTAGGGTCGAAAGTGAAGGAATCGCGAACTGCGCATGCGCCAACCAATCGGTTCAACACTGCTATGAAACTAGCCACTTTCGGCCCGCAAAACTGCCATGAAAAGCACCGCTGTTCATGCACGCGTTACAAAAAAATATTTATATTTTTCTATTTCGAATATTCCACCTAGTGCAGTTCATATCAACAGTATACTGTGATTGCATGGATCGTTTCTTTTTTATTGTTGAATTTATATCTGTCGCTGTGTTAAAAGACAAATGGAATGATAAAATATAATTCAAAAAATTAATTAAATATGGCACGTTCAGACAAATAATACGACTGTTATTGAAGTAAAATCTTATATATCAATCATAAGTGGCATAAATTACATGCCAAAAAGGATGTGTAAACGCAAATAAACAAATGTATTAAAGACTAGCACTTTATCATTACAAATGTTAACGACAACCTGGCGCTTGCACCGCCGCAGCCGAAACACACCCCGATCCGAACCTCGCGCCATTGCGCAGAGACGCCCTCGGGTGCGCCGAATACGCCACGCGGCATGCGGAAAGATATAGGTGGCGCAAGTGCGCGGGAAGTGACGCGGAGAGTTAGTGTGTGTGCGAACGAGGAAGAGAACGCACGCGAGAGAAGCGAAGCGAGGGATACCCGGTGCGTACGTCCCGCGAAAAACACGAGCACGATAACGGTTACGATAGCGACGAGAATACGGATTACGATTTACGATTACGGTTACGGTTACGATTAGATTTTACGCGAGATACGAGTGTGCCTTACGACGACGACCTAGGCTACGACTACGGACTACGAATCATCATAGTATACAATAAAGTGTTATTTCTTTTCTACCACCACGTGTTGAGCTTATTCCCTGCGAATCCGCATCCTGACTCCCGGCTGGTTGTGCGACGCATTCCGGTGCGCATGATCACGTCTAAAAGTACGCGTGAGACGAGAACACGACGCTCGTGAGAAATTGGTGGAATGCTAGCACGAGCTATCATTCCAGCCGAGATATCTAACGAGTTAACATTTCAGAAGTGGGATTCGAACTTATTAACCCGCCATGATTTACTAATGAGAGACGAGCTCCATTTCTCTGTGAACAAGTGTACGAACATTTCTTCGAGTGACGACGAACCTTGTGCGATTAAGACTGATTATTTTTTTTTTTTGCTGTTGTTTTGTGTACGATTAGTGACGATCCACAGTGCGCCGAACGAAAAAGTGAACGAAAAAGTGAACGAAAAAGTGGACGAAAAATTTCAACGCCACGTGTGTAACGGCCCCTCTCCAAAATGGCCGCACGACCAGCGAGTGCCATAGACGAATTCGAGGAGTTCGCACGATCCCTCGGCGAGTTCGCGCAACGAGTGGATACGAATTCAGCCTCAGTGAGTGCAAATAATAGTGGACGGCAGAGAAGTAGTGAAGAGACATCTGCTAGAAGCGAAAATCATAGCCGGATGCAAAACGAGCGCACCGCGAGCTTAGTGCCGACCGACGCGCAGGCGCATAGTGACACCGGTCCTCCAATCACACGACAACAGAACGACCGTCCATGGTTGCGCACGCAACAATTTGCAACGCTTCCACCGCGCTTAACCGACCATACGAGGCGACTAGAAGAACTGCCGCCATTTGTACAACGCCACGTGCCGCCGCAAAATCAAGGTGCTTTCGTACCGTATACAGTGTCAGTGAACAACAACAACAAAGTGACCACGCAGAATGTGCACACCCATCCGCACGTGAGTGTACCGTGTTTCGAAAAACCACCGCCTCCATTAAATGACACTCGGTTTCGACCTCGTGCACCTGTGCCGCCACACGGAAACGTACCCGCGTATGCGCAGTACAACCAATTAAATGCTACGCCAAGACCGATGACGCTGACACCCCCACCTTTCAACGATATTTTCCAAGCCATGCTGGAAGACAACCGACGACGCGACGAGATGCTGGAACGGGTGCTGACGAACCTTTCGGCACAGCCGACAGGATCACGATCCACCGACACTAACCTGTGTTTTCAGGTAATGCCAGACCTGTCAAAACATATCGAAACCTACAATGGAGAAGGAGGAGGATCAACAGCACCAGAGTGGCTAAGAAACCTGGACAGTATGCGAGCTCTCCATCGATGGCCGGACAGCATCGTACTTGAGACCGCCCTAATGCATCTCATCGGTGGCGCTAAAGACTGGTATCGTATGAGATCCTTCGAATTAACCTCATGGCAAACTTTTAGAGCAGCTTTCCAACGCACCTTTGCTACCTACGAGAGCCGGACCGTAAAATGGCAACGCATGGTTGAGAAGGTTCAGCAAAAAGGAGAATCCACTCAGACTTACTTTCATGCTAAAGTCAAAATGTGCTTCGAGCTAGGACTGGGCGCCAGGGATACCAAGGAACAGGTACTGGTGGGTCTATGGTCAAAGGACCTGTGCAACGCCATGGCTTCTCGCGACCACGAAGAATTAGAGCACCTCTATCAAGACATGCAGGACTACGAGAGACTCGAGCAACAACGCATAGCACGGATCAAGACTGGTAGAGAAACAAACGTCAATAAAGGTAAACAAGACCCGATTACTAAGCCTGCCGCTTCTCTTACACCTGCTTCAAACTTTACTTGGAATAACCCTGCATCTCTGCACCGCAACCCAACTACAAGCAATCCTAATGCACGTGCTCCAGTGACGAACGAAGCTGGAGAACCCAAATGCTTCAATTGCAACAAATATGGCCACTTTTCCAGAGAATGTACCGAGGCTAAACGTGAACTTATTTGCAGAACCTGTAACCAAAAGGGCCATACCCAGCGACACTGCAGAGCCGCAGAGAATCCACGAGCCGTGCACCAGATCACATTGACAGGACAAAGTACTGTGGCAAAATACCTTAAAGAGGCCTTTATCGGTAACCGATCGTTACGCGCGATAATCGATCCAGGATCTTCAGATTGCTTGATCAAGGCAACCACGGTACTCGAGGAGGGCATGAGAATGGAGCCAATCATCGCAGATCTACGAAGCTTCGGACCCGCACACTACCAAGTGCGTTCACCAGGACTGGTACGAGCCGACATTACTATTGACGGCATTACTGTTCATGATGTCGAACTACGAGTGGTACCAGACGACAGCCAGGCAACCCCAGTGCTCATTGGTCGCACTTATACGGACGCTCCTCATGTGGACTACCATAAAGTTGGAGGTGAACTCACCTTCTCCAGTTCGATTCCAGAGCCACTGCGCGACGTGCAGGTTGAGGAACCTACATGCAGTACATTTAATGTCGAAGACGAAGTGACAGTTGCCGAACGCTCTGTTCACTTAATTCAGTTGGTGAGTAAAAACCAATCGTACGAGTTCCCAGCAATCAATGACGGGAATCGTGTGCACACCTTGACGAAAGGTAGTGTATGTGCGCGAGGGGTTGTGTCGGAGCTCCCTTTCCGTTCTACACCACCTACAACACGTTCAATCCAACCAGAGGACCTTCAATTGGGTGAAAAACAGCACGAAGCAACGGTTAACGATTTATTAGCGGTTTTGAACGAACATAGAGACACTGTAGCACTAGAGCCACGCGAACTAGGTTGTACTAATGTGATAGAAATGGACATTAACGAGATACCGAATAGCCGACCTATTCATAGTAAGCCTTATAAAACTAGTAATATAGAACGAGAGAAAATAAAGACTATTGTTGATGAATGGAAGCGGAACGGGATTGTTACGGAAACCACGTCGCCATACGCTAGCTCAGTGTTACTGGTAAAGAAGAAGTCAGGCGAGTCGCGCCTGGTTATCGATTTTTGTAGACTTAACCATCAAACAGAACGAATCCATTTTCCCCTCCCAGACATCGACGACCACCTAGCGTTACTTGGCGAAGCACGAATGTTTATTACGTTGGACTTGGCCCAAGGTTACCTCCAAGTGCCCTTATCCGCACAAGCGCGCGCGAAAACCGCCTTCATCACCCCCGACGATACCGGCGAATTTACCCGTATGATTTTCGGCTTAATGAACGCCCCGTTTTATTTCGCAAAGCTGATGCAGCAAGTATTAGGACCGCTACGCGATAGAGTCGTATTGTTTTATTTAGATGATGTTTTGATTCCCGGAAAACATTGGGAAGACCTTCGCGAGAGATTAATCCTAGTATTGAGAGCCTTCAGACGCGCAGGCCTTACGATTAACTTAAATAAATGTCAATTTTTAATGGAACGAGTCAGTTACCTCGGTTTTATGATAACTAAAGACGGTATAGAACCAGGGTCGAGTAAAGTCGAGGGTATCGCGAGTTTTCCCACTCCGATCGACCAGCATCAAGTACGTCGTTTTTTGGGACTGACTAGCTTGTTTAGAAGATTTGTGCCACGCTTCGCGGAAAAAGCAGCGTCTTTAAGCGACCTCTTAAAGAAAAACGCACAGTTTGTTTGGGGCGAGAAGGAAGAACGGGCGTTCCGCGAGTTAAAAGAAGCCCTTACGAGTCATCCGATTTTACAAGTTTACAATACTACGCGAAAAACCGAACTGCACACGGATGCAAGTGCCTCAGGATTAGCAGCGATGCTTCTACAAGAAGACCAGCAGGGTCAACTGCGGTTAGTATATGCTATTAGTCGAAGAACGAGCTACCCCGAACGCAACTACCACTCGAGCAAGCTCGAACTCCTCGCGATAGTATGGGCGATTACACGATTACGAATGCTATTGATTAATATTAGTTTTAAAGTGATAACGGACTGTCAAGCGTTAGTCTACTTATGCGCCAACAAGACGAAAAACCCGCAAATTATAAGATGGTACGCATTGTTGAGTGAATACAGTTTAGATATAGAGCACCGTCCCGGCGAACGAATGAGTCACGTTGACGCGATGAGCAGAGCACCTGTGAACGAACCCGAAAACGATAATGAGACGAATGTGAGTGAGAATACGGTATTTTCGATAGTGAATACGGACGACGAAGTGTTGATGTACCAAGACATCGACGAAGTACTGCGAAGAAAGCGCGAAATCCTCAGGAAACCCGCAAAAGAGAGGAACGGTCACGAAAAATCGGAAGTGCACGATTATGAGCTCGTAGATGATATCCTATACAAACGGATCGACGGTGAACTTAAGTATGTTATACCTCGCGAGTTAAGGAAAAGTCTGACCATACGCTTCCACGATTTACGAAGCCATCCAGGCTTAGATCGAACAGTACGCACTATGGCTGAAAATTATTACTTCCCCGGACTCCGAGACTACGTACGCCAGCATGTACGCGCATGCATCCAATGTATTCTGACTAAAACCCAAACTGGTAAGCCAGCCGGCCTACTGCACCCAATAACTCCAGGAGGCAGGCCGTTCGAGACAATCAACGTGGACCACACCGGCCCCTTTCCGACGAGTAAACGGCAGAATCGTTACATTTTAGCCATAATCGACAACCTAACGAAATTTGTTGTATTAAAAGCGGTACGAGACACGTCCGCCAGAAACGTTGTGCGCATCCTCGACGATTTCATTTTAGATTACGGCGCTCCCCGACGTATCATATCCGACAGAGGGACATGTTTTACGGCACACCAATTCTCTGAGTTTTGCAGCAAACACGGAATCTACCACGTGCTGAATTCTCCAAGGCATGCCCAGGCCAACGGGCAAATAGAGCGAGTGAACCGAACTCTTCTACCAGCTATACAAGCACATGCGTGTGATCCGGAAGGACGGGACTGGGATGCCAAACTGAAAGAAATCCAACGCGACCTGAATGGAGCACCGAACCAAACGACCGGAGAGACACCGTTTCGCCTACTATTGGGCTACACACCACGCCACGACGAAGGCGAGTTAATGAAACTCACCCCGGACGGCACGACGGCTTACGAACGACCCGAAATACTACGGAACCGAACCAGAGCGAAAATAGAGCGAGCCCAGCAAAGTTACAAGGCCCGCTACGACAAGAGCCATCGACACGTACAATACGAGGTCGGGAACATTGTGTTCATGAGGACAGTGCCAACGCAGACTGGAGATAGCAACAAGCTCCAAAACAAATTCCGAGGACCGAGGATCACTATTTATAAAGTCATAGGCAAGGAGACCTACGGAGTTGTCGACCTCGCCGAAACAGCTCCAGGACGACGCTATAAGTCCACTGCGCACGCTAGCCAACTCAAACTTTGGAAACCTGCCTATCCGGACGAGACCCCAGATGTAGACAACCAGGACGACCCAGACGACGGGAATCACCAACGGAACGAAGCCGACTTATCCGAACCTGAAAATAACGAAATCGACGCAGAGAACGATGAGGGTACCCCCGCTGCAACGCTACCACCCACGCTGGAACGCGCCTCTACTCCAACACGGGCTGCCACAAAGAGGAAACGGAAATCACCAAGCCATCTGAGAGACTATCTCGTAGGTCACGAGCTCGAGGACGAGCACCTCGCAGGATGACCGAATGTTAACGACAACCTGGCGCTTGCACCGCCGCAGCCGAAACACACCCCGATCCGAACCTCGCGCCATTGCGCAGAGACGCCCACGGGTGCGCCGAATACGCCACGCGGCATGCGGAAAGATATAGGTGGCGCAAGTGAGCGGGAAGTGACGCGGAGAGTTAGTGTGTGTGCGAACGAGGAAGAGAACGCACGCGAGAGAAGCGAAGCGAGGGATACCCGGTGCGTACGTCCCGCGAAAAACACGAGCACGATAACGGTTACGATAGCGACGAGAATACGGATTACGATTTACGATTACGGTTACGGTTACGATTAGATTTTACGCGAGATACGAGTGTGCCTTACGACGACGACCTAGGCTACGACTACGGACTACGAATCATCATAGTATACAATAAAGTGTTATTTCTTTTCTACCACCACGTGTTGAGCTTATTCCCTGCGAATCCGCATCCTGACTCCCGGCTGGTTGTGCGACGCATTCCGGTGCGCATGATCACGTCTAAAAGTACGCGTGAGACGAGAACACGACGCTCGTGAGAAATTGGTGGAATGCTAGCACGAGCTATCATTCCAGCCGAGATATCTAACGAGTTAACACAAAATTAAAAATTATTTATTTATTCGTACAAAATTTATCCATAATATACATTTATACCAAAAATAAATCATGTTTTTATAAGATTTTCGTATCAGAATCATCATTTAAGGTGAATAATTATATTATATTCAGGACTTCCGTTTCCGGTGTGAAAGAGTGTGGACGAGTGTGTCGAAGCGTGAAAGAAAAGTGGCGAGAAAGGGAAAAATAGAGTGAGTGGGGATAGATAAGCGGGTGGGAATTAAAAAGGGTGAAAAGGGATCAAGACGGAGTAAAAAGGGAGTGAGCGGGGGAGCGAGAAGGAGAGGAAAGAGGAAAAGAAAAAAGGAAAGTGAGGTTAGGAAGTGGCAACGACGAGGGGTAGGGGGGAAAACGATAGCGGGTGACGGGAGAGACAGGCGGCGAGAAGACAACGACACGAGCGGGTAGGTGGGGACATCGGACGGGGGACAAGCGAAGCGCGACGGACGAACGAGAGTACCGGCAGGTGAACAGAGCGTAGGAAACAAGGTAGAGCGGGAGCGTGTAGCGACGGGTTAGAGTGGAATCGGGAGAAAACAAGGGAAAGAAAAGATAAGAGAGCGGCGGAACGAACAAGGAAAACGGGGAGTCGGGACAGAGGGGAGAATACGTAGAGGAAAGAACGGGGACAGTAGAGTAGAGTAGAGGGGAATATAAATAAATAATTAATTAAATAAATTAATAAATTAACTAACTTTTTTTTTTTTTTTTCCTACAGATGGATGAAAAAGGGGGGGAAGATAAGGGAGGGGTGGAGAGGAAAGAGGAAGGAGCAAAGAAGAAAGGAAGACCGATAAACGCACAGAGGTTGACGAGAGAGAGGAGCGCGAGCACGGGGGGCAACGCGTCAGGCGAATGGGGGGAGATAGCTGACTTATTCAATAGGAAGAGGAAGCAGATGGAGGAAAAGAATAAAATGGAGGACGAGGAAGAGCAGAGGGTTTTTCAGAAAAGCAAGTTGATGCAAAGGTCGCCGGGGCGGAAGGAGGGGGAAGAGGAGTCGATAGCAGGGATGATAAAGGAGATGAGGATAGAGATCAGGAGGGACATACAGGAGATAAAGAAACAGGGGGCGGAGGCGAGAGAGGAGATGAGGCAAGAGATAGGGAGATTGAGGGAGGAGATACGGAAAGGGGAGGAGAGATGGAGAAGCGAGAGAGAAAAGATGGAAGGGAGAGTAACGGAGGTGGAGACGAGACTAGAGGAAATGAGGAGAAAGGAGGGGAAGATGGAGGAGCTGGGGAGAAGAATGGAGAGGATGGAGAGGGGAAAAGAGGCAGAGAGGGGAGACGGGGGAGGGGGAGCAAGAGGCACGGGAGAGATGGAGAAGAAAGTGGAGGAAATGGAGAGAAAGTTGGAGGCGATGGAAAGGGAAGAGAAAAGGAGGAACTTTATTATAAAAAGGGCAACGAAAGACGGAACGGAAAGGCAAATAGCAGAGAGGCTGTTGGGGAGGATAGGGGTGGGAAGGAGGATAGAGTCAGCGAGAGAGGTAGGAAAAGGGGGAACAGGAGGAAGGGGGGTGGAGGTGATGGTGGAGGTGAAGATGGAGAGTGTGGAAGCGAAGGCAGAGGTGATGAAGAACAGACACAAGCTAAGAGGAAGCAGGGAGAGAATCGAGGAAGACCTCACATGGAGGGAGAGAAGGATGCAATGGAGGCTAGGAGAGTTGGCGGAGGAGGAAAGGAGAAGGGGAAGGAGAGCGCAGGTGACGTACGGGAGAATAACAGTGGAGGGAAGGGTGTGGACATGGGACGAGAGGAGGGAGGTGTTGAGAGATGTAAGGGGAAGGGAGAGGGGTGAGGTGCTGAGAGAGGAAAGGGGAAGGGGGAGGAGGGAAGGAGGGGAGGTGCAGAAGGGAGGGGGAGAAGAAAGAGGGGCGGAGGGAGGGAGCGGAGAGGAGGGAAAAAACGAGTAGAGGGGGCAGGCAAGGAAGAGCAGGAGAGTAGGCAAGTGGAGAAAGCAGAAGAGGAAGACAGGTGGAGGATTGGATTCTGGAACGTGCACGGGGTAGCGAACAAAGACGAAGAATTCTGGAGAGAAATAGCGGAGTGGGAGGTGATTGCGTTGTTGGAAACGTGGGTAGAGGAGAGGCACTGGGACAGGGTAAAGAGAAGGCTACCGGCGGGATACAAGTGGAAGACGCAGTGGGCGAAAAAGGTGAAAAAGAAAGGGCGGGCAGCAGGGGGGATGATGATAGGGGTGAGAGAAGAGATGGCGGGAGAGGAGGAAGAGGGGCAGAGGGAAGAGGAGGGATTGATGGTAAAGAAAGTGAGAGCGGGGGAAGACGAATGGACAGTGGTAGCGGCGTATGTGAATGGGGACATGGACAGGAAGATGGAGAGCATCAGGGAATGGATGGAACGACAGACGGAGAAGGGGGGAGTGATAATAGGAGGGGACTTCAACGCGTGGACAGGAAGGAAAGGGGGAAGAGTCAGGGGAGGGGAAGGGGAGGAAGAGATAGAGGGCAGGAGGTCGAAGCAGGTGAAGGAGAACGCAGAAGGACGAAAAATGGTGAAGGTATTGGAAGAGGTGGGGTGGGAGATAATGAATGGGAACATAAAGGGGGACGAAGAGGGGGAATACACGTTCACGGGAGGAAGAAATGAGACGGTGATTGATTACGTGTTAGGGGACGAGAAGACAAGGAGAGGAGTAGAGAGCATGGTGGTGGGGGACAGGGTGGAATCGGACCACCACCCGTTGGTGGTGACGATGAAGAAAGGGAGGGGGCAGAGAGGAAAGGGAAATGGAGGGGGGAGAAAAGTGGGCAGCGGGAAATGGTCGGAAAAGATGAAAGAGGAGTACAGGAGAAGGATGGAGGGAATGAAGGTGGAAGGGGAGGACATGAAGGAAATAATGGAGGAGCTGATAGGGAAAGTGAAACAGGGAATGAAGGAAAGTGAAAAGATAGGAGGGAGGGAAAGGAGAGAAAGGAAAGAGGGATGGTGGGACGAAGAATGTGCAGAGAAGAAGAAAGAGGCAAGACAAGCACTCAGGGAATGGAGGAAGGAAAATATAACAAAAGAGGAGTTTAAGGCGAAGAAGAAGGAGTACGAGGAGGTATGCGAAAGGAAAAAGGAGGAGGAAAGAAAGAGGCTGGTTAGAGAGGTGGCAAGGGCGAGAACGGAAAGTGAAGTGTGGGAGATAGTGAATAGGGGGAGAAAGAGGAAAAGGGTAAACGAGAAGATAGGAGCAGAGGAGTGGAGGGAGCACTTCATGAGGTTGCTAGGAGGAGTGGACAGGAAGGTGAGGATGGGGAACGGGGAGGTGAAGAGAGAAGGGGAGGAAGAGGGGCTGAGGAAGGAAGAGATTGAGAAAGTGATAAGAAAGATGAAGGAGGGGAAAGCGATGGGAGGGGACGAAATACCGAACGAAGCGTGGAAATATGGAGGGGAAAGGATGATAGAAGTAGCGTGGAAGGTATGCAGGAAAGTGTGGGAGGGGGGAGGATGGCCGGAAGAGTGGAAAGAAGGGGTGGTGGCGCCGATAGTAAAGAAGGGGGAAGGGACAAGAGCGGAAGATTACAGAGGGGTAACGCTGATGCCGGCGTTGTACAAGGGATACACGGCAGCACTGACGAACAGGTTAGAGGAAGAGGTGGAGGGGAAGGGTCTAATATCGCCAAACCAGACTGGTTTTAGGAAGGGAATGGGGACGATAGACAACATCTACGTCCTCAACTATTTAGTGAGTAGCCAGATGGAGAAGGAGAAGGGGAAGCTGATAGCAATGTTCGTGGACCTGAAGGCAGCGTTCGACTCGGTGGATAGGAGGGTATTAGGGGAGGCAATGGAGAAGAGAGGAATAAAAAAGGGGCTAAGAGAGAGGATAGAGGAGGTTTACGAAGAAACGAAAAGTAAGGTGAAGGTGGGGGGAGAAACAGGAGAGAAATTTTGGACGGCAAAGGGGGTAAGACAGGGATGCCCGATGAGCCCGATATTATTTAATATATTGACGGCGGACATGGAGGAGGAGTTGTGTAAGGGGAGCTGGGGAGGGTTAAGGATAAGAGGGAGGAGGATATGCTCACTGGCATATGCGGACGATGTGGTGCTGGTGGCAGAAAATGAGGAAGAGATGCAGAGCATGATTGGGAGGCTGCAGGGGTACTTCGACAGGAAAAGATTGGAGGTGAATGTAGGGAAGACAAAGGTAATGAGGTTCAGGAAGGGGGGAGGAAGACTAAAGGAGGTGAGGTGGAAATGGAAGGGGAAGAGAATAGAGGAGGTGAAGGAGTTTAAGTACCTAGGATATACGTTCCAGAGGAATGGGAAGCACGAGGAACATATAAGAGACAGGGTGAGGAAGGCAGTGGGAGCAATGAAGCAGGTATGGAGAATAGGGAAAAGGAAATTTGGGAATAATTGGGAGAGAAGGATGTGGCTGTTCGACACGCTGGTGTGGACGGTGATGGGATACGGAGCGGAGATATGGGGATGGGAGGAGAGAACGGAGGTGGAGAGAACACACGAAAGGTATATAAGATGGACGCTGGGGGTGGATTGGAGGACGCCAGGGTACATGGTAAGGGAAGAGATAAAGAGAGAAAAGATGAGGGTAAGGGCGGGCAGGAGAGCGTGGAGGTTCGAACAAAAACTAAAAAAGGGGGAAGGAAGCGAGTTGGCGAGGGTGTGCTGGGAGGAAATAAGGGAAAGGGGGGAAAGGGAGCAAAGGATATCGGGATGGGAGAGGGGAAGGAGGATGTTCAAGGAAGGGGGGCAAGGAGAGGGAGAAGGAGAAGAGTGGCTAGAAGGGTGGGAGAGGGAAGACAGAAGGAAACAGGAAAGGGGAAGGGGAAAGAAGATAGAGCAGTCGAGGTATAATGAGTGGTATAGGATGATAAGGGTGGAAGGGGTACCGGAATATTTGAAGGCGGGATGGAAAGAGGAAAGGTACAGGAGAATCGCGAGATTCAGGTTAGGAAACGAGATGAGGGGAGGAAAATACTGGGGGTCGGAAGAGGAAAGAGGCTGTAGAATGTGTCGGGGGGAGAGGGAGATGTGGGAACACGTACTGGATAGGTGTAGAGGGGCGGAGGAGAGGGAGAGGGGAATTCAGGACAGGGTAAGGGAAATTCTGGACGAAAGGGGAGGGGGAGAGAAATGGATGAAAGAATTGGAGGAGTGGAGAGGGAGAGGAAGAGAGGGGGAGAGTAATAAGGAATGAAAGGAGGAATGGAGTGAATGAAAAGGAAACGGAAGTCGGAAGAGGAGAAGGGAGACGGAGCGAACGGGCGAGACGAGGGGGGCGTGCGGGCGGGCGAGCGAGCGAGCGTGCGAGAGAAAGTAGGAGGAAGCGTGGGAGGGAGTGAGCGAGCGAGCGAAAGAACGGACGTGCTGGCAAGAGAGGAGGAGAGAAAGGAGGAAGGCAAAAGAGGAAATGTATGTGGAAAACGGAAATAAAAAGAAAATGTAAAAATGTAAAAACGGAAGAAATAAAGAGGAGAGGGAGAAGGCGGGAAAAGGCGTAGAATAAGAGTAGGATAAGAATAAAATAAGAATAGGATTAAGATAAGTTAAGTAAAGTAAGGAGAAAGAGGATGTAAGGGAGAGACGAAAGTCATTGTAACCCCTAGGGGAGGCAATAAAAATTATAATAAAATTATATTATATTCATTAATTCTTTAATCATTATTTTTCAACCATCTTTAAATTTTTTTCACGTTTTTTCCATTAGATGGGTCACTTTCATCCATCGTCGTGTCAATTTTCCTCTTCAAATAAATTCTATTCAAAATCTTCTGGACCGTTACTCTACAAAATCTGCAATACATACGTTTATTTCATATAAATATTCTTCTATATTTTACAAATGTAATGATACACAAACCTTATTTTATTCGTTCTTTTTTTATGTTTACCTATGGATATATTTCTTTTCCTTTTCTTCCTCCTGATTTTTTTTTATACGCAAGCCTTCCTCAACCCCTTCGTTATATGCCTTTACGTTTTTTTCTAAATGTTCAACAGCTTTCAGAACTGAAATCATATTTTTTGATATATTAATAAATTAACATTTAAAGTACACAAAAATTTAATATAAATTTTTATAAAATGCCATACATACGTTTTTCATCTTCAATGTCGCCGAATAACTTCTTCGTATCATCGTTTGCGGTCTTAGACATCTTTTTATTTTTATATTTCAAAACTTATGACGTTAAACTGTCACTTCAAAATGACATATAATTTTCACGTCTTATCGTATGACATTTAGTTAAAGTTATAGTTTCACGTGATAAGTATTGAAATATGAAATTAAAAATATGTCTAAGACCGTAAACGATGATAAAAATAAGTTATTCTATTCTACGACATTGAATATGAAAAACGTATGTATCGCATTTTATATAAATTTATATGTATTTTTTGTGTAATTTAAATGTTAATTTATTAATATGTCAAAAAAATATGATTTCAGTTTTGAAAGCTGTTGAGCATTTAGAATACAGGCGTATAACGAAGGGGTACAAAAAGTATAACGAAGGAACACTTGCGCATAAAAAAAAATCAGGAGGAAGAAAAGGAAAAGAAATATATCAATAGGTAAACATTAAAAAAAAAACAGATCGAATAAAATAAGGTTTGTGTATCGTTATATTTGTAAAATATAGAAGAATATTTATATGAAACTAGGATTTTATTGTGGCTCGCGCGCTGCGCGCGCTCGCAATCGCCCCCTACCCAAGGGTGCCACCTCCGAAGGGTGCCCCCCGTAGGGTGCCACCCCCCCTCCCCCTCCCCACCCCCTCCCCACCCCTTCCACCAAGCCCTGAGCCCGAATTATTCTAAGTCCCTCGATTCTTGACACGGCGGCGGCGGCGGCGGCGGCGGCGGCGGCGGCGGCGGCGGCGGCGGCGGCGAGATCTTTTTATAATATAGAGAGATAAACGTATGTATTGCAGATTTTGTAGAGTAACCGTCCAGAAGATTTTTAGTCGAATTTATTTGAAGAGGAAAATTGACATGACAGTGTATGAAAGTGACCCATCTAATTGAAATAGAGTGAAAAAAAAAATGATTAAAAAAGAATGATTAACGAATTAATGAATATAATATGTATGTATGTATGAGTTTATTGCACATATAAGAATTTACAATTCAAGGTGCAAGGAAGTTCCGTTTGTTAGACGGGTTTAAAAAAAAAAAAACATTGAGTGTAAATTAACAAAGTGTTTAAATGACTAAGATCGCATATAAGTTACGTTTACAGCCCAGGTTAGGCGTTTAAAATCGACGCTCTTAGCTTAATACTATGTGACATAAAGTTATGAATCGCAGTGATCGATTTTAATTCATTGGAGTCGAGTAATAATAAAATGTTTTCTTCGTCGCTAAGTCCGGCGAGGAAATTTGGCTCTAAGAAATATAATCTTCGAGCACTATACAGAGAGCATTTCGCAAGAATGTGCAAACAACTTTCAGCTTCGTTCTTGTTACAGACAATACAAATTTGCGACGGATGAATTATGTGAAGGGCCTTATTTATTATAAGTCTTCTCGCGTATTTTGTGGCCAGACGTAACTGGGCCTTGGTTCTGATAAAAGTTATTGGGCATCTAGCCGGGTAAAAAGAGAGGAAATCGTCGTTTACTGTTCTCACAAGCCGGATTTGATTCGCGGTTGAGTTTTCGTGCTTCTCCAGATCGATATGCTTTAGCCTGCTTCTGACTAAATTTAGAATTTCGTCCCTTCTAGTTAACCACACATGAGTCCTCGGTTGGTCCCACAACGCCTCATTATTTGCGGGTCCAAGAGCTCGCTTCAGCTGTTTGACCCAGTTATATTCTTCTTTCATAGGATTATTTGCGAGTTCTATTAGACGAAGAAGACAGATCTTAGGCAATCGCTCATTTTCCATTTTCAGGATTTTTATTATAAAATTTATAGATGATTTAATAATGTCGTACGCGATATTGTCTATTCCAAGTTCTAGACGCAGGGAGTAACCAGGGGTGCATTTTGGTAGACGGAACAACCTTTTAAAGAAATCTAGCTGAGCTATCTCTAGGTGTGACGTGTATCTGAGCCCCCAGATCTGAGATGTATAGAGCAGTGTGGATGTCACGATGCTTCTGTATAATTTTTGAACGGCTTCCCACGAGTCGGCCTTGGCGGTTGCTAAGATAGATAGAACATTGGAATTCGCGATTTTCGTTTTTTTTACAGCATCTTGCGCAGCCAACCAGCCGAGAGAAGAAGAAGAAAATGTTACCCCAAGATAGCAGTACTTTTCGACTGTGGCATTGTATGAGTAATTCATATCATTTTTTCCAATCTTGCCTCCCGGTCTGAAAATAACAATCTGGGTCTTTTGTGTGTTTACCGTTAAGCCGTTGACCGCACAGTAGTCTTGTAACATTTTCAGTTTTCTTCTTAGATTGGCTGGGGAATATGCCAGTATCACTAGATCGTCAGCGTATAGTAACATTAGCAGATCTTTTGTACCCGTGATATCAATTCCTCGTACTTCTCTGTCCCGAAAATAGGTTAACATATCCGAAATATAGAGTATAAATAGCAACGGGCTCATTACTTCCCCCTGTAGTACACCCTCGCTGACATCGGCTAGATCTGAAAGGCCCTCTTTTGTTCTGATTTGCAACGTTGCCGAGTCATACAGATTCTTTAAGATTCGAATTAGTTTGACGCTAATGCCTATGCTAAACATTTTTTCCCATAGTTTGAGCTGAGGAATCGAGTCGAATGCTCTTTTGAAGTCAACAAATAAAGCGAATGTTTTGCCTCCTGGTTGCCTTAGTCTAAGTTGAATTGCGGTTTGTAAGACAAAGATGTTGTCGTTTACCCCCTTGCATTTACAGAATCCAGCCTGTTCTTCTGGGATAATACCTCTGAGTGAAACCCATTTCTCGAGCCTGTCGTGAAGAATTTGGGTGAACAACTTTACGCAAATGTTTATTAAAGCTATATTCTTCTATAATTTAGCGGGTCCATATTGCCTTTCTTGTGCAACATGCAAATTGTAACCTTGGACCAGGCTTTCGGTACTGATTCGCTCGTAATTATTTTGTTGAACATAGCTAAAATATAAAAGAACCATTCACGTGTTATTGCCTTGTAAAACTCGCCTGTGATAGAGTCTAAGCCAGGAGCTTTACCGTTTTTCAGCTTATTAATGCAATTGATAAGCTCTTCCGGTGCGATAGGCTGGTCTAGAGTAGGATCGAAATCGCCTTGAAAAGATAAGTTTTCCGTTATTCTAGGTCGATACGTCGTACTGAGAAAGTCATTCCACATGGCTTTGGATGGGCCGTTAATTTGTTTAGGGCGAAATCTGCAACTTTTTACCGCGTTCCAGAAGAGCCCAGGGCTGTTAACACAGGCGAACTTCTCGACAATAGCACGCGAATGCGATTCTTTTTTCGACTCCATCAGTACGTTATACTCTCTTCTCTTGTTCAAATATATTATGACTGAATTTTCTTCGTGAGAAGCGGCTCGCATAGATTTTAAACAGCTTTTTAGATCTTTCCTCATACGTCTACATTTTATGTCAAACCAGGATTTGCAAGCCATAGACGTGGTGGTCTGCGCGCACACACTATTTTTTGTCATTCCAGCCGCTCGAGCGGCTTCGAGGAATGCGCAACACATATTCTCGTAGAGCTCGTCAGTCGATGTATTAAAAAAATTCGTGAATATTCGCGGAGAAGCACTTAAATTGCCAATATACAGCTCACTTTTCTCACTATCCCACTTAAGCTTTTCTCGGTGTACTGGAACTGTAGGCCCTGGAATCTCTTCATACGGCGCGTGATCGACGAAAAACTGTAGTATAACCGGTAAGTGGTCGGAACCAAAAAGGTTGTCGACTGTGCTGGAGCCCATTTTGCTTGTATATGTGAACTGTGCTGGAGCGTCACTAGGGGTGCGATCGTTTAAGAGAACAAACCCATTTTCTTCCATGATGTTTTGAAGTAGGACGCCCCTTTCGTTTGTCGTTTTGTCTAGTGAATTCCTGTTCTCGTTAATGCATGTTGAATCGAAGATTTCGGGAGGCCATTCATCTTTAGCCGGAAGACGAGCTTTAAAGTCGCCACCGAGGATGATAATATCTTCGGGGAATCTCTCCAGCATGTTTTGAAGCTCCACTCGGAAGATATCCATTATTGTCTTCGAGTCAAGTGCGGGACTAAAGTAAATGGAGCCCACTATGGCATGCCAGGAAGTGCACGAGATCCTGATAAAGATCCACCAGTGAGATGCGTCGACTATTTCAGGGTTCCACGAGTTGTTTACAGTCGTGACCAGTCTGCCACTGGCTCTGCCCCTGCTGTTGTTTCTCGTTGCTAGTCCCCATGCAGTAAATAGGTTTTTTAATGTTGCCGGTAGTGCATTTATTTGCTCCGTCTCGCACCAGGTTTCGCTGAAACACCCCATAATCATGTCATCTTTAAAATCATTGTTGCTGAGATTTTGTATCCCGCGGATGTTCCAGAAAATGATTTTTACGCTACCCCGTTTTTTAATTGTGGACTCTCTCTAGCTGTGGGATTTAAGGGGATTTCATCATTATTCCTCCGTTGCTCTAGCGTGCCGGTGTCTTTGTTCCAGTGGAACCATTCGTTGTCGATCCTTAACTTCTGGTAGCCAATTTTAACAGTTTTTCCTTCGTCGCGTAGAATTTTAGCTCTAGCTTTAATAGCCTTATCGATTTTGTTTTCTGCTTTAGTTCGAGCCTGCTCTATATAAATAGGTCTTTGTCCGAGTTTCGATTTTTGTCGCATTATTTTGTCTTTCGTTTCGTTGCTGTTTAGCTTAACGAACACCGTATTGGGTCTTTGTTTCGGTTCGAACACTTCTGTTAAAGCATTTTCCACGCCAAATTCGGTTTGGAGGAAATTAGCGACATTATTCCAGAGTGATTGCTGTTCGTTTCTCGGAAAACCTTTTATGACGATGTTATTGCTGACTCTGATTTTTTCTTGCGCTTCGTAGTCGGTTTTCAACTCCGACAGTTCCCTCAGAAGCTCCGCGTACGAGGCCTCCGGTTTATCTTCCAGACGGAGAACCCTTTCTTGGAGATTAGTGACGACACTGTTAGGGGCGTTTTTAACAATCTGAGATTCAAGCGCCTCGAGCTTTGAGTTGAATCTCACTTCTAGGGACATTAGTGCTGTTTCATGCTGCTGTTTGCTGTTTGCCAGTTCATTTCTAAGCTCAAGTTTGAATTCTTCGAGATAATGCAGATTGCTTGCTTTTGTTTCTTCGAGTTTCCTTTCCATATTTTGTGCGTTCTGTTTATTTTCTTCTCTCAAGGCGGCCAGCTGCGCGAGGATCAGTTGCATACCCTCCATCTCTCCCGCCTTAGGGTCTTGCAGACTTGGAGCGATCGTCAAGCCTGTCAATTTCGGTTCATCTGATGAGTACGATCCTGCTGAAATTTCTGTATTTTCATCCGCATTTTTTGGAGAGGTGACACTGGATTTGTCCTTTGCCAATTTAGTTAGAGCGCTGTTAGGAGGAGAGTGAGAGATAATATTACTGCGTTTGAACGGCGTGTTGTCCATATAGTTTTCTAGGAGATTTTGCTCGATCACGTTTCGTTTCCTTTTTAAAAAGTCTTTAATATTATCGGCTGAATCACTTCTGTTTCTCTCTTGTAACGCACAGGCTTTCGTGGGACGACCAACTCTTCTGTTCCCTCCCGGTGATACAGACGAGTCCAATTGAGCGGGAGCTTGCCGCAGTGTCATGCAGGTGTCCTCGCAGTCTGTAGATTGTGGTGTCGCGCCACCACTGGGGCAAGGAAAATCGTAGACGCGTGGATTCACTTCATATAACAAACTTTATTCGATTAATACAAGGAATAGGAACTTTTGCGTCGTTATCTCGAGATGAACGTTTCTCGACTAAACTGCCACAGCTGTGGCGGGCTGCGCGGCGTGCTCGTTGGGCCTCCTCATTGGTCGGCATCCAAAGCCGTCGTTGATTGGCCGATCGGGACGCCTCTGCAGGTTGCTCGTCGCAATGTGGTGCAGGGCAGCCACACTACTCCCCCCCGAGTAACCAGGCCTGTCCTGGCTTACGAATGAGACGGACTTCTTCTTCTTAGCGCCGGGGTATGTTTTCATTGGTGTCTCTTGCGGAATGTCAGACGGGCGTGACTGGTTGGGCACTTTCCCGGTCATATGACTAGCACCCTGACTAGTTGGTTGCCTCGATGCCTGGTCTGGTGGACGTCTCGATGGTGGACCCAGCTGCTGGTTTGTTGGCCAGCTCACGACTTGGCTCGGTGGGCGTTTGGGCGATGGACCAGGCTGCCGCTTCGTTGGCCCGCTCGTGACTTGACTCGGCGGGTGTTTCGATGATGGACCAGGCCGCTGATTCGTCGGTTGACCGAATGGGAGGCTTGCCCAGTTTCTTTCGTCCTCGAGTGCTTCTTCGTTTGTAATGTACGCCGGTTTCAGTCTTTCGGTCGATACATTCGTTTCTTTGCCTTTTACTAGGATGGTGAACAGGTAATCCGTGAGTCGCGTGATTACCTTGAATGGTCCCAGGTACGGTGGCTCGAGTGATTTCCTTACTGAGTCGTCTCGCAGCCACACGTGTGTACACGTGTATAGGTCGTCGTGAACAAACATGCTCCGTTTGCAGTGGTGGGCCGTAGGCGTTGCTCTCAAGTCCCTCATGTGTTCCCGTAGCTTTTCGCGGAAGATCTGGGGGTCCACTTGCTGTTCCACGTGGCTGAAAAACTCGCTGGGCACTCGGAGTGTTGTACCGTATACCAGCTCAGCTACCGAGCATTTTAGTTCTTCTTTGTAGCACGTCCGGAGGCCCAGAAGAACCGTGGGTAGTAGCTCGAGCCAAGGAGTCGGTGCGTGGCACATGATCGCGGTCTTGAAGGACCTATGCCATCGTTCGATTATGCCGTTCGCTGCCGGATGATACGGTGAGCTTCTCGTGCGATCGGCTCCGACGAGTCTTACCAGGGCCTTGAAGAGTGCGGCTTCGAACTGGCTCCCTTGGTCCGTGGTGATTATTCGTGGTGATCCGAAGCGCGCTATCCAGTGGGCGTAAAACGCTGTCGCCACTGTATCGGCCGTGATGTCCTTTAGGGGGATAGCTTCCGGCCATCGCGTGAACCGATCGATCATTGTGAGGCAATATTTATAACCGTCGGCGACGGGTAGAGGGCCGACGAGGTCTAGGTGCACGTGTTCGAATCGCTCGCTTGGAGTTTCGAATGTCTTTGGTACGTTTCGTGTATGTCTCTGTACCTTCGCTCTTTGACACGCGATGCAATTCCGTGCCCAGTCCGTGACGTCTTTTTTTATTCCCGGCCAAATGAAGCTTTTCCGTACGAGTTTGCACGTTGTACGGCCGCTGGGGTGGGATAACCCATGCACGGCGTCGAACACTTTTTTTCGCAGTGGCGCGGGAACGTACGGTCGAACCACATTTGTTGAGACGTCGCAGTAGAGGGATCCTCCGTCGTCCACGTTGAGTTTTTGCAGTTTCAGCGCCGTGTTGGATTCCAATAGATCTGCGAGCTCGTTGTCTTCCGCCTGCGCTTCTTGAAGCTCCTGCGTCGAGATGACTACAGGCATGTTGATCGCCTCGAGGCGAGAGAATGCGTCAGCCACAATGTTTTCGTCTCCGGAGACGTGGAGAATTTGTGTCGTGTGTGGTGCGATAAAGTCCAGTTGTCTTGCCTGTCGCGGGCTTGCCTTGTCCGGTCTCTGCTTAAACGCGAACACCATGGGTTTGTGATCCGTCTTGATCGTGAAATGTCTCGCTTCCAAGGCGTGTTGAAAGAATTGGATAGCGCAGTAAATGCTCAGCAATTCGCGATCGTACGTACTGTAGTTCCGTTCCGTCGGGCTGAGTTTGCGAGAAAAAAATCCGAGTGGCTGTTGATTTCCGTCAATCTCTTGTTCCAGGACTGCACCGATCGCGAAGTCCGATGCGTCGGTCACTAGAGACAGAGGTGCGTTTTCCGCTGGGTGTGCCAGGAGTGTTGCCTCGGCGAGACTCGATTTACACTCCTCGAATGCTTTTTCCGTATCGTCGGTCCATGGCACTGGGCGTTTGTCGTTTTTCTTCGATTCGCGCAACAACTCGTTTAACGGAGCCTGTATTCGAGCTGCGTTCTTCACGAAGCGACGATAAAAGTTTATTATCCCGAGGAACCGACGCAACTCGACGATTGTCGCGGGTTTTTTGTACTCCAGTATGGCCTTCACCTTGCCGGGCAGGGGCCTTGTGCCGTTCCTGTTGATTAGGAAGCCGAGGTATTCCACTTCCGCGGCGCCGAGTACGCTCTTCGAAGGGTTGATCGTGAGTCCGTTCTGCTGCAGCCGTTCTAAGACTGCTCGAAGGTGCTGTTTGTGCTGTTCGGGATCCTCGGATGCTATGAGAATGTCGTCCAAATAACAATAGACGAAGTCCAGTCCTTGCAGCACTGTGTTGATGAAGCGCTGGAACGTTTGCGCGGCGTTCCGCAGTCCGAATGGCATCGCGACGAATTCGAATAGTCCGAAAGGCGTCGTGACCGCTGTTTTCGGAATATCTTCTTCCGCGACTGGAATTTGGTGATACGCGCGCGTCAAATCCAGTGTCGAAAATGTCGTCTTGCCGTGTAGGCGATTAACGAAGTCTTGAACGTGTGCGATTGGATAACGATCGGGCACGGTAGCGTCGTTCAGCTGTCTGTAATCCCCACAGGGTCTCCAGTCGCCGGTTTTTTTCGTTGCCATATGCAGTGGGCTTGACCACGGGCTGTTCGATGGCCGGCATATACCCTGCTCGACCATGAATTGGAAACTGGCTTCCGCGATCTTCTGTTTCTCCGCTGTCAGACGTCTGGGTCGGGCGATCACCGGTGGGCCTCTCGTTTCAATGTGATGTTCGACTGGGTGCGAGGCTGCTTTGCGAAGGCTGGTTGGCTTGATGACGTCCGTGAATTCCGCGAGCAGTTCGGTGAATTCTGCTTCTTTGTCGAGCGCGGAGACGCTGTACCACGAAGTTTCCAGAATCTCGCCTCGCGACGTGAGCCCTGTTAAAATGTCGATTAGTCGTTTGTTTTTCAGGTCGATTAGTAGTCCGAAGTGCACTAAAAAATCTGCGCCGATGATAGCTCCTGAGACGTCTGCGACTACGAATTCCCATTTAAAAGAACGGCGTAGATTGAGGTCGATAGTGAGGAACGTATTACCGTAAGTGTTTATTGGTGTGTTGTTTGCGGCGAAAAGTTTTTGCTCTGTCGGTTTAGTCGGATGTTGGCAGTGTCGCCGAGGGATGACCGATACGTCTGATCCTGAGTCCACTAAAAAACGTGTACCGTTTTGATTGTCGATCATGTGAAGACGGTTCTTCAGTGGTACACCGTCGCTGACCGTCGAGACTGACGGCGGTGTGGTTAGTTTTCCGGCGGCGTCTGCTTCGGTTTAAAACCGCATGGGGAACGGCACCTCTTCGCGTCGCGGCCGAATCTGCGATGAAAAAAACAAATTTCGACGTCCTTGGAATCGCCCGCCGATCGCGTGCGGGACCTAGACTTGCGATTTTGTTGTCTCGGTGCGTCGCCGGCTCCGCTCGAGCCGTTGTTTTTGATCCACGTCGTAATCTCTGCAAATTGTTTTTCCATACTTGCCAATCGACTCTCGAAGTCTCGTGTGCTCGAACCGACGGCTTCGATCGCTGGCGGACAGGCCTTTGTAGCCATAACCTGCTGCTGCGAGGTCGTCTCCATTATTTTGTCTGCGAAGTCTGCCAGTTTTGCCAATTCGATGCCCTCGCTGGCCGACAGCACGCATCGTACGCTGACAGGCATTCTCTTCATCCACAGCGCGTGTAGGACTTCCGTCGAGATGCTCGCCCCTGCCAGCATTTTCATCTCGCGCAGTAGCTGGGACGGTTTCTTTTCGCCGAGTTGCAATTCTGTAAGCAGTCTGTGGAGCTGCGTCTCCTTCGAGTCAGTAAAACGTTCAATAAGTTTAGCTTTCAAACCTGCGTATTTTTCGATTGCCGGCGGCGTGCGAACGATGTCGGACACTTGCTGCAGCACTGCGCTGTCCAGCGCGGCGACGACGGTGTAATACTTCGTGGAGTCGGCGGTTATTCGCAGCGAGTAAAACTGCGCCTCGATTTGTGCGAACCAGAGTTCTGGATCGTTCTGCCAGAATGGAGGAAGCTTCGGTTGCCTGGCTTCGCTCACCTGTGGCTCGAAACCGGCCGGCGGCGGCGGCGGCGTTTGCCGTGCTTGGTACTGACCGTTGTCGCGTCGTTGTTCGTTCGGCAGTCCCGCCGTTTCGCCTTCTCCGCCCGCTAGTCCTGGTGGAGGCGAGTGTACGAGGGCCATTGTGCTGATTTCGGTTCGTCACGAGAGTCTGAGCGCGAGAAAATTCTCGATACACGCGAGAGCCTTTGTTCGGCTCGACATAATGGCGGATGCACGCGGCAACGTGTGCGGACGCGTGTCTTTTTTTTTTTTTTTTTTCTTTTCGCGAGGAAAAGCGCGTTGCTTTTTTCGAGCGGGGTCACCAGTTTGTGGTGTCGCGCCACCACTGGGGCAAGGAAAATCGTAGACGCGTGGATTCACTTCATATAACAAACTTTATTCGATTAATACAAGGAATAGGAACTTTTGCGTCGTTATCTCGAGATGAACGTTTCTCGACTAAACTGCCACAGCTGTGGCGGGCTGCGCGGCGTGCTCGTTGGGCCTCCTCATTGGTCGGCATCCAAAGCCGTCGTTGATTGGCCGATCGGGACGCCTCTGCAGGTTGCTCGTCGCAATGTGGTGCAGGGCAGCCACAAGATCGCGCTGCTATACCTTCTGCAGTGCTAGCGGCGTTACGTGTACCAGCGCCATGCGGCGAAGATTGCAAGTAGTTTCTGTTGGTTTCGGATATGTCGATAAGCAGGGATGTTTCCATCTTGCAATTTTCTCATAACCTCCCTATATAAAATAGAAGTAAAAACTTGCGGTTTTATGTGAAGAAGTCGTCCGTTCTTGCTTTGTTTTTTCACTGTCCTGATTCACTGTGACCTCCTCCCTCGGATTTTTTGTGCCCAGTCCTTACTGCGGTTCTAGCTGACGTCTTTTTTACACTAAATTACACGAGCTCACATTCACTGCTGCTTACTGGTTTTAATCCAGAACAGAACCACCTAATGAATATAATATAATTATTCACCTTAAATGATGATTCTGATACGAAAATCTTATAAAAACATGTTTTTTTTGTTATAAATGTATATTATGTATAAAGTTTGTACGAATAAATAAATCATTTTTAATTTTGTAATGATAAAGTGATAGTCTTCAATACATCTTTTTATTTGCGTTTACACATCCTTTTTGGCATGTAATGTATGCCACTTATGATAGATATGTGAGATTTTACTTCAATCACAGTCGTATTATTTGTCTGAAACGTGCTATATTTAACTAATTTTTTGAATTATATTTTGTCATTCCGTTTGCCTTTTAACACAGCGACAGATATAAATTTAACGATAAAGAAGAAATGATCCATGCAATCACAGTATACTGTTGATATGAACTGCACTAGGTGGAATATTCTAACTAGAAAATCGTATATTTCGATACAAGAGGCCAAAGGAGCGTTTTGCGCACTGCTCGTGTGAAGACAGTAAGAAGCCTCGGTTTTCAAGTCTTCATACGAGCAGTGTGCAGAACGATCCTTTGGCCTCGTGTATCGAACCATATTTTTCTTTACGAGTGTAATGAAAAATCCGAGTTTGTCCGACGTTTACAAACATGCAAAATGAGCTGCAACTTCAAGCAGTGAGTAAAATCCAGGGAACAGTGTGCAAAATGAGGAAACCAGTGCGCAAAATGTTTTGCGCACTAGTGCGTCAACCGGCCATTTTGCATGTCTGTAAACGGTGGGCAAACGAGGATTTTGCATGAACGAGTAAAGAAAATATAAATATTTTACAATTGAATATGACATAGAGTATAGCAGATATCGACGGTAATATCCTGAACTTATATCGATTGTTTTCTTTTATCAAAGTTATATTTAAATTTTGAACTGTCTATAGGAATGAGAGACTGTAAATTGTCTCAATCAAAATGGGTGGCATATTCAACTACGCGAAATCGGATTCCATTGATTTTACTAAAGTTATGGATTTATAAATTCTATTGAAACCTGACGTTATAAACAATTAGAAAGAAAGATATCAAGAAAAACGTTGGCTTCGATGTGACGCAAGTCAACGATTGCAATTGTAAGTATAGAGATAGTGATGAAATGTTATCGAAAACTGTGCGAATTATTTATCAAATGTTAAGGTAGTTGTCTCGCTACGTGCTAGTCAAATCAGTGATAAATTTTGAAAAGCATTTCTACAAATAATCGTGGTTCAATTCACGTTTTAAAAAATTAATTTGTGCACCAGCATGTTTACTTAATGTATTCCGAGCAGTACAGTTTCATGAAATTTGAGATTCTAAGATATTCGGAAAGTATTTCTAACGTTTTCAAATGGAATAAAAATTTGTAAAACATCAAGTATGCGGGAGGCATTCGAAAGATTTGTTTTGCGTAATACTAATTCTAAAAAGTTATTAATAAATTGATTTTAAACAAATTTGTTTACCTAATTAACCGGCAATCCAAATTTTTTTAATGAAAATAATATGTTTATTTTTCTTAATACGCATGATTTTTTAAATAATTTTTCCTATATTTTAAATTTGTTGAATATTCAATTGAATTTTCAATAAAATTTCAAAATCTCTAGAAATTTATGAAAAAAATCATGCGTATTAACAAAAATTAACAAATTATTTTCATCACAAAAAAAAGTTGTGTTGCCAGTTCATTTGGTAAACAAATTATTTTAAAATCGATTTGTTAATAACTTGTTTGAATCATTATTACGCAAAATCAATCTTTCGAATGCATTCCGCATGTATTATTTTTTTTAAATGCGTATTCAATTATAAAACGTTCGAAATACTCTCTGAACTTCTCATAATCTGACATTTCCTGCGACTGTACCGTTCGGAATACATTAATATATAAATACATCCACAACCACGGTTTGTACGGAAAATACATTGATATATGTAAATTTTCGATGGGGTGTTTCTGTCATCCAGTTATATTATATATCTTAAAAAACAATAATATTAGTCAGATTACAACGAGTAATATCTCATTTTTGTTATTGAAATATGTTTCAACCATTGAACGAAGTGATTTTCTAATAGTATTATTTGTCTAAAAGTTACAACCATTTGTATGTCCATGTTATGTTAAGTTGAATAAACATACGGTTGTAATTTATGTACGAGTAATACTACTTAAAAACCTATTCGTTAAATCGTTAAAGCATATTTCAATGAACTGTTGCTCATTATAATCGGACTAATATCATGATTTTCTGTAATATTTAAGTGGATGACAGAAACATCGCATCAAACATTTGCATATATCAGTGTATTTGCTTTTAAAACATTAATTGTTGATTTATTTATATATTAAGTACATATGCTGATGGCTAATTGAGTTTATAGAACCGTGAATTGAATCTCAAAAATTTGTATAAACGCTTATCAAAGTTTATCGATTGTTTAACTATCACGTATCGAGACGGCTACCTTAATTTACATTTAATAATTTTATTCTGAAAAGAAAAGAAAAGAACACGAGGAAAACGAATGCATACACAGAAAAAAAATGTTATAAACTATTCAAGATATTTTGTGAAAAAGTGCTGACTCTAACAGAAATACGGCTTTTACAAAAACAATTTGTAAACCCGTACCACAACAACAACGCAGGAGCTTATAACA